>JAHUXG010010189.1:0-539646 GCA_020740815.1 Sciurus niger
GTGCTGCTTCCACAGATCCATGCTGTTTTCTTCACTTAGATTTAGACAGGCCCAAAGCTGGTCATGAACCCTAACATTTGTTCTGTAACTAAACCAGAAAATGACTTTTTTTACCCCAAGAATCATTATTTCTAAATGTCATAATTTTATTTCTGAAAAACAAAATAAAACCAAAACCTAACTAAACCCCTCTGGACTTCCTGATCTAGATGATATCTTGCTAGAACATCTGCAAATGAATAAATGCAATAGAGCAATATGAGGAGACCCTGCCTGTGCAGGGCATGCTCAGGTATCTGTGGTAAGATGCAGAATTTCCTGTGACATGTCCATTTACATCACTTCCTGGTGCTGGAGAACTGGGTCAACCAAAAAACATCATTAGAGACAAGTGCATTTCACAGCTTCTTTTACCAAGCAGCTTTTCCCCTCACGATAAGTTAATATTGTATAGGGCACATGCAGAAGCTAGTGAATTACAGGTTTATACTGGCATTTATATAAGCATCAGTGCACTAAAAGAAAATATAGCATGCTGGATTAATTTCTTAGTTATCTGTGTCCAACATCTATTCAATTATCTGATTCGAATGATGTAGGAACATGATACTAACATGTAAAACATGTGTAGTGATTTTGTGAATCAACAACAATTTTCTTTGAAAATATAAATTCTGTAAAAGTGAACATTATAAATCCATGCTTTATTATTACAGCAGATTTTAAAAATACTGGCACAAATTATGAAAGAGTCTCAGAAAGGAATTTTTGTGAGTTTTTAAAATCAGGAAACCTAACTTCATAAACATTTCAGAAACCACTAATAGCAAAAGAAGAAAATCTGTCACTGAAATGTAAGTGGATATTTTAGATGGGAACATTTCTGACAGTACAAAAACAGTTCAGCTGGCAAAGCTCATGAGCTACATCACCCAAAGTTGTACTCCAATAAAGAAAATCCCTAATTCAAGACTAGACCAAGAACAGACTGTCAGGACATCTGCAAAGATGCTCCACTCTGATCTGAACCCCTGTACTTCACTTTAATTCAGATCATCCTGGGATTTTTATGTCTGTTTTAAAAATAATGCAAGAAGTTAGTTATCCTTAGAAGTTTTCCTTTCATAATTAGTAGGTTCCTTGGATTTTCAGTTATTTAATTACTTCTGATACTCACTTGTTTGGAGTAAGCAGATTAAGCCCAGTCTGCTTAGCACTATTTTTGGCAGTGTTAAGAATCAGAAGAAAAAATCAATTACATCATCCATAGTTCCAGTTTTCTCTCACATCCTGCTCAGTGTGAGGTCTTACCTATATATTCTAAATATGGCATCTAACCTTTTGAAGACAAATTTTGGGATATTCCAATACTTTCTTAATCATCATTTCCTAAGTGTTTTTCCCCTGAGGTGGTATTTTCCAATAATTTTTAGGTTATCTAAAGAAACTACAAGCATTAGAACTCTCAAAGGAGACGTCTAACTTTCAGAGCTTGATCCAAGCTGAGTAAACCAACTCTCCCCTCTTCCTGGATAGGATATTGGAGATATTAGAAAGAGAAAATATATATAAAAAAGTAAAGGGAAATTTAACATGGGTTGATGTGTGTGTGTGTGTGTGTGTGTGTGTGTGTGTACATGTATGCTACTGCCCTTCATCCCACCCATTAAGTGCAGACAATTCTCTTCTGCACATTTTCCCTCTCAATAGTGGGAAGATGAGAGGTTGCTTCAGTTGCTCACTGTACACTGTGGAATGCATGCCACCTTGTGTTCCACAGCAGCACTGCATTTATTTTATTTTATTTTAAATTTTATTTTTTCAATTACATTAACATTTCCAAAAAGGCAGAGTTGCACTGATTTTTAGACGAATTAACTAAAGAGTTCCAATGAAATACAGTAATAAAATGAACTTAATTAACAATTTTTGTAAAAAATGTTTGATGGCATATAAATGTCAAAAAATGAAGAAATAGTTAGAGGCAACATTGTAGTGGGAAATATTTCTGTTCAGGATTCTGATAGCGAAATCTAATTCCAAATCTGTGGTAAAAATTCTACATGAAAACATGCCAATACCCATTAGGCGATGTATTCTGGGAAGATCTGTACATGAAAATATCAAAATTAAAGGCAGAAAACTATTTAATTCCCTTAGTAAGCAGCACTCATACCCTACGCAAATTCAAGGAGAGTTGACAAAATAAAAAATTCAAAAGTATATTTAATGTTAGGAACAAAGTTAAACATGATAAGGTAGGGTGACAGAACTCTAAGTAGCAAGACTTTCATAAAATATACTAACATTTATATACATATGTGTTTGTGTGTGCGTATGTGTGTGTGCGCGCATGATATACATCAAAATTCTCATCCTTCCTATAAAATGTGTCCTGTATGGTTTCAGAGAGTTAATTTTTTTGGAATTCATGAATATGCTCAAAAATTTGTTCAAAACTTCTTCAAAATCTTTGGGAGGCTTCCTCATTTTTATTTAGCTTTGTTTATATGTGTGTGTCATAAGGTGTGCTGATTAAAACATTGTATTTTGCATGACAATAAGTCTACAATGACTTTTGGCAATTTCCAATAATCCACCTTAAAAAAATAAAAATTTGCCATTTTTGAAGACATTAAATATAGTGCATGGAAAGAAAATCCATCTAAAGGTAAGCAAGCTTAAATAGGTCCATGTGGAATAAGTGTATGACTCAGCCAAGTGACCTCTTGGAAAGAAACAGCATTTGATGGAGTTTAAGTGATTACATGTTTGATATCATTCATTACGTGCCCACCCCAAAGTCCCAGGTAGATACTGAACTCATACAGGGACTTGATATTTGAGCCAGTAGTGACTGCCTATGAAATCCTTAAATAGTGCACAATCTGAACTTATTTAAAAGCCATTCACATGTTGTTACAACACACTGAGGCTGGACTGGGGATAATTCAACTGGATGTCTACTGTACACAAAGCCACTGTACCTGGCAATGATACTCAAGGTGTGTTCCAAGACCACAGTTCATGTGGTTGGAGAATGAGGGGTAGCATAGTGTGTCATGCACAGTTACAAGGCCAAGTGTAGAACACAAACTGAGCAACAGCACCTGTGTCTTCAGAGCCTCATTCTTAGTGAGGAGGCAGACAACAGAGAGCAGATGTAAAAGGAACTGTCCATGTTAGATGGTGAGAAATGTTTTGGAAAGAAAAGACCTATAAAACTGAGCAGGCATGCTAAGAATGGGAGGTGAGGAACTGCAGCAGCAGGAAGACCTCTGAGGAGCAGAGGATGAGCCTGACAGAAGAACTGGGGACAGAGGTCTGGGCAGAGGGACAGGGACTGCCCAGACCAGAGGCAGAATTTTTTCTGGTATGCTGGGGGAAAGCTGGAAGGGAAGGGAGAAGACAGAGCACCCTGCCCTTGTTCACTGGAGGATATGTATCAGGAAGTCCCAGCAGGAGAAAGAAGAAGTGAAGGGCCCCAGGTGTGCTCTGACACATCAGAACTGCACTCAAGATAGGAAGAGATAAGAGCGAGAGGGAAGAGAAGTTCCCAGATAAGGAGTCCTGGACATCAAGTGAGGAGGGCGGATGACAGACTGCGGAGGAAGGTGAGCTAGCTCTGTGTCATCTCACTGTGCTGTCAGGTAGAACGGGAGGATCAGGACATCCAAATTGGACAGGATGTCTGCAGAATTTAACAAGAATGGTGGCTTTATGGTTGTCTCACTGTGGCTTTGGTGGAGCGATGGAATGAAAGTCTGTCTGGCAAAAATTCAGAAGGGAAACTAAATCACACACTATGGACATCTTTCTTGAGAAGTTGTGAGTTTTCTGTGAGTTAATGTACCTCTTGGTAAATTAATGATTTTGAAAATCAGTGACTGTTTCTTAAGGGATCAGGATAAATATTAAGCTTTTAAAAAACATGAAAATTAGTAATGCCCAACTAATAATGCCATCCAATGATTAAAACATTACAAGATACTAAATTAGCAAAGAAAAGAAGAAAAAAAAAAGGAAAAAGAGACAGAAGCCATTATGGAATTCTGAAATAACAACTCTAAGAGATTGGAGTCAGGTTTTAATTTTGACCTAAAAGGTTCACCTGAAATACTACAAAGGATTTAAATAATATAACGGGAAAAAAAGGCACATTCTGATTGTTAGGGACCTTTACCCTAAGTGAAGAAGAGTGAGAAAATACAATTGGTGGGGAACATCTTTGAAAAATTCACATCTTAGCAAATAAAATTATAGAGGCATTTCTTGAATTATGTAACTGAGTGAATATATTAGCATGTTTCAAATTTTTTCTGTGCAATTAGTACTTCCTAGAAAACACAGACATAGTTCTTTACAGCAGTCACAACAGCAGTAAGATTAAAGGAAATTTTCAAAAATGAACCAGAGTTTTAAATAGGACTCTAGATTAACAGAATTATCATTCCAATATGCAAACAACTAACATCTAAATTATGTGTTTAAATCTGTAATAGCTGAGGTGATGGTATTTAGTCCTTTAATTTTATTTGTCTGAAAAACTGCTCTCATTACCACACCACTTTCTTATTTCTTATTTCTTCTTTTCTTGCACCCTCGAAGACACAGTGGTAATGGGTTTCCACCACAACTTTCCACGGACCAACTCTCCACTCTTTGGGGGCTTTAATTTCCTTTCTAATTTTTCTTAATATTCCCTAAGTTTTCTCTATTTTTTGGTGCATTTTTTTTCCTTCTCTCTATTTTCCCTTCTGGGACTAATACTCTTAATTTCTGTGTAACAAGGTCCAACAAGTATAGCTCCCCAAAACTATAACTCCCTAAAAAAAGTGTGATGCCAATCCTGCTTTGCAGGATTGTTGGGATGAGATACTGTTTATAAAGATTATTTATCTTCACTAATGTGGAACATAGGATCCTTCTGAAACCCTCTCAGTGAGGACCCTGAATATAGACTACTTTTTCAAAATAATACCTATCAAGCTTCACATTTTATTTTCAAGATTTGGAACAGGGTGGTATAAATATGCCCTGTTAGAAATTACCTTGGCACAGATAAAGGAACCAAGAATGAAGTGGAACACTGTCCTGGGAAGGTATCAATGATTCAGGGGCACTTCACCTGTATTTTCTCAAGCAAAGACTCACCCTGTGTACGTAACTGTGGCAATAAGTAACTGGCTTAAAATCATATTTTGCCAACTTAAACCTAGGGCAAGCACTTTTAGTACAAAAATTACAATCTCCAATAGAGCTCCATGTCATTGTCAGTGACCGTGAGTTTTAACAGAGCTTCTAAATTCCAAATTTCAGAACACTCAGGTTGAAAACTGCAGCAGTAAGAGATTTTGCTGTCACACCTGAAGTGTCAGTTCATTCTCAAAAAACAAAACAGAACAAATACCTTGAAGAAAAACTCCTCTGAATTTTTTGTGAACTTATGGATTTTCAGGAATATGAAACATTGTCACATATATATGCATTATATAAAAATGTTCTCTAATTGAATCTCTAAAGTTGTCAAGATTAATCAAGAATTTTTGAATTATGTAAAAAACACAGTTGGAAAGTAAATGTAAAATATTTGTTATGAGGCTCATTTTTTGACTTTCTGGGTAATGGGAAGGACAGCCAAGGAGATGATGGGGGGTTGACATCATTTATAAGGGCACACAAGCAAAACAAATGTCAAACAATACAAGATACTCTACAGAAAAATGAGAACCTACTTGTAGAAAATTTGCTTCGTTATTCCTCAGGATTGAATCACTCTGACACTGAGTCTGAATATTGCAGAAGCTTTCTGCTGAATGAACTGACCAAGGTCCCTTGACAACCCAGTCACATGGATAAGGACAGAAATCCTAGGTTCCACTTTACACATGGCATTGAGATATTCCCAGAGATGAGACCAATCTGGGACTTTGACACTGCACAATTCATGCAAGAAATGGAGGCCATAATGGTATCTTGTAAAGCACTGTTCCTCATGGATAATGGTGACTTCCACTCAACCCACACCCACAGATCTAATGCCTGGAGTGAAGAACCCTTTAGGGAAACAGGTGCAAAATTCCATGCTTAAGTGTTGATCAACAGGCTACAGATCAGGCAGTCTTTTGGACTGGAGAGTGTCTCTTGTTTCTAAAGCCGAAGTGGGATTGAACACACAGACTTGACCCCTGAGGACTGTGCCCCCAAGCAACCTGACCACTTCCATGCATGCTCCACACTTTCATTTCAGACAGTGGCACTGCACAACCAAGTAATGTGAATGGTGACAGATTTCTAGAGCCTGTAAACAGGTGGAAGTTCAGTGTAAGGCTGGATTTTTACACAAGTCTAGGGGCAGTGGTTATTGTGGGGAAGAGAAGAGATGCACACTTTCCAGTCCTCATCATCACTTAATTTTAAGTAAACTCCTTAACTCTGCAGGTGACTGTTTCACATTTGTTATCATCAAACATATATTATTTAAACAAAAGTGTCTTCTAAAATGCAGCTTGAGAAAACCTAATCTAAAAATCCAAATCAAAATGCAACAAGATACTCAAAAATTTGTCTTCAATTTTGTAGCATTTTGGATTTCAGGCTTCTGGATTAGGGGAGTTCAACCAAGATTCTGTGCATACATTCCAAATTCTGAAAACCTCCAAAATTGGAAACACTTCTGGTCCCAAGCAAATCGGATAAGGGATATACAACTTCCGGTATAATGATAGATTAATTACATACTTTAGGTGATGATTTCAAAGCCCAGCAGAATACAGTTACTAGAGTCTGTAGAGCACATTCTCACTAAAAGCTAATAGTGGTGTGACCCCCTTCATCTTTCCATGTGATATCAGGGATGGTGGGTTTCTTCTGGGCACCCATTTCTGACAACCCCAGGCAGGGTTAACAGTTCCTTCCTCTGCACATTGGGTGTCTGCCTGTGCTACTCTGTTGACCAGGGTTTTTGGATATAGGTCAGTATTCCTGTTGAACTCTGAGCTCAGGGTGACAGAGATGCTCATGCATGCCAAAAGTGGGTTCTATCTGATGAGGCATCTGCATGACCCCTCTCACTCTTTGGACTTGGAGATGCCAGCAAAATTGTGTGGAGAGAAAGAAGGGAAGGAGGTTGGATGAAAAAAGTGAAGGCGGAATTGGAAACAGTCCGATCTTGTAATCACTGCTGTGTATGTTGGCTCTCAATCTGAGGTGTTAAAGCCAAAGTCAAATTAGATCCCCAACTCCCACAAGTTTGTGAACTTTGGAAAGCTGAAAAAGAAGGCATATAGTTCTGCAGAGAATGGCTATTCCAGTCCTTTAAACATATCAAGTAAGCTTAATAGAATAACATCAACAACTTTTCTGACAAATAGCAATCATTAGGTTCACACCTAAGTAATGGAATTTTTAACTATCAAAGCCTGTAAGTGACAGTAAGTAGTTACTGTACGTCAGACCAAGTTAAGCAACTCAGTCTACAGGGGTAAAGGATAAAGTAGCATATGCCAGGTGACAACTTTTGGTTTTAGGATGAAACCACCTCCGAGGCATCCAAATGAACAAACAAGTCTCCTTGACCCTGGGATTGATACAATTTAAACATCCAACATTTACAATCTAATACCTCAGATGACTCCATACATGGACATGCCAACAGAGTTCCTTCAAGAAACCAAAGAAACAGAATTGACATGGTTCCAAGATTCTGTCTGACTGGATTTTATCTTTGACCTTCTTGTTAAAGAAGAATTAGTGACTTGGCATTGCCTCTTTAAGACAGCACAGATAATAAAATCAACCTTGCTATGCATGCAACTGTCACCATCTTGGGGTATGAGCTGCAATAATGAATATGATTTTAGGAAAGAGAAAGGCAAAGTTGGGTTCATTTATAAATTTCATGTGAAATATAAAGGCCTCATTTTGTCAAGTTCTAAATCAAGGTGCAGGATTATGTATCATGAAAAAGGAACGTGAAATGTAATGTTGGAGGAAAAAGTGAGTGATACTCTGCAATCATGTTCTGTCTCCAGCTTACTGATTGACACATTGAAGCAATACCTCTTTTTCCTCCTCTGTCTTCCCATGGGATTCACTCTTCTTGATAGGTGTGTCCCAGCCCTCTTGGTCAGACAGAGCTTGACAGTTGATTGTTTTGGATAGAGAAGAGAAAGGTGTTGGGCTGGTGGTGTCTGAAGAGGTGGGTGCAGCCTTGTGCAGGATTTCACTTTTGTCCACACTGAAGTTCAATATCCCACTTTCCTCCTCTTCTATCTTGCTTCCTGGTGCAAAACAGGAAAAGGAAAAACACTGAAGCAGTTTTCAGTTAGAGCTGAGCCGTGTGGTTGGGATAATTTTAAATTCAAGTCTTTATGGAAGTATATCTGCTTTTAAATCAAGCTTTCTGATTTGCATTGGGTAGTGTTCAATACTTAGGCAGACTTCTCAGAAGAGCTCCCTTCGTGGGCTTCATGTTTACTGGTTTAAATAAATTAAACTTAATAGAAGTAATAATCTGTTCCAAATGCTAAGTATATGGGCTAAAATTGTTTTGTATATGTACACGTTTTTAAAGTTCGGGTTTCAATTTTCTTTCCTACTTTACAGAACTAACATTTCAAATTCATCATTTAAAGCACTGACATTCATGTTCATCAAAAGGCACATATAACTTCCCAACTCCCCCATCATAGCATTAAAGTGATATAAGAAATATGAAAATAACCAGCTGGAGAGAATCTTCACTGGAACATCATATAAATATGAAAGCAATGTTTCACCCTAACTTATCTGAATGGGAAAGTTATGCTAAATCATGGCTGGAGAGAAGAGAGAGACAGACAGCATAACCCAGCTTCACATTTGGTTGGCATTTGACAGACTGCCTACTTGTGGTTAAGCAATGGTAATTTCAGGATAAAGATGTTTATTTTGCAGAAGCTTAGCATGAAACCTAAAACTAATGTTGTTCCCTTTTGCTAAGCTTTCTTTATTAATTTTTGAGGGAACAGCACTACATTATCTATTTGGCTCAAGTATGTAAAAACTGCTCATGTGTTTGGGATATGCTTCAAGATTCACCCAATGGGGAGGATAGTGTGGAGTCAGGAATCACCAACATGGCCAGGTAGCAATTCCTCAAAGCTGGGAGAACATGCTTGTCATTCTCCCAAACAGGTCAAACAACACCTTTCTGGTACATGCAACATCACTGATCAATTCACATTCAACATTTTGGCAATTTTTTTACTCTTTCCTTTGGGAGGGCAAAGTAAACACCTTCCATATATTAGCGAGTTTCCAAATGCCCATGATCATCAGTTACTTTCCTGGGATGTACTCTTACTTCCCCACCTCCACCTTCTCTCCCACAGGGCTGCCCCTGAATCCTGGGTGTACTTAGTCTGACCTACCATTTGAGCCTGATGGAAAATATAAAAGCACCTTTTCTATGTACCTGTTTCACCTGCAACATTCCTACTTTTAATCTCTCATTCTACCAGCTACTTAAGGTGCAGCACATTTGTAGGAGGTAGATACACTTCTAATATGTTGTACTAAGATACTTTGCCTATACCTTTCTGTCCCCTTCTTGAAAACCTTAAGCCCTGAATTTGACAGTACAGCTCCTCCTGGATAATAAGGTAGTAACCACATCTTAAGCCATCTGCATAATATGAAATTTTTTTTTTTATTTCTAGTCACTAATAATCCTGTATCAGATCAGTGCTACATAATATCAAATGTTTTTGTGTCAGCATTAATGAACCTTAGTGACAGAAAATCTATGATACTACCCATAACAGTGCCATGTGCCCTCTCCCTTCTATGACCTCACAATATATCCTGATGGGAACACATCAAAATGATTTTTGGCTCTATAGCTGAAATGCAACTATAGCAATGCAAAAGACTTACAGTAATCAAGTTTAACGGCCAATGTAAAGTAAAATGCTGCTAAATATGGTAGTTGCTGACATTCTTCATAAAGAATAAAAGAAAACCCTTGGGTTAAGACTGCACAACCAACATTCACTTAAAGTTCCAGACCTCTGTGACACATGGCTTAGGAAAAAGCAGTCATGTGACTGGATTGCAGTTTTCTAGTGCAACACCCATAAAAAGTACAGATTCAAATTCTCTGAAAAATACTTTTCCACCACAAGACTCATCTATAGTTTTTAGAGAAACAGAATTCCAAATATTTTTATAATATGAGAAATTCTAGTAGTTGATTTGTTTATATGCCTCAAGTGACCAGGGCTTGACTGAAAAAATAAAATCCCTCTTAATGTTTAAAAGAGGCGCCTCTGCATTTCAATGCCCCAGTCAGCTGCCCTGAGCACCTGACTTATCATGGAAAGGGACCTGCACTTTCGGGAGTGGGGTGCAGATGACTCTAAGTAAGCACACAGATGCATTCCTCAATGACACACAGGAACAGCTAAGTGTCCTTTTCTGCCCGTAGATGGGAGATGGCACATTTACAGCACACACTTTCATTCAGTACAATGTCAACAGACATCACTTCTCTTTGCTTGAAACATTGAATGGCAGCAGGAAAGGGGGAAGTGGGAAAGGACAATGGAAGAAGGGGCTAGAGCCACAATGGAAGTCCCAGTCCCTTTCAGTCCTTCTGATGTTCTGATTTTTCAAGGTGCTCTTGGGGATTCTTATATTAAGTATTTACATGTTTATTTGGAGTTCTTTTGAGGCTAGACTCTACATTCCAACCTAGAAAAGTTATCAAAAAGTATCTATTTTAGCCATTTTGGAATGGTACTACCTACCTCTTATGTAGTCAATAAATTACTGAGTAAGCAATTTAATATGTTTAAGACACTACATTTTGGGGAAAAGAAAACTTGAGAAATAGATTGCTCTTTTAAAGGTGTTTAATTTTTTGGCCTATATATTTCTTTTTTTAATGCTATTTTAGACATTGATGGGACTTTATTCATTTATTGTATGTGGTGCTGAGAATGAAACCCAGTGCCTCACACAAGTCAGTCAGGAGTGTTGTCAAATGTGGGTTGGCCTCTTGGAAAGGGAGTGAGAGTGAAGGTGCCCCTTAACTCAGACACCGGGAGCCAGGTTCTGTGATGCAGACTCAATTTATTCAGGAAGTGCAATAGTTTATATATGGAGTGAGAACCAATCATTTTAATGAGATAGCCAGGTCACTGCTCAGGTTACATGTTTACAATACCATACTACAGGGAAGAGCAGACTTCTACTGGGGACCAGGAAGGCCCAAGAGGCATTGGGTCATCACAGAGTGTTCTCATGAAGACAGCCCAGTGTTCTGTGCTCAAGCCCATTCCATACCTTGAATCCATACCTGGTACACCCCAGAATTCTCCTCATTTTCCCACTTTTTCTTTTTTGCCATCATAACCTGAGTTAACATGACCTGTCTAGTCTCAATTTTTGAGGTTCTGTTACAAAGGCAGTGATGTCCCCGCGTGCCCCTCTACCCGCAGAGAGAGACACGGCAAAAGTCTGAACTTTGGAAGTTTATTGTGCACATATTCTCTTATGCTTCTCTATCCCAGCTCTGCGCACTCTAGCTTCCTTTTCCCCACTCCTTCCACTCCCGCGTACTCCCTCCTTCGCTCCGCTCCACTGTGCGCTGCGGCCGCCTTCGCCGCCTAGCTGCTGCCGGGTTCTTCCGCTTCTTCCTCCCTTCCTCAGCTTCTGCCGCCCTCTCTCTCTCGCGAACCACCAGGCTTATATAACATCCAGCAACTCATGGGAGAGTACACGAGAATTAAAACGCGGACAGCTGCATGGCACATATGGGTACACGAGGGGGGTCAATGCCGCTAATCAACAATCGTTTTAACGTGCCAGATCATTGGTAATTCTACTGGTTTGTTTACTGTTATAGCTGGCCGCACCTTTGGCCTCAGCGTCAGGACCCATCTTGAAATGCCCAAGGTGGGGGTACCTGGAACCCCGACAGATCCCCCTTCTTTAATATTAAACTAAGGCTCGGGACCGTGTCTGTCTTAGGCTGAGTGGTCAGCATATGTCCTTACCCGTCATCAGAGCCTGCAGAGCATGCTGCAGCTCCTGTATTAGGTCGGTACACAGCCACCTACTTCATTACCCGTCTTTGACTACCGATCCAGCATCAAGAGCCATACTAATGGGGGGCTGTCAGCCTTTAGGGCGGTCATGGCCTGAAAAAAGATAATTTGATCTCTCTATTGGCTAGCTTGCAGATGCATGCCAAAACGAATGAAGAGAAGAAAGCCAAGGTAGAGGAGTACCACTATAGCTCCTAAGCTTGCCCACTGTTTGACAAATCTATAAACAGAAGAGGAACCTTATAGCCATATTAAATACAGAAACAATATACGTCCCAATGGAGTTACAATACGGGTAACACAAAGCAGCTCTCAGGGAATAAACGCATCCCAGTCCCAAAAGTTCTTGCAAGGCATCCACTTGTTCTTATAACGAGTCCATTCTCTGATAGAGTCTCTATGGTCTGTAAGGCTGCAACTGCATTCTCGGCCGAATGATCGTTGTTGTGGTTGTGTCAATGCTGCTACTGCAAGGACTGTGGTGGCAGTGATCACGGCTGTTGCAATGTCAAAGCCTCTTCTGTTTTTGATAATAGCACTGGCAATTCTATACCTGCAACAGAAACTAGGACTGGTAGGAAGACAGAAATGTGCAAATTGCACAGGTGGCAAAAGAACCATTCCAGTATTGTGAGAGATAGGACACAGTTAATGAACAGTTAGGAGGTATTATTAGAAATGTTAGTTGGCAGAAACATAAAAGGGAGGAAATACACAAGCTAGCATGGGAGGAAAGGTAATATTTCTGGTATAGTTAAGGTCAGCAGAACAAGTTGTCCTACTCTGGGTCTGATCAGCATGGTTCCAATGGCAAAGTGCAAAGGTTCTTCCTGTTAAAGCAAAGAAAGGCTAGAAATATCCTTGTCACCAAAAGCAGCACGACCTGAAAAATCATCAGAATTGACAGACTTGTAGAGAAATTGGTGAAAAGCAAGAAAAGGAAGGATAAAAAATATGTTAGTCAGAACTGAAAAATATGGCCAGGCTAACAATGGCCCATAGGTTCCGGGTTTGCCTTTCCGTCTAAGTTTCTGTTATTGGAGGAAGGCTCAGACTCGTCACCGCGAGGAGGAACAACATCGCTTGCATGTTGTAAAACTCTGACCAGCCTTTCTGGAATCCAAACTGGAGTCTGTTGATCCTGTGGGAAAATACAAACAGACCCTCGGACCCAACGAAGGACTGGATCCGGTCCTTTCCAACAACCTGTCAGGATATCTTTCCATTTTGCCCATACTTGAGGAGTATTATGGGGATTATAATGTCGATCAGCTGCAGAATGGCCGTCCCTATCCAGAGTTAAGAAATTTAGAATGAAAAGAACTAAGTTAAGTTTATCTTTAGGAGACTTGTAGGAGGCTCCTATTCCCCCTTTTTGTTTATTTAGACAATTTTTTAAAGTAAGATGTGCTCTTTCCACAATGCCCTGTCCCTGAGGATTATAGGGGATGCCAGTGACTGATTGGATGTTAAATGTTTGTAAAAACAACCGAAAGCTTTTGGAAGTATAAGCAGGACCATTATCTGTTTTAATAACTTTAGGTATGCCCCAGCCAGCAAATGCTTGTAGGCAATGTTGAATGACATCTTTTACCTTTTTTCCAGAATGAGCGGAAGCCATAATGACTCCTGAAGCAGTGTCTACTGACACATGTACATACTTAACAGTACCAAATTCAGGAATATGGGTTACATCCATCTGCCAAATATGACCAGGTAGCAGTCCCCTGGGGTTAACTCCAAAGGATTGTACTGGGATTAAAGGAGCACAATGTTGACAATTTTTTACTATTTGTCGAGCCATACATTTAGATATAGGAAATTTTCTGCTCAAAGTAGTGGAGTTTACGTGAAATTTTTCATGAAAGAGTTTTGCCTGTTCCTCTACGGAAAAGACAAAAATTGATTTGGTGGCCATATCTACCAAGTCATTAGCATTGGCCAAAGGTCCTGGTAAATTAGAATGAGCTCTAATATGTCCTACATAGAATAGATGTTTACGCTGTAGGATAAGGTTTTGTAGCGTAGTAAAATAAGAAGCTACCGTGGACATGGAAGAAATATGGGGTACCATTTCAAGAACCTGTAAAGCGTTGACGACATATGAGCTATCAGACAGGAAATTGAATGGCTGATTATCTGCTAATTTAAAGGCTAATATTACAGCTGCAAGTTCAGTAACCTGTGCGGAGTTGGGCGGAACTATTATGGTGTGAAGTTGTTTACCGATAAGTACTGCACCTACTCCATTTTTGGAGCCATCAGTAAAAATGGTTACACAGTCTTTAAGAGGCTGGACACTAGTCACTTTTGGAAAAACTATGGGAGTATTTTTACAGAATTGAATCCAGGGATGTTGGGGGTAATGGTTATCGAACTGAGCTGAAGTGGAACAATATAATACTGACCAATCGTCATCATTATTAATTAGCCATTTAATTTGCTGAGTGGAATAAGGAGTTATAATAATAGACGGATGAATTCCAAAAACAGTAATGCAAGATTCTATTCCCTTGAATATTACCTGAGCAATAGCTTGGGGATATGATTGCAATGTTTTAGCCGGAGAGCTGGGGAGATTTATACTTTGCAGAGGTCCTCCTTGCCAAACTATGCCAAAAGGGGTATGCTTCTCTGAGATTATGATTAAACTTAATGGTTGAGTAGGATCACAACGATCAACGTAACACTGCTGAAGTCTATTCTCTACTAACTGTAAGGATACCCGTGCTTCGGGAGTAAGTTTCCTAGGGGAATTCAAGTCAGGATTACCTTTTAATATATCGAATAAAGGTTTTAATTCCCCTGTAGATAATTTTAAATAGGATCTGATCCAGTTAATGTCACCTAAGAGTTTCTGAAAATCGTTCAAGGTATTCAATTGATCTGTCCTGATGGTCAACTTTGTTGGTCTGACTGTAGTAACAGTGAGCCTTGTACCCAGATATTCTTGGATCTCCTCTAATTGTAATTTTTCAGGGGCTATCATTAGTCCTCTCTTTTCTAATGCTTGAGTTATAAATTGCAATGCTTCTAACAAAACTTCTTTTTCTGGATGGCAAATAAGTATGTCGTCCATATAATGATAAATCAACAATCTCTTAAACTTTTGTCTAGTAGTTGTTAACGCTTTATCTACGTATGTTTGACATATAGTAGGACTGTTAGCCATACCTTGAGGCAACACAGTCCACTCGAATCTCTGGTCAGGCTGAGTGTGATTAAGAGAGGGCAAAGTAAAGGCAAATCTCCAACAATCATTTTTGTGTAAGGGTATAGAGAAAAAGCAATCTTTTAAATCCAGAATAATAGTAGGCCAATTTTTGGTAGTGCAGTAACAAGAGGGAGTCCACATTGGATGGGTCCCATAGGGTACATTTGTTCGTTTATGGCTCTTAAATCATGCAATAACCTCCATTTTCCTGATTTTTTCTTTGTTAAGAATATTGGAGTATTCCAAGGAGAAGTAGAATGTTGTAAATGACCTGCTTGTACCTGCTCTTGTACTAACTTATGAGCTACCTCTAGCTTCTCTTTTGTTAGGGGCCACTGTGGAATCCAGCGAGGCTTATCATCTTTCCATATTATAGGGATTGATGGTTTATCAGTGGCCCCTAGGAAAAACCCAACCCATGAGAATCATTTTTTGGTGGAAGTAAAGGCAGTGGTTGGGTAGATCCTTGACTATGTCTTCCTAATCCTTTTTTATCATCATAATCCATATTTTGTAGCATATTTCTTACAGGAGTCCCTTGATAAATCTGATCAGTGGTGAGTTTCATATCCATTTGCTGCAGGACATCTCTTCCCCATAGGCTAATAGGAACATTACAGACATATGGTTGAAATATCCCTGTGTGTCCCTCTGTATCTTTCCACGATAATGAGGAAGCACTTTGACTGGGGCTTTCTGCTACTCCTAAGCCTCTCAAGCTCTGAGCTGCTGTGATCAATGGCCAGTGCTTTGGCCAGACCATTGCACTAATAATACTTTTATCTGCTCCCGTATCTAATAAACCTATAAATTCCATATTTCCCACTTTTAATTTTAGGAGGGGCCTCTGTCCCATGTCCATAGTAAGGTTTATTAAAGTGGTCCCTGTTGATCCAAAACCTCCTTGTCTTTTATTTGTATTTTTACTGGGCCACAAATAATGTTGACTGGGCAATATAAGCATTTGTGCAATGCGATCCCCTGGAGAGATGACCGTAATTCCTTTTGGTGAAGAGACCAAGGCTTTTATTTGTCCAGTGAAATCAGGATCAATAACCCCTGGGTGTACTATAAGTCCTTTTAGTGTTGAAGAACCTCTTTATTTGTCCAGTGAAATCAGGATCGATAACCCCTGAGTGTACTATAAGTCCTTTTAGTGTTGAGGAACCTCTAGCTAGTAATAGCCCTACACTGTTCTGTGGGATTTTTTCATGCCAATCAGTATCAATCATCTGCACCCCCATATCTGGGGTTAGTATGAGCCTGGAGGTGGCACAGATGTCCAATCCTGCACTTCCTGAGGTGGCCCTGTGCTCCCCTTCTCTGTGGGAGGATACCACCGTCGGGGAACTTGTTGAATTACCCCATACATTTGTTGCGGGCCCCGGGGAGGGCCCTGTCTCCTTTTTTTTTTGAAGTTCAAGATTCTACCCTAGGAAATTATCCTCCCTATCTCTAATAGGCTGACAGGCACTATTCCAATGACTTCCTCTTCTGCATCTTGGACATAGCCCTGGGGCATAAGGTGTAACAGATTTTACTATAGTTATCTCTTTTCTTTTGTTAGGGCATTATCTCCTTGCTGCTGATTTTGTGCATCTATTGAAATGTATTGGCCTTCTCCTATTAACATTTCTATCGGGAAACCTTGCCACTATGTTTCTGCAAGCAGTTTCAACAGCTGAGCTCTCCAATTAGCCATTGTTCTCCAAATAACACTGCTCTGCATAGTCTTAACTGCCTCTTTAAAGTTTTTTAATGGTTGATGGTATCTCCATTTGCTCCTCAAATACAGGCAGGTTCTACAGATTTTGAAGCTCTTTTTATTAGGCTTAGGTTTCTCCTACCTTTTCCCCTTGTTCTTAAGTTTTCACTACCACTTTGTTATTCCTTTTGGGGGTTCTTTATGTTAAACTTAGTTCCCTTTTTTCCCTTGTTCTTAGATTTTTTGAGCAATTATTTTCTAGGTCACCACCACTCAATTTTCCTCACTTTATTCTCTTTAAGGGTTCTTTTCCGTTACCATTAGATCCTGTTCATGAAGATCCCCCCTGTGGCACACTAAGCAGCTTTTCTCACCTAGCTGTTCTTTTTTTTTTTTTTTTCCTCCTCAATGGCGTCCCATTGTTTTTTAATGGTTCCCTGAGGGGTTGCTGCACTCAGACCCCATTGTTACTAATTTGAATAGCTTTAGTTATGGCAATTACAATAACAGTGGCCTAGCTGCCAGGAGCAACGAAATTACTGAAAGGAAAACTATCAAGTGCGCATTAAAATTTTTATAGCGGCTTTTCACGTACTACCTAATTGGACCGCTCCAAGTGTTTTCTACTTTCACTTTAATTAGACCGCGTTCCACGCGTCAGGACCGCTGATGGCGTGTCCCGATACCGGACCACCTTCCGTGTGTCCTTATTTTTATTCTAATTGGACCGCATTCCGCGTGCCCCCAGGACCGCTGATAGCGTATCCTGATACCCTTTAATTGGACCGCATTCCGCGTATCCGGATAGTCGCTATACCGCGAACGTCGAGGCGCCTCTCCTTTACCTGTTTACCTTTTTTGACTTCTTTACCTGTTTACCTTTTTTGACTTCTTTATAACCAGTTTAACTTGTTAAAAAAATTTTTAAGATATCTTACCTTGTCCCTTTTATCCTCCCGGGGTTCGGCACCAGCTGTCGCGTCCCCTCTGCCCACAGAGAGAGACACGGCAAAAGTCTGAAGCTTTGGAAGTTTATTGTGCACAGTACTTCTCTTATGCTTCTCCTATCCCTAGCTTCTGCGCACTCTCAGCTTCCCTTTTCCCAGCTCCTTCCACTCCCACGTACTCCCTCCTTCCAGCTCCGCTCCAACTGCTGCTGCTGCGGCCGCCGTCGCCGCTGTCGCTGCTGCCGGTTCTTCCGCTTCTTCCGTCCCTTCCTCAGCTTCTGCCCCCTACTCTCCCAACCACCAGGCTTATATACACTCCAGTCAATCAGGGGAGAGTACACGAGATAAACGCGGACAGCTGCAGGCACAAGATGGGTACACGAGGGGGGGGCATGCTCTAATCACATCGTTAACTAGCCAATCATTGGAATTCGCTGGTTGTTTACTGTATAGCTGGCCGCCCTTGGCTCAGCGTCAGGCGCCATCTTGACCATGCCCAAGGCTGGGGGTCCCGGGAACCCCCACAAGTGAATACATAGAAATTATACTACAATGCCAGCAAGGGAGAGGCCGAATAATGCAATATTTACAGGATCAAATATGGAGGTGATTTTGTTCCATAATTGTGTGAAGAAAGAAGCATTTAGTACAAGTTGGGCTCGGGTTTCATTGATTGACATGATTGCATGACCTAGTTTGAACATTAAGTTTTGAAACCAGGAATTCCAAAGGCCCCTTAAATATGTATTTAATTCTTGCCTCCATTTAGTCACATTGTCAAGTGTTGTCATAGTTTCACAAACATAGGGTAATGTGGGATTACATTGCAGATGCATTGTCATTTGTGTAATATCTATTCTTTCATTCGTGAGATCCATTTGTTGCTGCAAATTTAGGATACCCCTTGTATTAGTGTATTAGTTTGGTGTTGAAGATTGAAGGCTGCACTGACTCTAGTAGCCTGTGCATTTAGCACTGTGGCATTAGCACCAGTTTGCACTAAGGCTACCGTGGCAGTAGTTGAAGCAGCTAGAGCAGCGATGATGATACTTGCAAGCAATGCAATAAGTCCAAAATCTCCAAATAAGTCCAAAATGTATTAATTGTACATCTTTAGTAAGAACTATTGGTTGGATAGTATGAGTATCATTTGATATAGAATCCAGGAGAACAACTATTGATCAGGAAGCACCCTATAGAATCATCACAATATATAGACAGATTGGTGGTGTGATTAGAGACAATGAAATAAAATGATGCTGAGCACAGAGAGGCACATTAAACATTTGTGAAGATGTTCCATTAAAATGAGTCCCATTGAGGAAAAGTATAACTCCTTCATCTTAACATCTTTGCTGATTACATAATAATTGAGTACCTAACAGTGAGGCACTTCCAGAAGAATTATAATACATTTTCTGTGAGCTTGGGGCAGATTCTGAGTCATTTATTACTAAAGATCTGGCAAAGGATGAAAGCTACTGGGTAACTCTAAAGGGAGTGTGACTTTGCACACACTGGAGGGGATGGATGTTTGCCAATGGTCTAATTCTGTTTACATTTTAGTGATATTGGCAGGAATACCTTGGCAGATGGGCAAACCAAGGGAAGGCATTTGTAGAACTATTCTTAGGTACAGAAGTTAATTTAACCGGTCTAAGACCTGTGATGTTTCCTATAGTATGATCTAGGAGAGTATCAGGGCATAAGTAGATCACGTGATCACATAATGAGAGTTCAGAAGTGGAGGAACAATTGGACAGTTTCATGAATAGCCAACTGTCAGTAGTATTAACAGTAGTATTAAATTCAGCTTGATGAGGAGGTGCTTAAGTGGCAGGAATGCCTATGGAAGTAATAGAAATTAAGATAGCAGGCAGGATTTCTGCATCTAAGCCTAATGGCATCACCATGGATGGATTGGGGATCCCAATTATTTTTGCACCAGTGTGGTCAGAGTTGGCAGTGATAATAGCACTCATTAGTAAAAACAAAGTGGATGGGGAAGTATCACCTTCAGGAGCCATTTGTTGAGCCTCCTGAGCCACCCTTTTTAATCCCCCCAAGTTACTGGAGGTGCACGGTAACCTCTTTTCTTTTTTATTTTTCTTGTGTGTTTGATAATTTTTCTTGTCTGGCTGAGGAGCCCTCTCTGTCCTCAAGGTGGAGTCTCCTCAGTTCCTCTGTAGGGGTTTGGGAAAGTGTTTTCTTGTTGCTCTCCATGCAACGTAGTGGGTTTGACCAAACTGGCTGGTATCCAAATTAGCGTAGATTCACCTTCTGGGAAAAAACAAGCCAAACCTCACCACTGAGTTAGTAAAGGGTCCCGTCCACGAAGGCAATTTGATAGGGGGGGTCCTTCCAATACAACAATGTCAGAGAAGTGTTACTGGGAAAGGAACCCCAATGCTTCATGGCTGGTGAAATATCGTGGTCATCAAAGATTAAGAAATTCAGAGTGAACAGAATGTGATTGTGTGTATGATGTGGGCATATGTGTTCCTTCTTTCCCCCTTTTTTCTTTTTGTGGCTGAGTTTTTATAGTATGGTGTGTTGTTTCAACAATTCCTTGCCCTTGTGGATTGTATGGAATTCCTATAATTACTTTGATATTCCAAGAAGATGCCCAACTTTTGTGAATTTGTTTGAAGGGTATGTAGGTCCATTGTCTCTTTTGATGGCCCAATTTGGGGGCAGTTGTTTATATTCCTAGGTGGTCAGAGTGGAATGCTCCCCTATGCAAGTTTACATCCTTGAGACATTAACTGTTGTGAGCCAAGAACTAGGACAAGGGATTCCTTCAGGAGAACCTCATTGACCTGAACCCTCATGAGTCTCTTGTTGAAAATGGACCACAAACATTTAAGGACTGCAAGTAATATAAGGAAGAGTATACAGGCTAATCCTAACATTGTAGTAGGATTCAGCATATTAAGCAGGTTCTATTTAAAGTTGATAACACAGACCTCTCCTAGGAGGGAGAAGAACTGAGAAATTGTTTCCATGATGAGGCCTAACAAAGACTGGAAAGGACAAGGCCTCTGTGTGGGAACCTTAACACTGTCCAAGTTATCAGGAATGTAAACACAACATTTACCCTTTAATGTCATTGATGTCCCCAGAAAATATAGCTAAACTACTTGATGTCATCTGATTTTTGTAAAATATTCTTTTATTGGTATAACCTGTGTTTAGTAGAGATCTCTATAATTTTTATTATTTAGGGCTAAATAATTATACTAGCAAACATAGATTAAGCCTACCTGTGTAGCTTATGAAGGTCTGTTGGTCTTAAATTGACTGAAAATTTCTGACTCTGGCAGTTTCTCTTGATAATTATTAGGCACACTTGTCTAAGAATCTCTCTTTTGTAGTTTCCAGTCTTTACTTATTCTAGCATACTAACACAAGTGTGTTATTTAAATTGCATTTAACTATTGCTTCTTTTAGACTGTAGCATAGTACAATACTTTAATTCTAGTTGTTGTTTAACCATAACTGTATAAACCCTAATTTTCAAGAGTAATTGTTCTAAAGAAGCAAACTTAATAGACATGATGTTAAGAGTAAATTAGTGTTTCTAAGAAATCCTTGTCATTTTAACATATAGATTGAACTTTGGTTTATATCAGTACATTAGTACATTTGACCTCAGAATAAATCTTAAGTAACTTTAACTGATTGTTTCACATACATAGAACCAACTTAGTAATTCACAAACTTGCTGAAATTTGCCCTTAACTTACACAAAGACTATCTTAGCACTTACTTAGACCCTCATGTTTACCACATAAGCATTTTCTTACCCAGAAATACTTTGCTGTTTATAGTACTCTAATGTAAACAGTTAAAACTTTTGGAGCCCTTTGTATATAGAATTGTACCTGTAAGGACTTAACTCTTAGTTACATTGTGTTTAGTGATAACACAAAGCAATCTTTAAATACTTTTTATCCACCAATCTATGAAAACACCAATAACCTTTAAGTATGTTACCCCCTGGAATTTAAGGAGTTAAGAGTACTTGATGTTATTTAATTATTATCATTTTAACTTTGCAAATTAATCAGATGTATCTAACAAACACATTTGAGTAATCTTATATATGTTAAACCAAATTTATTTATTTTACTGTAAAACCAAGATATCAGACAAGAGTATTGAACAGTATTTACCGACTCTTTCCTGTTGAAGAAAAGTCTTAGAATCAATTGATAGTAGACATTTATAAACATCAACATTTTATTAGTTTGACCACCTAAAGACGTGTGAGGTAATTTCAAAGACATTTCACTCTTATTAGTTTACCCAATTTAAATTGAACCTTTTTAAATCACTTTTAAATCAAACGTTATTTTAAATCATGTTTTGATTTTAAATAAAAAATATTTGGATCCATTTTTTAAATTTAAATTTTATTTTAAATTTTAAATTTAAATTTTAGTTTTATGCACGCTTAGTTTTGAAATCATGTGTGATTTTTAGCAGACACATGACATACACATAACACAAGAATAAAGTCCTTGTAACATTTATCTCCATTGCACTGTAACAGATGTTCAAAAATAATTCTAGAGTTGAATAAAAATAGAACTGATCAGAAAATCATTAACCTAGGTATGTAGGATCAAAATTGTGAGCTCAAAAAGTATTGCATTTAAGAAAAACAAAACAAAACAAGAATCCTACAAGAAAAAATGATAACCATTAATTATAGCATAAAAGACTGAAGAAGAGGAAGGCACAGAGAAGGGGTGAGATGAAGGGATGAGATGAAGTGGTGGGAGACAGAAAGTGATTTATTTTCTCCTTTGCTAGGGGTTTGTTTTAAAGCTTGCTGGGCACATAAGCGCATTTGATCAAAATACTGAGGTGGGCCCTGTGCCTGAACAGCTGGTGAAGCATAGATTCCTTTTCCCTGTAAAGATTCAGCATTTGACTGTACTCCTGCCCTATTCAGAGCCCTGCTCTCCATAGAAGGCACTCACCAGAGTCCAATATCATATGACACATATCTTTCCAGTCCTTGGGAGTGTTAAGATCTAGACTAAAATCTCTATTAACTAAGTAGCATAAGGGGAATGAAGACCATCTTCTTGAACTGCTTTTCTAATAGTAATAACTGTCTTTTGTTCAGGAGGATACCAATACAAAGGTCGTTGGGCTGTTCTATTGAAATTTCCTGGAAAAGCTTGTAAAGGAGTTCCCCAATTATGATTCCTAGTTTGACAAAAATCATTAAAATGTGGCCCCAAAGGGCTATTATTTGAATATGCTGGAGGAGCAGAAACAGATTCTTCAGCTACCCAAGGTGGGTCCTCACTGTCATTTGATGGTAATGTAACACTCTGGCCACAAGATGGCAATACAGGATAAAGCTGACTGGCCATGGCTATGGATGATCCTCATCCTCCTTATCTCTAAATTCGTGTGGTTTTTCTAGCTCTTGTTTTTCCCTGTTTTCTACTGTTGCCTGGTGATTGGAATTTATAGTTTTGTCTTCCTTTTCACTGTTCCCACGCTCTACTTGAGCAGCCAGAATATCTTGTCTAAGTGCTTTTCCTCAGGGATCCCCCTAAGACATGCTAGAAAAGCAGAAACAATTGGATAAAAAGTGAGAGGGTAAGTTTTACCCTCCTGTATTTCTTTTGTACGGGCTAAATGTATAACTCTCCCATGACACAGGATCCCATATTCTATCTAATGCCACCCATGGGGCACAATTTATAACATTGTCCCATATATTTATAACCTCCTTTTCTGAGTCTTTTACTCACATACTCCTCAACAGCGCTTGTAAAGTTTGCGCCTGGGGAACTCTAACCAAAGGTGTTAGATTCCCCATAAGGCGATCACTCACCCAGCAGCTCTGTGGGCTTCGTCTTCCTCTGAGGCCCCACATTGTGCATTAAAATGTTGTCAAATGTGGGTTGGCCTCTTGGGAAGGGAGTGAGTGTGAAGGTGCCCCTTAACTCAGACACCGGGAGCCAGATTCTGTGATGCAAACTCAATTTATTCAGGAAGAATAGTTTATGTATAAAGTGAGAACCAATCATTTTAATGAGATAGCCAGGTTACTGCTCAGGTTACATGTTTACAATACCATACTACAGGGAAGAGCAGACTTCTACTGGGGACCAGGAAGGCCCAAGAGGCATTGGGTCATCACAGAGTGTTCTCATGTGACATGAAGAGAGCCCAGTGTTCTGTGCTCAAGTCCAGTCCATACCTTGAATCCATGCCTGGTACACCCCAGGACTCTCCTCAAGGAGCACCACCACTGAGCCACAATCTCAGTCCCATTGCCTATAAATTTCTAGTGAAAGATAATTTGATAAATATATGTATCTATTATTATTAAATTGGAAGCTGAAAGAATAATCTTTATTTCTACTACAAAATAAGCACTGACCTCAATATCTAACAATAGAGAAATGGATAATGAAATGCCACACATTTTATTGTCATTAAAATGTTAATTATGAAGACTGAGTAACAAGTGATATGGGAGATATTCAGATCACTGAAAAAAGGAAAGAGCCCGAAATACCTGCTATGCTTACCACTAGGGAAAAGAGGCAATTTTTTTGAAGACTCCAAGACTAAGAATTGAGTACTTTAAAGGACATTAATAATTATAATACTGGTAAGTCTGTTTTCACGGGACAGCCTAAACCATCATATAGTAAAATGATAGTAAGGAAGCTATTTTAGTATTTCTGCAACCATCTCCCTAATAGAATATACCTTTAAAAAGAAACACAAATTTAAAATGTGGATTTTAAATAATTTAGCATTTTAAAATCCTACAAATCACTTGCCTATGGCAATAGACTGTGGCTGGGATTAATTCCTCTGAATTCAGACAGACAGGTATTTTCTGAGAATGTTTTTCTTTGTGCTTTTCTTCATAACCTCTTTTGTTTAAAAAGTGTTTTTGAGTGCTTTTTGGTCACCATCTCTTCCTTGGGTTTACTTGGTTCAGCTCTGTTCAGAGGTTAACTCTGTTTCTTCTGTGAAATGTCCTCTGGCACTGCCCTACCTCTTCTCCTGAAGGCCTCACACAGTGCAGGTGAGCAACTGACTGCTCTGGAGACAGCCTGCTCTTACAGGGGTAATGGGCACACAGGCTTTGATTGCCTGGATCTCAGGGTTCCAGTAAATCTGGTGAATCTTCCACTGAGAGCAAAGGTAAAAGCTGTTAACAAGCAAGTCTGGTCAATTTATTTCAGCTGGATTCAGTCATCTAGGTGGGAAATAATTTCTCTTAATTGAAGCACTTTGTGTCAATAGGACTTCCTGGCCCCCATGGGAGGAAGAGGCTTGAGCCCCTACAACCTCCT
Source organism: Sciurus niger (assembly GCA_020740815.1). Taxonomy (NCBI): domain Eukaryota; kingdom Metazoa; phylum Chordata; class Mammalia; order Rodentia; family Sciuridae; genus Sciurus; species Sciurus niger. Next base: position 25,302 of record JAHUXG010010189.1, read on the forward strand.
CTTTTGGATCCCTATGGCACGTGCAAAATGAGTCGCTTACTGGCAACAGACCAGACATGCATGCTCTGTGCACACATTACTCAGTTCACCATGAGCATATACACATGCTTCTTACCTGTGGAGAGGAGAGGCTATAGGAAAAATGTGATTTCATGGGCTTCAGAAATGCAAAGTTTTCACAAAGATCACAATATTTGGTTTTGGATCAGAGCATGACAAGTTCTGAAACCTCCCTGCTGATTTAAAGTATCTGGGATTTCCTGTGGATCCTGAGAATGCTCCAGCAATCAAGACTATCTTAGGTTACATGACAGTAACATGTGCAATAATAAAATTCCTGGGTCAGCTTTGCAAGTATTTTATCAGTCACCATTTAATCAAACATTTTTTATAATCTTTGATTTGCAAGCAGTAAAAGTTTCCACTGTCGAGATTTATTTTAATAGTAATCCTCTTTTCTTGTTCTACCAAGTTCTCTTGATAAAAATGACTTTGAAATCTGTAAATTCTCCCCCACCAGTCTCTATAACTCACTCCTCCCCAAATGGTGGTAGACCATTTTCAAGAGGAGCCACCAACCAAGGGAGGCATACTTTCCTTCTCTGGACTTACTGTTAATGTTCCTCTTTCTGAGTCAAGGAGGGAATGGCTTCAGTGCTGGGGGAACTGAGGGGTGGCAGATGTGGTGAGGAACATGAAAGGCAGTTTATTCCCACTGTTCTGTCTCTGATCTCCCACTGGACCCTTGGACTGGCCTACCTTGACATGCAGACTCTGTGGTCTGTTGGGGAGGATGGCTGTGTGAGTGGAAATGCTCAGGACAGCAGCAGCTGCCTCTGTCTGGGAGTTGTCACTACACTGACCATGGCTGTAAGAGTTGGCAGGGCTCCTGCTCTGTGTGTGAGTGCAGGCTCTAGGCAGTCAATTAAAAAATGTGACCGGACTTGAAAAATGTTTTGCTCTTGAACAGAGATTTTATTAGCAATTGCATGTGTGTGGAATTAGTCATTAAATAGATTTGTTTTTTAAAGATGTGCGTTCTTGCATTAAACTATGTGAAGAACAAATTAACCCATGAACCATTATCCATTATTAAATGAAGTTTATTCAGATGGGTTTTCATGGAGGTTCACAGATCAAATGATATGGTTGCTAGGAGAGAATGTGTATTTTCTTAGTACTTTTTCTATTGATACTTCTTATGATACAAACTCCACAACTAATTTTATGGGGCAGGAGCACTGGCAACATTTGCAGCAAAAAAAATGTAGCTCAAAACCCTACAAGCAAAACCCATTAGGAACTGCGAGAGTTTAAGGCTGTATATCTAAAAATTATGCATGTACAGGGCCCATAATTCCAGTACAGAAAAATGTATCCTTTTAATACTTGTTTTCACAAAGATAATTTATACTTAGATACCTAACTGCATTTTTACTTTTTGACACAAAGGTTTGTTCTACACTTGAACAAGTAGAAAGTGTTCTTCATCCAAACAGAAGAAACTCAATAGATGGTGAAGTCTAATGGGCTGGCATTTTGCATATTCAGGGAGAGTGAGATAAGACAAGGAGAAGGAGGAGATGTTCTCAGGGTGAACAGGAAGGGAATTTAGTCATCAAGACTGAAATCTATTTTACATATCTGTTGTGTGTAGCCAAGCATTACTGAGAGACAGAATGGCACAGATTTCTCATTACTGTGGGGTTTTTCTAACTATCACTCAAGGCTATGGGAGAAAAACCCAAGATTTAATGGGAGCTGATATAAAAGTGTCTTACCTATTTATTTTTCATTAAGTATTTCTTTTTTAAAATTTATTTTGATTCATTGTTTCTTAACTTAAATATTCAACTATTTATCATAAGAAAAATTTAAAATATTACCAAATGTTATTTCTGATTACAAGAATGTGAAAATGTCTTTGAATGCATTGTCGTTTTTAAAATCATTATCCATATTATGTGAGTATATAGAATGTTCTTATTAAAAGACTTTATGTGAATTAATCATGTGTTTTATATACATTGTGTGCATAAATAAAAAAATTATATATATCTATAAAACGGTATAGACAGATATGAAACACGGTGGACAACATTTTCTTCCCTGAATCTAACAAGTTGTCATTGGTTATTTAATTTGGTTTGGACCTATTTCTTTTGACAAGAATAGGTAAAATACTTTTGGAGTAAAATATACTTCTCACTTACAGGTAAAGTTCTTTCATGTCTGTCTACTGCTAGGTTAAACCTAATCATGGTACTGGAGTCAGACAAAGGACTTTGAATATGCTAGGCAAGTGCTCTACCTCTGAACTAACTTCCAGCCCCACTGTTGGTTTAAGGCAACCTGTTCTCTAAAAGTGTGGACCAACTAACATAGTGAAGCAGATACTCAGCACTCATTCTCTGTGTGAGAACTAAGGGATTTCAGGGGAATGTATCACTGTAAAAAATTCATCATCTCTGAAGGACTCCAGGGGTAATTATTTAGTTTTTTCCTTAATGGAAGTTAAGCTATCTAATGCAGAAAACATTTTCTGTGTTTGTTCCCAACATTTATTTTCTGATCTTTTTATTAGAATATTTAGGAACTCTAAACAACCTGAAGAAATAGGTAAGTAGTAACACCATGTTTTACATGTTATGTCTTCCAGATGGACATGGCAGAACTAAGGAGTATTAAAATTCATTTAAATTGTTTTTATATTAATTCTTATATTTATGTCAGATAGCAACACATACTTTTCTCCTCTAAATAAATCTTGATTCATGAATTGAATCTCTTCTTACACTTTTCACCCACCCCACCCCCATCTTCAACCTGAATGCTTTTGCTGACCTAAATAATATTTTGAATGACATTTCAATATTTTATCTGTTAGATTTCCATCATTTCAACATGAATAAAAATAATGTATTAAAATAACCACTGCAGTTTGCAATATACTAAACCTAATCCTAGATAAATGTGACTGTATTTGGATGCAACAATGGCTAACTGTGGAATAATTAATTCATTAACTATTCACACCACACAGTGTAACTGCAGCATAAAATCAGTAACACTGATTATTTTATTTTGCTGCACAATATGTATATTTTCCTGTCATGTTTAAATAGTATAATATATATTTGAGCAGTCCCTTCAACACACACACACACACACACACACACACACACACACGATGCATTTGGGGGATTAGTGTTAGAATTTAAATTTGAAACTTACATTCAGGAAATGGAGTTTTTTTTCCTTGGTCTGTTTGTTCAAGGGGACATTTATCGAAGACATGAGGATCAAAACTAGCATAATAAAATGTCACTTTTCCAATCTTCTTCTGTTTTTTTCAATACGTTGACTCTAGGAGAAGTGATGTGTAGTGATCAGAACTTGAAATCAACTTGCTCCACCAAGCTTGTCTTGGAGGGAGGAGGGAAAGTAATTCAAAATCCAATGAAATCATTGTGAGTTTGGGAGTGTCAGTATTTCCAAAACACAGGGTCACTGCCTGAAGGTACCCACAGAGACACTGCACATTAACAAGAAGGGTCACAGTCCAAGGTGACAGAGTATTCTGAACATGGAGTAAGACATGGAGGGATGCTTGAACTCTACCTGGTTATGATTTCTACTGCATATTCCATGTCCCAGTTTTCCATTGGCAAAGTTAAGAATATGCAATCTTCATTTACCCTATGAAGATGTCATGAGCAGCATGTCTGTCAGCACTTTAAGTTCTACACAGGACAGTGACATCTCACTGGGTAACTAAATTGTGAGTTAAGGTGCTGAGAAACTATGCATATTTTGCTTATAAAATTGTTAATTATTAGCAGTGAAATGCCATGATCATGCCCCATGTCTCCTGGGACAGTGCAGACAACAGATAACTTGGTTCTCAAATTGTGAATTCCACATTGTGAGACTTTTCTTACCTTTGGTCAGAATGAGTTTGCTGATTTATGCAATACATTAAAATAGTATCTCAATATTTCATCTTTTAAACTGATTAATCATTTCAATATTAATCAAAATTACTCTAATACCTATCCCATTTTTCAATATAATTATTCTATTCCAAGCTAAATGTGAGTTAATTATTTAAATAAAATTTTTGGTCTGGATTAGATAAAGGCATCATATTTGTGAGGTACAGTTCTAGTCAAAGAAAATATAAATGATAGGACACAGGGAAGTTATTTGATCAAGTTTTGATACTACAACATGGACAACATAGCAATATTAAATGCCCAAATGTATCAATTTTATCACTTCTTTATGCTATAATTTGAATCCCTTTTCATCTGTAAAGTCCAAAAGGCAGCTATTTTATCAGCTATAGATGCTATGAAATGAGTATCTGATCAGTACTAAAGGCCACAGTACATCTGTGATATTAGGTTAAATGCCATTAGGAGGAAAATTTACTAATTTGGAAAGTCCCAGGGAGGTGTAACATCAATTTCAGTTTTCAAATACAGATGTCCTAGTAGCATTAATGCCAAAAAGCAGTCAGTATATGAGAATTGAAGCTCTACGTGAATATTAGATTATTACTAAAGGCCTGCAGGGAATGATTAGTAGTAACAATTGCCACCATATGGTTAACATATTAACATTAAAGGCCACACTATATATGATGTTATATGATCTGCATGAATAAAAGTGACATTAAGAACTAATGACCACAGGGAATGCCACAAGGATTTTCGTTTTCATGCAAAAGGCCACAAGGTTGTCCCATTATCAGTATTTAAAGCTATACTATGGATACCATGTCAGTATTGAGGGTCACATGGCAGTTTCCTTATTAGTTTTCAATGCTACAAGGTGGATTTCAAATGAGTACTGAAGTACACATGTCATCTATTTTATCATTTTTACATGCTACAATATGGAAAACATCTTAATATGCAAGGCCACCAGGCAGCAATTTTATCAAGTTTTGGTACTATAATATGGAAATCATGCTCCCAATAAGGCCACAGGCATGTAAAATGGATTGTCATTATTTCTTATTATTTTTTAAAGAGCTGTGCATGGATGTAGGAAATTAATAATTTATATCTTATTTCCCTGTTAATTTTTTGTCTTTCAATTTGGCTTATGATATATTTTTTACCCTAAGGAAGTTTGAAATAATTTTCAAATCTATTATGCTGCTTTTTATGCTTAGAAAAACTTTTTTACCTCTTTGATCAAATACATTTTGTTCTAGCTTTTTAATTTTTTGCCTTTGAAAAATACTCAGCAATCCATGTGCACATATGATACAAGGTCAGTACCCTCCACTTCCCAACAGCTGACTGTGTTACTGAGGACTGTTAGAAGAATCTCTGGATTTGATATGGTGCTCAACAACCTTAAATTTTTTATACAGTCTGAGTTTATTCTCCTGTTTTGTTTATGATTTACTCATTGTTTTGTAACATTTTCTTAACCCTGGTGTCAATAATTTCTTTATTTTCCATTGAATCTTCTAGCTAACTACTCTCATCTTTTATTCTTCCAGGTAACACTCAGAACTCATTATTCAAATCTCAGAAAACATCACATTGTAGTTTAATTTGCTTTACGCTACAAATTAAAGTAGGAAAGAAAATACCCTAAAATGCTTTCACAATATTAAGCCTTCCCTTTAAGGAACATACACTGCCTGTTTATTTGAATTTTCCTTCTCTCTCAGTAAAGCTTTACTACCTTTATATAATACTCAGTACAGTTTAGATTATTTTCAAGAAATTTATTTTTTTCTCTTGCTAGTAGGACTGGGAATTTCCCCTCCCTTTTACTTTTTAACTAGACATTGCCTGATTAAGAGAATCTAACAATTCAAAAAATAGATTCTCCATGGGCTTCTAGATGAACAGTTTCCTGTGAAAAGATGAAGTGCTCATCTATGATACGGGCACAGGTGAGGGAGAAGGTTAGTGTGCTTTTGGCAGGACTGTGAATTAATATGGGCTTTCTGGAAATCATTTGACAAAACATATCAAGAGTTTTTGCCTACCAATTTTATTTCAAGGATGTACCTCATGAATGTTATCTAAATAAATCATATCATCTGCAAGTCATGATAATCTTGACTGACTTCCAGCATCTGAAATTCTGAGTACACTACTCAGGACTTCTGGAACAACTTTAAGTAATGGCATTCCCAGAATTCTTATTTTCTTCCAAATTTTCTAAGAGGAAATTGTACTATGACTTTTTACTACTTTGGGGGAATAGTCACCTTAGAATTTAATGAAAAGTAAGTCCTTCCATTCTAAATGCAGAATGTATTTAAAAATAATCACAAGGTTTACAGACCATACAAAGTTAACTATGTATGTTATAAACCTAACTTCTAGCATTTCATAATTAAAAGTATTTACGGATTTTTTCCCCATTTTTACCATTTTAGAAGAAAAGATAGACTCTTCAACAAATGGTATAAAAATCCCTATGCAGTAAAATGAAATTAAACCCCTCTCTCTCACCCTGCACAAAACTCAAATCAAAATGGATCAAGAACCTAGGTATTTGACTGGAGAACTTTCACCAAATAGAAGAAACAGTAGACCTGAATCTTCTTCATGTTAGCTTAGGAACAGACTTACTTAACAAGGTCCCCATACCACAAGAAATGAAAGCAAGAATCACTAAATGGGATGTATTCAAAGTAAAAGGCTTTTTCTCAGCAAACAAAACAATAATGTGAATAGAGGAAATCTTTTTCCACACACACTACAGACAGAGCACTAATCTCCAAAATTTATAAAGAACTTTAAAAGCATTATACCAAAAATACAAAGAACCTAATCAGTAAATGGGCTAAGGAACTGGGCAGACACTTCACAGAAGAAGATATATAAGTGATCAACAAATATATGAAAAAGTGTCCAACCTCTCTAGCAATTAGATAAATGCAAATCAAAAACACCCTAATAGTTCATCTCATTTCAATTAGAATGACAATTACCATGAACATAAGCAATGATAGGTACTGGCATGGATGTGGGGAAAAAGGCACACTCATCCATGCTGATGGAGTTGTGAATGGGTGCAGCTACTCTGGAAAGCAGTATGGAGATTCCTCAGAAAACCTGGAATGGATCCAGCATTTGACCCAGTTATCCCATCCCTAGGATAATACCCAAATTACTTAAAATCAGCATACTTCAGTAATGCAGCCACATCAATGTTTATAGCAGTTCAATTCACAATAGCTAGATTGTGGAGCCAATCTAGATGCCCTTCAATGGATGAATGCATAAAGAAACTGTGGTATATATACACAATGGGATATTACTCAGCCATAAATAAGAATAAAATTATGGCCTTTGCAGGTAAATGGATGGAGTTGGACAATAACATGCAAAGTGAAATAAGCCAATCCCAAAAAAACAAAGGCCAAATATTTTCTCTAATAAGTGGATGATGATATATAATGAGACTTGGGGTAGGATGTGGGGTAAGAAAAGAATAGAGAAACTTTGGATTGTGTAGAGGGAAATGAGAGTAGGGGGGTGAGAGAAGGAAAGATAGTAGAATGAGACCAACAATATTACCCTATGTATATGTATGATTACCTGAATGGTGTGCATCTACATTTTGTACAACCAGAGAAATTAAAATTTGCACCCCATTTGTGTACAATTAATCAAAATACAGTCTGTACAATTTTTTTAAAAATTAAAAAATAAAATAAAACAATAAAGATAGTCATCTGTCCATAGGAGACTGGTGCCAGGACTCTCCTCAGATTCTATAATCTGTGGATGCCCAAGTCCCTTATAAAAAATGGTGTAGAATTTGCATATAACTTAAATAGATCCTTCTCCACACTGTAAATCATCTCTGATTCTCTTATAAGTCCTAATACAATGCAATTCCTATGCAGATAATTGTTATACTCTACTGTTTAGAGAATAATGGGAAGAAAATTAACTATATGTGTTCAGTAGAGATGTATTTTTTTCTGAATATTTCCAATCCCCAGCTGGTTCTATATATAATGCAGAATCCTCAGGTATGGAAGGTCAGTTGGATATGCTTTACCTCCAAAAAGAAACACACATGAAAAAGCTAGGAATATCTTATAATAGTAACAAATGATGTAACAGCCTAATTCCTTCATATCCTCCACTAGAGATGATAAGTGCTGTTCTCGTAGACAAACTGGTAAGTCCCAACTGCCCATCGTGATGTACTTCCCTCGTGTATGTTGATGGCAAGCAACAGCATATTATGTCCTAATTTTCTCCTCTTGTGATATATTTCATAGCTAATTCTGTCTACAGAAATGTATAGAACAAAGTGAAACAAAAAATTAATCCATAAATGCAACATTTACTAAAAATTAGTGGTACTGGTACTACAGTGACTATTTTCACAGCCTGTTTCCAAAAGAACTGATTAAAGAGTTCTAAGCTGTTAAACCATATGGAACAGTTATGGCCTGCTATGGTTTGGATTTGGAATGCACCCCAAAGGCCACGTGTTAAAAGGCTATTCCCCAGAGTGGCATTATTGGTAGGTGGTGGGACCTTTAAAATGTGGGCCTACTGAAGGTCTTCCAGTCCTTGAGGGCATGTCCTTGAGGGGCAGAGTGGAACCCCAGCTTCCATACCAGAGAGGAGCTTTGATCTGCCATGCATGCCACACCATGATGCGCTGCCTTGCCACAGGCCCAAAAGCAAGGAATCCAACTGATCATGAACTGAAACTCCTTAAACTGTGGCCCAAACAGACCTTCTCTCCTTATGAGTTGATTATCTCAGGTGTTTGTTTCACTGAGAGAACCAGCAGACTAACACACGGGCTCATGTTGTCTTTCTCTCACACAATCACATGCACACAAGTTGCCTCGATACTTTTGAATTAAACCAAAGAGAAAAATTCTGTTGTTTCAAAAACTATGAATCTGCTGCTTGCCACATAAAGCAATCAACACAGAAAGACACACTCACCAAGGATTTCTATGTACTTATAGTGGTAGGGATTGATGCAGACTTCCTTCTGCTTGAAGTCAAAAGGAAACTTGCAGCACTCCAGGGGCTTCAGCTCATGGTGGCTCTGAAGATCTGGCCAGTGTCACATGCAGAAGTAAATGACATGAGGCGGTGCCTTCTGGTTGGAGACCTGCAGCCTGCCGTCCAGCAGACAGGGAATGGTGACACAGTGACTGGGCTGCCCAGGACAGCTCAGGGTCTTCTCCAGCTCCTCCATGGCTCCCTCCTTCTTCTTCAGTTTTTTCACCAATGCAGTAACAGCCTTCTCTGACCATTTTTCTTCTTCATCACACTGTTTCCACCTGAGAAGTCTCTTCATGGCTGGACTTGTGAAGGAAAACAAACTGGTCACACTCATAATGTGGGTGCTGGATAATCACTCCTAGATGCAGTGAAATACAGGGGTCTCCCCATGTAAAGGGGCAGCAAAGGAGATCACACTTCATTTACATAGAATTCTCCATAGTTTCTTAGTTAGCAGTCCTGATGGGTAGAAATCATTATTCCTGCTGTTCTAAAACGTAATCCAAAGTCAGCAACTAGAAAAGAAAAAAAAGGGGGAAATGTTTAGAATCACACAACCATAATTAATTTAATTACTATGTGACAGGTGACTATTTTAAGTACTTTTATGTACAGAAGGTTCCAGGCTTACAGCTTTACAGCTTTTCCACTATGTAATGGTTTTACTGGGAAGGAGCCTGTTCTAAGTCAGGGAGCATCTGTTCCAGTTTGCCAAGGATTGAATGGCATTCCCCTGAAATTCACATACTAAAGCCCCGGTCCCTGGTGGGACTCTGGATGTGGGCCTCTAAGGAAGTATTTAGGGGCAAATAAAGTCATAAGGGTGGCACCATACTCCAACAGGATTGATGGTCTTATAAGTGGAAGAAGGAGATCCCCAACACCTGTGCCCAAGAACTGTGGAAGGGTTTTTTTAGCAAAGAGTAAGAAAGCAGCCATCTGCAAGCCAGGTAGACAGCCCTCACCAGAAGACTGTCCACACCATCTGAAACCACCAAGTTTAAGATATAGAGACTAATGCAGAACTATACACAATATTTAATCCTTTTAACAATCCTTTGAGATAGGTGATGGAACTGTTTCCATTTTACAGATAAGTAAACTAAGGCAGTTTAAAAGTAGTGTGTCAATTTATTTATGTAAGCATTGGGATAGAAATAAATAACACCTTAGTATAATAAGTTCAAATTCTCAACTGATACTGTGATGTCTCTATTAAGATTCATTTGTAACCCCTAAAAATATACATACCTCAATCAGTAAAAACTGAACTCGATAGAAATCAGTAAAATACATCAACCTTAACACCTCTGATTTATTTCTTAACCTAAAAAAGAAGGTAATCACACTTCTGTTATGTAAATTTAGCCCATTAGACTGTTTTCAGTAAACAAGTCTCTGTCTACAGGCAATAGGGCAAGTGACATAGGAAATTAATCCTTGCTTTCACATTGACATGAAACGACACTGCCATGAAAAAGAATGAAGCACACACTGACATGCTATGCCAAAGTCTTCAGTCAAATTGTCTCACTGAACTTTCCATCTAAGCTGCTCCAGATGAAGACAGAAGAGTTGAGGTATGTTAAAAGACTCACTTTGGCTAAGATGGGGTAGCAGCTAGTACCAGACACACCATTTCCAAAAACACCTCCAAATCAGAAAATAAAATGTCCAGCTTTTTAAAGGCACCACAGAGCAACTCAGAAAAAAAATAAAAGTTAAGAATTTTTTAAAAAATTTAAAGAGCTAAGATCCTAGAGAGAAGGAATAAGCAAAGAAGTGAGCTGAATACATTCTCTACTTTTCTTCTCCAGACATTTGCCAAAGCTTGTTAGAGAGCTAGCATGGAACCAGAAAGCATCTATGAAGAAGCTAAGAAACTAAGCAGGGCCCCCAACAGCCCAGTAAAGCTGAGATTAAAAAACCTGTGGATAAGTGTCCACTAGAAAAGAGGAGTCCTGGCGAATACTCTGGCTTCCAGCAGAGTCTCCTGCAGGTGAAGGCTCAGTTCAAAGCCAAAACTGAACAGAAGCAGTCTGCACAGCACCAGAAGCCCAGAATGTCCTCATCCCTGACTGGGTCAAGGTGATAAATGTCACCCTCTAACAGCTGGAAAAAGAAATGCAATACACCCTCCTGAGGGAGAGGACATCATCTTCAGCCTCTACAAGGTTTTATTCACAGTGTACAGCACCAACCAAAAGCTACCCAGGCATCTAGGAGGCAGGAACAAATGATCAAAACAAAACAGGAAAGAAACTGACCTGTGAGACCAACAAAAAAATGAATTTCAGACACTGGAACTGCCAAATACAGACTCTAAAATATCAACAATTATTGCCAAGGAAATAGAAGACAAGAGTGAGGATTTTAGCAGAGAACTTCAATTCATAAAAAGTGAAGAAATTAAAAATTCTAGAACTAAAAAATAATCAGTGAAGACTTTAAACAGGAAGATTTAAGGTTAGTTACCAAAGAAAAAAGGGTTAGTGATCTGAGAGATCAATAAAAAGTCTTGAGTTTAAGAAGGAAAATAAGGAAATAAAAATAAATAATGGATGAATTAAAAAGGTCTAGCACTCCAAGTGTTTTCCAAAATTCATAGTAGACTCCAGTCATAAATGCATGAAACAAAAATACAAGTCCATATGTTTCAATGTGTCATCTTACAGTGAAATACCTAAAAATCTAAGATAACTCTTTAAAAAGACATTATATTTCAAATAAGGTTGACAGTTATCATTTCAACAGAAACAATGGAAACAAGAAGACAATAAAATGACATCGTTAGCATGGCAAATGTAAATAAATAGTAGGTAACTTAAAATTGGCTTCCAGCAGACTAGATCTAAAAGAAACACAGAAGTTCTTGGGGCAGAAGGAAAAAGAATTCAGAAAGAAGTAAGGAACTACTGAAAAGAATGAGGACCTTCAGAAGGGTAAATAAAGGTGAAGTCTAAAGGAATACTAATTTCACATGACAATGATATAAATATTTTGTCATTTAAAATATATGTAGAATTAAAATACAAAAAGCAAAACAAACAAGAAAGCAAAATGAGTTAAGTAAAGTCAGTGCTCTAAGCTTCTTGTATTATCTGGAACATGGTAAAGCATTATTTATTACTGCTACTAAAAGTTATAAATTCATGTCATAATACAGCAACAACTAAAAGAATAAGCTAAAACACAAGGTAACAGTAGAAACAAAAACAGAATTTTAAAAAATACTTTGCTGAATATGCTGGCACAAACCTATAATTCCAGCAATTCATGAGACTGAGGGAGAATCACAGATTAGAGGCCAGTCTCAGCAACTTAACATGACCCTAAGCAACTTAGACCCTGCCTCAAAATAAAAAATAAAAAGGGCCATGATACTACAGTGATGCAGTCATATCCATTTTTATAGCAGCTCAATTCATAATAGGAAAGCTATGGAGACAACCCAGGTGCCCTCTAATAGATGAATGGATAAAGAAAATGTGATATATATATATATATATATATCTATTACACACACACACACACATACACACAGACACACAGACACACACACACACAATGGAGTATCACTCAGTCATTAAGAAGAATGACTTTATGATGTTTGTCAGATAATTGATCTAGAAGCTACTGTGGGCCCCTTCTGGAAGTAGGCCTATGTGGCATTCTGTCAGGACACAGACATTCCAAACAGGCCACTTGGGGACTAGGGCTCTGCCCTGCCCCATGGAAGGAGGCCAACATGGCATGCACCTTTCAGGCCACTAGGGGACTTGGATCCCGTCACCCTTTTCCTGTGTTCTGTGAACAAAATGTTCTTCTGTGGGCTGTAAGACAGTTCTTCTGTGTTCTGAGAAACTGTCACCTTCTGTATTCACATGGCTATATTTTACCTTCTGCTACAAATATATAACCTGCCAAAAAATAAACTAGTAACTGCTTACACAAAGTTTAGTCTTTAAGGTGTGTGGCTTGCTTAACCACAATCATATAAAAGACAGTGTTATGTGCAGTAAATACAGAAGCAGCTTCCTGTGTGACAAGTGTTCCATCTCTCCTGAATAAAGTTCTCCTCAGATCTTGACATGTGAATCACTGATTGAGTCCCCTATAGTTGCTAGCATCAGCTGTGGGTCCCCTCCATAGTTGCAGACCCTGTGCAACAGACTGTCATGCTAAGTCAAATAAGCCAGTCCCAAAAAGCCAAAGGCCTAGTGTTTTTGCTGATTTTCAGAAGCTAATGTAAAACAAGGAGGGGAGAGAACAGAACAGTTTAAGCAGAGGAGAATGAAGAAATGGGAGAGAGGATAGAGAAGGAAAGACAGTGGACTGCATCTGACCTAAATTTACTATGTACATATCTGACTACACCACAGTGAATCTCACCACTGTGTACATCCAAAAGAATGGGGTCCTAATTAGAATAAGACAAATTCCATGCTTGTATAATTATGTCAAAATGGATTCTACTCTCATGTGTAACTAAAAAAAAGCAATTAAAAGAAGGGAGGGCTGGTGTTGGGGATCAGTGGTAGAGCACTTGCCTATGTGGAAGGCACTAGGTTCAATTCTCAGTGCTGCATATAAATAAATGAATAAAATAAAGGCCCATCAAAAACTAGGAAAAATGTTTTAAAAGTACAAAAATATGAAAATGAGGGAGCTAGGGATGCAGTTCAGTGGCAAAGTGCCTCCAGGTTCAATCCCCAGTACCAAAATCATCATCATCATCATCATCATCATCATCATCATCCAAGCATATACCAGAAAAAGGGAACAAATAATAAATGAAAAATAGAAAATAATATGATTTAGGTCCAATACCCAAAGTATCAATAATTACTTAAATACAAACAGACTAAATTACAGCAACTAAAAGTGGAGCTGGGTGGGGAACACCACTTCATGGTGCTGTGCTTATAAGAGTCACAGATTAAACATAAGGACACAGGAAGATTAAAAGCAAAAGAATGGAAAAAGCTACACAATGTATTTTCTAACCCAAAAACTGGCACAGTCAGTTATACATTCAGAGAAAATAAAACCTTAAGGCATCTGACCCAAGACTGAAAGGGGGATGGTATGACATTTCATATGTTAATGAGGAGAATCCTAGGGTGTACCAGGCATGAATTCAAGGTAAGGAATGGGCTTGAGCACAGAACACTGGGCTCTCTTCATGTAACATGAGTGCACTCTGTGATGACCCAATGCCTCTTGAGCCTTCCAGGCCCCCAGTAGAAGTTTGCTCTTCCCTGTAGTATGGTATGGTAAACATGTACCTGAACAGTGGCATGGCTGTCTCATTAAAATGATTGGTTCTCACTCCATATATAAACTATTGCACTTCCTGAATAAATCGAGTCTGCATCACAGAACCTGGCTCCCAGTGTCTGAATTAAGGGGCACCTTCACACTCACTCCCTTCCCAAGAGGTCATCCCACATTTGACAACATTTTGGCACCCAATGTGGGGCCTCAGAGGAAGACAAATCCCACAGAGTCACTGGGTGAGTGACCTCCTTATGCGGAATCTACCGCCTTCACTTTGAGTTCCCCAGGCACAAGTTGTACAAGCACTGTTAAGAAGTAGACGAGTAAAAGACTCAGAAAAGGAGGCTATAAATATATGGGACAATATTATAAATTGTGCCCCATGGGTGGCATTAGATAGAATATGGGATCCTGGATCATGGGAGTGAGTTATACATTTAGCCCATATAAAGGAGATACAGGAGGGTAAAACCTAACCTCTCACATTTTATCCATTTGTTACTGCTCTTTTAGCATGTCTTAGGGGGATTCCTGAGGAAAAGCACTTAGACTTACATGATATTCTGGCTGTACAAATAGAGCGTGGGGATTGTGAAAAGGAAGATGAGACGATAAATGCCGATCAACAGGCACCAATAGAAAACAGGGAAAAACAAGAGCTAGAAAAACCACAGGATTTTAGAGATAAAAGGGTGAGGATCACCCACAGCCAAGGCCTAGTCAGCTTTATCCTGTATTGCCTCTTGTGGCCAGAGTTCTACATTATCATCAAATGAAAGTAGGGAATCACATGGGTAGCTGAAGAATCTGTTTCTTCTTCTCCAGCATATTCAAATAATAAACCTTGGGGGCTACGTTTTAATTATTTATGTCAAACTACAGATCATAATTGGGGAACTCCCTTACAAGCACTTACAGTAAATGTCAATAGAACAGCACAGAGACCTTTGCATTGGTATCCTCATGAACAAAAGACAGTTACTATTATTAGGAAGGCAGCTCAAGAAGATGGTCTTCATTCCTCTTATGCTACTCAGTTAAAAGAGAATTTTAGCCTAGATCTTAACCCTCCCAAGGACTGGAAAGATTTGTGTCATATGGTATTGAACTCTGGTGAGAACCTTCTATGAAGAGCAGGGTTCTATGATCAATATGAACAACAAGCTGAAAGGAATAATAGAGCAGGAGTACAGTTAATTACTGAAAGTTTATAGGGAGAAGAAATCTATGCTTCATCAGCTGTTCAGGCTCAGGACCCACCTCAGTATTTCCATCAAGTGCACTTATGTGCCCTGCGAGCTTTAAAACAAATCCCTAGCAAAGAAGGAACTAAATCACTTTCTCTCTCCCACCCCTTCCTCTCACCTCTTCTCTCTGCCTTCCTCTTCCTCAGCCTTTTATGATATAATTAATGGTTATTATCATTTTTTCTTGTAGGATTCTTGTTTTGTTTTGTTTTTCTTAAATGCAATATTTTTCGAGCTCACAATTTTGATCCTACATACCTAGGTTAATGATTTTCTGATCAGTTCTATTTTTATTCAACTCTAGAGTTATTTTTGAACATCTGTTACAGTGCAATGGAGATAAACATTACAAGGCCTTTACACTTGTGTTATGTGTAGGTCCTGTGTCTGCTAAAAATCATGTACATGATTTCAGAATTGAGCACGCATAAAATTAAAATTTAAAAAATGGATCCAAATATTTTTAATTCATGTGATTTAAAAAGGTTCAATTTAACTTGGGTAAACTAATAAGAGTAAAATGTCTTTGAAATTACCTCAAAAATCTCCACATGGTCAAACTAATAAAATGTTGATGTTTATAAATGTCTAATATCAATTGATTCTAGGACTTTTCTTCAACAGAAAAGAGCCAGTAAATACTGCTCAATACTCTTGTCTGATATCTTGGTTTTACAGTAAAATAAATAAATTAGGCTTAACATATATGATTACTCAAATGTGTTTGTTAGATACATCTGATTAATTTGCAAAGTTAAAATGATAATTATTAAATAACATCAAGTACTCTTAACTCCTTAAATTCCAGGAGGTAACATACTTAAAGGTTATTGGTGTTTTCATAGATTGGTGGATAAAAAGTATTTAAAGATTGCTTTGTGTTATCACTAAACACAATGTAACTAAGAGTTAAGTCCTTACAGGTACAATTCTATATACAAAGGGCTCCAAAAGTTTTAACTGTGTTTCCATTAGAGTACTATAAATAGCAAAGTATTTCTGGGTAAGAAAATGCTTATGTGGTAAACATGAGGGTCTAAGTAAGTGCTAAGACAGTCTATGTATAAGTTAAGGGCAAATTTCAACAAGTTTGTGGGTAACTAAGTTGGTTATATGTATATGAAACAATCAGTTAAAGCTACTTAAGATTTATTCTAAGGTCAAATACTAATGTACTGATATAAACCAAAGTTCAATCTATATGTTAAAATGACAAGGATTTCTTAGAAACATTAATTTACTCTTAACATCATGTCTGTTAAGTTTTCTTCTTTAGAACAATTATTCTTGAAAATTAGGGTTTATACAATTATGGTTAAACAACAACTGTTATAGAGTATTGTACTATGTTACAGAGTCTAAAAGAAGCAATAGTTAAATGCAATTTAAATAATACACTTGTGTTAGCATGCTAGAATAAGTAAAAACTGGAAGCTACAAAAGAGACATTCTTAGACAAGTGTGCCTAATAATTATCAAGAGAAACTGCCAGAGTCAGAAATTTTCAGTCAATTTAAGGCCCAGAGACCTTTGTAAGCTACATAGGTAGGCTTAAACTATGTTTGCTGGTATAATTATCTAGCCTTAAATCACAGAAATTATAGAGATCTCTACTACACACAGGTATACCAATAAAAGAATATTTTACAAAAATCAGATGACATCAAGTAGTTTAGCTATATTTTCTGGGGACATCAACAACATTAAAGGTTAAATGTTGTGTTTACGTTCCTAATAACTTGGATAGTGTTAAGGTTCTCACACAAAGGTCTTGTCCTCTCCAGTTTTTGTTAGGCCTTATCATGGAAACAATTTCTCAGTTCTTCTACCTCCTGGTGAGAGATTATTAGCTTCCATCATTTTTATGATATTCATTGACATGTTCCAGATGCTGCAGCATTTATTTTGTATTAATATCATTTCAGTACTCATTTCTCTTGTTCTTTTCTCACAGAAGCACCTACCCCCAGATGTCTTTACAAGCTGCTCTTCCCCAACCAGACTTCTCCCTTAGACCCCTTGAATGACCTGATTTCTAAAAGGGAACTCCAAACTGCTTGCCCCACGCCATCTCCTCCCAGTTTGAAGCAGGTAGAGCCATCATCATCCCCTGTCTTTACAGCACTAAGGAATTCCTAAAGCACAAAGGGAAAAATGAAGCCAGAATTGGGGACAGGCAGTTAGTGTAGAAATAGGGGATCAAATTGAGGAAAAGGAGGCCATGAAATCCATGTGCCTCTGGAATTTGGAGGCCCTGCTGGCCCTCACAAAACTGGAGAAAAAAAAGAGAACTTAACCCATAAAGGATGTAAGATGTGCTTGCTTCTTAGGACTTTAGAACATCAACTTTGGTCCCCTTCTCCCTCCCGGGAGAGGTCTGTTATCAACTTTAAGTAGAACCTGCTTAATATGCTGAATCCTACTACAATGTTAGGATTAGCCTGTATATTCTTCCTAATAAAACTTGTAGTCCTTAAATGTTTGTGGTCCATTTTCAACAAGAGACTCCTGAGGGTTCAAGTCAATGAGGTCCTCCTGAAGGAATCCCTTGTCCTAGTTCTTGGCTCACAGCAGTTATGTCTCAAGGATGTAAACTTGCAGAGGGGAGCATTCCACTCTGACCACCTAGGAGTATAAACAACTGCCCCCAAATTGGGCCATCAAAACAGACAATGGACCTGTATACACCTCAAAAAAATTCAAAATTTGGGCATCTACTTGGAATATCAGAGTAATTACAGGAATCCCGTACAATCCACAAGGGCAAGGAATTATAGAAAGAACACACCATGCAATATGAACTCAGTTACAAAAAGGAAAAAGGGGAAAAGAAAGAACACATATGTCCCCGTCATACACACTCAATCACATTCTGTTCACTCTGAATTTCTTAACCTTTGATGACCACGGTGTTTCACCGGTCATGAAGCATTGGGGTTCCTTTCCCGGTAACACTACTCTGACATTGGTGTATTGGAAAGACCCCCTATCAAATTGCTTTCATGGACCACACCCTTTACTAACTCAGGGGTGAGGTTTTGCCTGTGTTTTCCTAGAAAGTGAATCTACGCCAATTTGGATACCAGCCAGATCGAACAAACATGCTATATCATATGGAGGGCAACAAGAAAAAATGTGGTTGGCAAACCACGATGGAGGAACTGAAGAGACTCTGCCTTGAGGACACAGAGGGCTCCTCAACTAGGCAATGACAATCATCAAAACAACAAGAAAAATGAATAAAGAAAAGAAGTCAACATGTACCTCCAGTAACTTGGGGGATGATTAAAAAGGGTAGCTCAGGAAGTTCAACAAATGGTTCCTGATGTTGATACTTCCCCATCCACTTTGCTTTTCCTAAAGTGTGATATTATCACTGTCAATTCACAGCTCACTGGTGCAATGGTAATTGGGATCCCCAATCCATCCATGATGATGCCATTAGGCTTAGATGCACAAGTCCTGCCTTCTGTCTTAACTTCTAGAACTTCCATAGGCATTCCTGCCACTTCGGTACCTCCTCGTCAAGCTGAATTTAATACTTCTGTTAATACTACTGGCAGTTGGCTATTCATGAAGTTGTCCAATTGTTCCTCCACTTCTGAACTCTCATTATGTGATAACGTGATCTGCTTATGCCCTGATACTCTCCTAGATCATACTATAGGAAACATCACAGGTCTTAGACCGGTTAAATTAACTTCTGTACCTAAGAATAGTTCTACAAATGCCTTCCCTGGTTTGCCCATCTGCCAATGTATTCCTGCCAATATCACTAAAAATGTAAACAGAATTAGACCATTGGCAAACATCCATCCTCTCCAGTGTGTGCAAAGTCACACTCCCTTTAGAGTTACCAAGTAGCTTTCATCCTTTGCCAGATCTTTAGTAATAAATGACTCAGAATCTGCCCCAAGCTCACAGAAAATGTATTATAATTCTTCTGGAAGTGCCTCACTGTTAGGTACTCAATTATTATGTAATCAGCAAAGATGTTAAGATAAAGGAGTTATACTTTTCCTCAATGGGACTCATTTTAATGGAACATCTTCACAAATGTTTAATATGCCTCTCTGTGCTCAGCATCATTTTATTTCATTGTCTCTAATCAAACCACCAATATATCTTTATATATATTGTGATGATTCTACACAGAGCTTCCTGACCAATTGTTGGTCTCCTGGGCTTTCAACTTCATTGTTAGCTAGAGTACCTCCTTACATTTGGGCTACATCAAATGATACTCATACTATCCAACCAATAGTTCTTACTAAAGATGTACAGTTAACACATGCTAAGGGAGATTTTGGACTTATTTCAATGCTTTCAAGTATCATTATCGCTGCCCTAGCTGCTTCAACTTCTGCCACAATAGTCTTAGTACAAACTGGTGGTAAAGCTGCAGTGCTAAATGGCACAGGATAAGAGAGTCAGTGAAGCCTTTGCTCTTCAACTCCAAACTAATACACTAACACAAGGGGTATCCTAAATTTGCAGCAACAAATAGATCTCACGAATGAAAGAATAGATATTATGCAAATGACAATGTGTTTACAATGTAATCCAACATTACCCTTTGTATGTGAAACTATGGCTACACTTGACAATGTGACTAAGTGGAGGCAAGAATTAAGTACATATTTAAGGGTTCCTTGGAATGTCTGGTTTCAGAACGTAACGTTCAAACTAGGTCATGCAATCATGTCAATCAATGAAACCCGAGCCCAACTTGTACTAAATGCTTCTTTCTTCACACAATTATGGAACAAAATCACCTCCATATTTGATCCTGTAAATATTGCATTATTTGGCCTCTCCCTTGCTGGCATTGTAATTTCATTTCTATGCATCCACCACCATTGTAACAGAGCCACAAAAATTGAGACTAGACAGGTCATGTTAACTCAGGTTATGATGGCAAAAAAGAAAAAGTGAGAAAATGAGAATTCTGGGGTGTACCAGGCATGGATTCAAGTTATGGAATGGGCTTGAGCACAGAACACTGGGCTCTCTTCATGTCACATGAGAACACTCTGTGATGACCCAATGCCTCTTGAGCCTTCCTGGTCCCCAGTAGAAGTCTACTCTTCCCTGTAGTATGGTATTGTAAACATGTAACCTGAGCAGTGACCTGGCTATCTCATTAAAATGATTGGTTCTCCTCCATATATAAACTATTGCACTTCCTGAATAAATTGAGTCTGCGTCACAGAACCTGGCTCTCAGTGTCTGAGTTAAGGGGCACCTCGCACTCACTCCCTTCCCAAGAGGCCAACCCACATTTGACAACATGTTAAGGATTGACCCACCACACAGTCATCTCACCCTCCAATTTATATGCAAGTGATTATGGCATCCATAAACATAAAGCAAAACCTGAAAGATGACAAGCCCACAATCCAGGAGGGAGATTAAAATATTAACTGAGAAAACAAGTAAACAAAAATTGAAACATATAGAAGAGAGACATGATTAAAAACTTGATCAACTTCATGTACATAAATCACTGTTAGGGTTTAGATTTCAGATGTCCCCTACAAAAACTGATGTGTAAGACAATGCAAGAAAGTTTAGAGATGAAATGACTAGGTAATGAGAGCTTTGACCCAATTAGTGCATTAATCTGCTGATAGAGATTAATTTGGTGGTTAATTGTTGGCAGGCAGGTTGTGACTGGAGAAGGTGGGTCGCTGGGGGTATGCCTCCAAGGTATATTCTGTCCTTAGTGAGCAAGTTTCATCCCTCTATGCCTCCTGGCTGTCATGTTCTGAGCTGCTTTCCTTCTCCACACCTTTCCACCATGATGCTCTGCATCACCTTGGGCACAAAGCAATAGAATTAGCCATCTATGAACTGAGATTTCTGAAATCCTGAGCCCCAAATAAGTTATTCCTCTTCTAAAATAGTTTTGTCAGGTCTTTTGGTCACAGTGATAATAAAGTTGACTAAAAAAATCACTATACCCCACAAATGTAGAAAACAAAATATTTTCAAATACACATGGTATACTTACCCAAGTTGACCACATATCAAGAAAACCTCAACATGCATCAAAGAAGTAAAATCATTTAATTACTAAGATTCTTTGATTTTTTTTCTCTTTTCTGTTATCAGGAATTGAACCCAGAGACACTTAACCACTGAGGCACGTCCCCATTTTTTTAATATTTTATTTAGAGACAGTCTTACCAAGTTGCTTAGGGGCTCCCTAAGTTACTGAGACTTGTTTTGAACTTACAATCCTCCTGCCTCAGGCTCCCCAGTTACAGGGATTACAGGTGTGCACCACCGCACCAGCCTCCTTTAATCTTAATTTAAGAAATCAACAAAAATATTATCACTGTAAACAACCACACTTTTTAACCAATGACTCAAGGAAGAAATTAAAGTGGAGACAAAATATTTTTAACTGAATGAATATAAAAATGACATATCAAAAATTGTAGGATGTGAATTGAGATATTATTAGAGGAAAATTACAGCTTAAATGCATACATTAGGGAAAAAAAAACTTTTCAGTATTCTATGTATCTACCACTAGGGGGGGAAAGGAATACTAAATCAAACCTAAAAAAGTAAAAGTAAATGAGAACAGAAAATTTTCTTTCAAAATAGACTACAAAAGAACCCTGTTAAAATCAAAATTGGTTCTTTGAAAATACTAATAAAATTGGAAAAATCCTTAGCAAGACTAATCAATAAAAGAGAAGGCACAGATTACCAATAACAGGAAAAAAATGGCAGAAATCATTACTGAGTCCCAAGTTTAACAAGATAATTATGAACAACTCTAAATTGCATAATTGTGTAGGCTTGCAACCCTGTGTCTGTTACAGGGTGACAATCTACACATCCCTTCCTCACTGGAGAAGGTGACTTAGGGACTCTACTAATTCCCCTTTCTTTGGAGTCTGAAAGTGTACCTGGCACAAAGCAGATTCTCAATGAATGTCTGATGAACTATTTTATCTCTCTAAAGAATTTAAAAAACAAAATGTGAGGGCTCAAATTTATTCAGTAGGTTACAGGAGGTGAGTTTTCTGTTTTAAAGAAAAGAACTTTACCAAATTTATGAATTATTCTGAGGCTGGTACTGTTGCTTTTAACAAGAAAGAGAAAAAAATCAGGCTAGTATCAAAAGTCACACTTGTTCAGAGTGTACCTACTGGTATGGTAATTTACTTTATACTATAGATTGGTTTGCACAAGAATCAGAAAGACAAATTCTCTTCAGCCACCAGTAATAATTCATAGAGGAACTATATTTCTTCCTGTACTGTACCTTGTATTTTAATCCCCAAATAGCTTTTTAATCAATGATTTTCAAATAGAGGGAGTAAATTATCAAAATCAATTAGGGCAATATCCAATTCTGATGGGAGTTATTATATGAAGGGAGTCTATTGGAGGTGATGTATTAAGAACAAATATTTCAGTTCCTTGTTTTAAGTATTCTAATTGAGAATCACAAAGCTGTGTTAAGTGCCTGCCAGATACAGAGATAAAGAGATCCAACATCCTAAAGGAGCTAACTAATGATTCAGTGGAAGAGCCAGTGTGAACAACTGACTCCACAAAGCAAACTGCTAACTTGCCTGCTGACTCCAAAACACTGTACTGAAAAGTTTTATCAGGCTATTCCCAGGACCTTGGCCAGAAGACCTTGTTAGTATCAAGGTCAACCATGGGCACAGAAACAGAAAAAAAGGTCCATGTACTGTGGATTTGTATGCTGCTCACCATGATACAGTGTGATAAATGTTGTAAAACAAGTACAAACAAAGATGAGGTCTGCATGTTTGTGCCCCCATCCTCACAATGTCTATGCTGAAATTCCAACTCCTGATAGTCTGTGAGTTGGGGGTCCCTGGGAGGGTTTAAGTTATGAAAGAAGAGTCCTCTTAGAAAGGATGACTGCACTTACAAAAGATCCCAGAGAGATGTCTCCACTTTTCCACTTGGTGAGATTGCAACAAGAAGAGGCCATCTGCCTAGAAGAAAAGAAGGGTGCCTCACCAGACACCCACTCTGTCAGAACCTTAATCTTGGACTTCCACCTCTGGAACTGCAAGAAGTAAAGTTCTGTTGTTTGTGAGCCACCCAGTCCAAAGCATTTTGTTACAGCAGCCCACGTGAACTAAGGCAAATCTAACATGTGCAGAAAAGAAAAGAACAATTAATTCTAGGAAGTTTTTCCAAAGAGAAAGTATCAGGCAGGCCTTAAGGGATGAGCACAATTTTGCAAAAGCAACAGAACTCACAGTGGACAATGGACATGGTTTCATACCTCACATCTACTACTTTGGCCTCACCAATAAATTCTGAAGCAAAGGCTGCTGTTGTCCACATTTTATAGATAAAGAAAGTAAAATATTAAAAAGTTAAATATCTGGTTCATATTTACATACAGAGTTGTAAGTGGCAGAGCCAATTTCTGAATCCATTTTCAGAACCTGGGGTTTTAAACCACCTTTCTAACCCACTACCTTCCAGCAAACAGGTGATAACAATGACAGGCTTAATCTGGGTGGAGATGATACAAAGCCAATATGAAGGACAGGGGCATGACTGGAAAGGGTCTGTGATGCATCTCACCTGTGGACAAGTAGAGGTCTTAAATCAGTGTACCAGTGTGATTCAATCTATGTTTCAGGAAGACAGGTAAGGCAATTCTTCAATACAGAGAGACTTCTCCACACAAGGAGGAAAAAAAAATTAAAATTTTCACCTCACAAAACTGGAGGAGCCACCTGGACAGTAAATAGCTAAATGCCATTTACAAAATTAAAAGTGAAAAAATATAAACCTTCATATAAACCTGTATATAAACATGCATAGAAAAAAAACATAGACTGATGACTGATTTTTATCTACTTGATTTAAGCATGTTTTATAAACAAATCAAATATGAAACCTACCTTGCATAAGGGACTCAAGTGAGTCCATGATACTATGGCCTTGGCAAGATAGTCAATACTATGTGCTCCTTTTTATACTTCCTGACTTAGTTTAGGTCAAGAGGGAAGTGGCCTTATTAGTCTAAAGTGCCAAATAAATACATGATTCAGCAAGCAGAGATTTCCTTCCCTCTTGTCCAAATACAAACACTTCACATGGATGGAAAAGAAAGCACCCATCCAGCAAAGAACCACCACCTCCCCACCCCCAAAGCCTTAAAAAATATAAGGAACATTTTTTAAGAAGAAATTTACCCTAAATAAATATTATAAAGTGAAAAGGGAAGAAAGTTTCACACAATGATTTTCATAAGAGAATGATTTACAACAGAAGAAAAGGGAAACTACAACAATCAGAAAATAGTTGTCAACTATGTGAATTCACTCAATGGAATACTATGGAGCCCTTAAAATTATGTTCACAAAAACTACATAATAATTTTGAAAAGGGTTTGGGGTGTAGCTCAGTGATGAAGTGCTTGCCTGGCTCGTAAGAGACCCTGACCTCCATTCCCAGCACCATACATACACAAACAAAAAATGTCCTTTGTAGTCAAGCTTGGGAGTGCACACCTGTAATCCCCACAACACAGGAGGCTGAGGCAGAAGAATCACAAGTGTGAAGCCAGCCTCAGCAATCAAATGAGTCCTTCTCCTCCTGCTCAAAATTAACAAAAATAAAAGGACTAGGGGTATAGCTCAGTGGTAAAGCACCCATGGATTTCAATTGACAGTACCAAAAAATTAAAATAAATAACTTGGAAAAAACTACAAGCAAAATATAAAATGGCATATATGAAATGAACAACTATGTAAATATAATAAAATAACAGTGGCTGAGTCTGGGAGATCAATTCTCTCTATTTCTCTAAACTTTTCCAAGTTTTTTAGTGAAAAATCATGATTCTTTTTTTAAGTCCTTCTATGCCAACATTTAATAATTATAAGACACACACACAAAGGAATTCATGAACTAAAGTCACATATACACTCTACTCAGAAGTCAGGTTGATTTCCTCTGTGCTCCGATTCTGGAAGTAATAATGATGCAGCTTAAGGCTGGGTTGTAATTCAGAAGGCTTTCCCATGAAGTCTGCCCCAAAAGGATGATTTCTAATAGGTCTACTAGAAGACATCATTATAATACCTAGAAGATGTCCTTATAATGCTTTTCCTTATTTTTATGGTATTCCTTATTTTTAAAAAGAAAAAAATCAAGGAATTTTTAAATACTTCTAAGAGCTGTGTAACCAGCCTCACATTTAAAGAACACCTAATGAGCCATGACATTCTCTCCACCATGGCCTCATCAAATAAAGAAGTATGCAATTATCCAACTGTGTGAGTGACAATGATACACTCTCCACCACTGCACACCTTACAGATCCCAGCTTCCCACAGGAAGTTCTAAAGGACAATTATTCTAGCTTGTGTCTGAAGGTACAGTTGGCCCTCAATGCCCATGAGTTCTGTACTTGTGTATTCAACCAATGGTAGATAGGAAAAAAAAACTGCACATGTATTCAACTTATATATGTTTCCTAAACAATAAAACTATTTGGACAGTACTTACATTGAACAAGGTATCACAGAGATGATTTAAACACAGGGAATGAGGTGCATGGGTTACATGCAAATTCTAGGCCATTTTATATAAGGGACTCAGGCATGCATATTTTGGTATCCTTGGGGATCCTGGATCCAACCACCCACAGATGCCAGGGAATGACTGAAGCTTTAAGATAAAGATGAGGGGAGAGGAAGACAAAAAATGGCCAACACTCTATCAGCTTCAGCGAGAGGCTGTTTTACGATTCTTGCACTGACATGGAAACCAGGCAACTAGACAGTATGAATGAGTCCATTAAATACTGAGGACACAATTATTCAGTAAGATAAAAAATGGATTCAAAATATGACTAGCAAACAAAATCCAGACTCCTACCTTATAAAAAAGGAAACTGACCAAAGATAAGTGGTCTACAGTGACTGAAGCAAGGGGCTCACCTTTCCCCTCACTTGTCCTTTAGTTCACTACTCTGATTTAAGTAATGGTAAAATATCATGGCATAAAAATCAAAATAATTGAGAAACAAAAACACATGTTATCTATTAATTTGCTTTGAAACTGTTTAACAGCTGGATAAGTTATTCAAGAAAAAAGACAACTTCATACTAACTCAATAAACCAATTGAACACATATGCCCAGACTTATGCCAGGGAGCTACCTTCTTAAACAGATAGACTGAAAAAGCAAGACCTGAGCTCCTACAGCAGATGAACAAGGGGTCTTCACAGTACTAATGAGCCAACTATTGAATTTTGTAGTTCAGTGTTTTTACAACATAAAACCATTCTGCTGTATGCTTGCTAGATGCCACAGAGATGTAAAACACCTCAGAGATAGGAGATAAGTTGCATAAAGTGATCAGTGGTGATATTAATTAGCACTGAGGAAAGGTATATGTGATCTAGCCTAGCATCCAATTTTAGACAGGGTTCAAAAACTGAAGTTAATTCCTGCCTCCTAAGATACTTAAATTAAAACATCAAAAAGGGTCAAAGGGGAACATACCAAGGGACCTGTAATGCAACTTCCATTACTGCTTGGTTTCACTTAGTTACTCAAGTCAGCTGTGTAATTCTAACAAAAGCAGAATCATCAAAACAGATTTTAATTCCCAAGGTTTTTCCAGAGACATCCTAAAATTCCTGACACTCACAGAAACCACAGACTAACAGAAAACTAGACTAGAATGGGGATTCTCACAGGACTGCATCCTGTACCTAGCAGTGGAACATGTGACCCAATTCTGGGTGCACAGGATAATGGATGGGAGTGTACTCTTTCATTAAGCAGTTCAGCTACATGATCAAAAACTTCATTTAACAAAAGAAGAAAAAAGTTTCCTTCCCATCCAGGTCCCCTTTCTGCTAAAAATTCAAATGTACATTGAAATTCTTAATGCATAAATTTCAAATATAAATAAA
Organism: Sciurus niger; assembly: GCA_020740815.1. Classification (NCBI taxonomy): domain Eukaryota; kingdom Metazoa; phylum Chordata; class Mammalia; order Rodentia; family Sciuridae; genus Sciurus; species Sciurus niger. The sequence continues at coordinate 52,804 of JAHUXG010010189.1, forward strand.
ATTACAAATCAGCACTTGGAAAAATAAAATGTCTAGAAATCAACATTTATATAACCACTGGGGGGAGGGGACATTAAGATCAGCCAGATATCACTCTATGTGACAATCAATGACACCCGGTTTTTAACCTGCCAAAAATTGGAGTGGACTAACAATTGTTCACTTGACCACCTCCAAAGCAGCCCTCTTCCTGATTAGTAAGAGCTCCCTCAAGCTAAGAGCTAAAAGAAGAAAGTTCTCCCCTGCTTTTAGAAAACTAACCCTTCAGATATAGGTAAGCACTGCTCACAGAAACAGATGAACCTGTTCCATAAATCTAGGCCTTTGGTGCCTTCGATGTCAAGTTCAGTACACTCCTATCCCATAACTTCCCTACAGTGACAGACTTACCAATCCGAACTGAAACAACCATGCACTGCACTTCAAAGACCTGAGAATTTAAGTTCTCCTCTTGTATGGGTTCGACATCTAAGACACCAACTATAACTGAAAATATTATCTAAATGTTTACTACCAACATAAAGATGTACAGAATGAAGAGGAGAATGATACTGTTCCTACCACCACCATGCTCACCAAAATGTGTGCATGAGATGCATGGGTAAACATCTAGTAGGGTGCCCTGTGGTAAGATCACAGCAGTATGATTGGGCTGTTCATCTATGGAGGAACACATGTTCAGGCATGATGGCCAACAGCCTGTGCTGTTGCCTTTGCTACCATTGCATCCCATGCATCCCCAGCTTCATGTTTCTCACCTTGCAATGGAAATCTAAATGAGTTCAATTAACTATCAACTAGTCACACTATGGGATATGAAAAATGGAATGGATATTCCCAAGCGGCCTCAGCAAAAATCAATTGCTGCCTTGGAATGCATTATGATTTAACCAAGAAAATCTTTTAACTACTTCTATTAGTCTTAGAATGACAATAAAGCTACTATGTAGACAGAAGATAGTAAATTTGACAGAACTTCCTGTTTGAGATTCAAAACTTGTGGAAAATATGTAAGCGGATGACAGCTAACCCTCACAGTTTTCTCATATTATGAAAACCTTTAACATGTGATTCACTCTATCCTCCTCTTGGAATTTACAGTATCAGCAAGAAACAGGCCTTTTTAGAGAGTATCTGAAACATTCTGGCTTGAGAAGACACTTTTGTCACTCTTGTCACTAATTTTGAAGGGAAAGAGTGTTGTGATGATCGATCTATGGGGAACATCACCAGAGCCAGTGCCAGTGACCTTCAATCTTGAACACAGCTCAAGTATTCAAAAAGAATGAAAATCCCCACATCCTCCCCACCATCACTGCCATGCAGGCACTTGACCTGTGCCACCTCTCTCCATCCTGATGAGACTACTGTGAGCAATACTTTAGAGATGACAAAAGTGAGGATCAGATAAGCTAAGAATTGTGCCTAGGCCCTCCCCCACCCCTCCCTCCTAGAAACCTCCTCCTTTCTTCATGATAAAGCTGAAGGACCCACAAGAAAAGATTCACTTCTAGTTTTGTTTTCATCCCTCTATGCTTCCCTTCCCAACTCATTTTTGTCTTTTTGTTTCTGTTTTGTCATTTTCCTTCATGACACCTTCTCACTTTCCTAGAATATGTAAAAACCAAGAATGTTACCAGGGCAGCAATGACAAAATTAAATTCATTTTCATCTAAAGAGCTTAGAAAAAACTTAAGTTATAATTTCACAAGAGGAAATTAGACCTCAGCTTCACATCCACAGCTCATGCCTGTGTTGAACTTTTAATATCCTTTCTTTATGATGAGACTGTGGAATGTTGAAATTAAACTCTTTTTAAGAAATTCAATTTCTTTACATTCTCATGGATTATTTTTAAGGCCCTTTATGGAAAACAAAATAATACAAAAAATCAGAGGCTCAATATTCCCTTTGGGTAATACTTATCAAATATCTCATTTGTAGTGTAAAACACTACAGTATCCACTGTGATGCCTGGTGTACAGCTATATGTTGCAGTGCTCCCAGGACTCTGGAGGACTGGGGTTGAGGGGTAAGGAGTGCAGGGAGAGAAGTGTACATGTAAGCTACAGCAGCCACATGGTCAGCTATCTACCTGCCTCCTGACCCCTTCTCTACCCTCCACCACAGCTCTGTTGGCTTCAGCATCATGAGGAGACCAACTAGCCTCACAGGCCCCTACCTACCAGATGCCAACAGTGAGGTCCATCTCCATACCCACTCATCCCCAGTATGACAGTCAGAACATTTCCTGGGCTCTGCTGGGCAAACAGCTCTATTCCACACTCTCCCTCTCCTCTCTCTGTAACCTCAGCAGCTTTGTGTAGCTGCACTTCTAGACTCAGAATCAAAGAAGTGCTGGCTGCTTCCAGGGAAAAGGGGAACATGTCAAAGACACAGAGCTGTTCTCTCTTCTCAAAGAAAAAAAGAGGGAACAAAATTCAGCTTGGCTCTTACATAGCATGCCTGAGCACCTAGGACAGGCTCCTCTGTCTCTCAAGTGCTCCTGTGAGAGAAGACCTGAATGGCTCATACCCACAGCACTCACAGGCACTAGAGCACATTTCTGGGCATGTTTTTAAAAACATCAAAATGGAAACATGCAAGCTGTGAGCAACTGGTGTAGTGTAGTCCCAGGGGAACTTTTTAAAACTTCCTAATATAACCCTGGAAGAGGGTCCCCTTGGGTTGGTGAACTGTTCATGAGACTCTGACATGCAGATATGGGCAGCACTGTGCTCCACATGGTACCAACACCAGGATCAGAAGACTCTGCCCACACCCTCAGGGGACTCAGTCCAGAGTTAGTGCAATAACTGAAATCTAGGTGTCCCAACAGAAGCCAGACTAGACAAGCAGGTTTGTACTGTTTCTCAGAGTTACAAGATCCTACATTTATATTCTGTATCCCAACTTTATCAAGGTGTATACACGATATGCTACGAATACAAGTATAAACATACACTCAAACACTTGCTGAGAATGAACTAAGTAAGAAAAGCAGGTAGGAAAAGAAAGTTCTATCAATTACCTCAAAGTTCTTTCCCAGTCCCTTAATCAGGAACCCTATCCCACCTAGAAGTGAAATACCTTCAATATAAGACCAAGTAACATCACAACAAAGTCTTGTCATTTAACTTTTTAATATTGCTGTCATCTCTTCTTACCAGTTAGATTGCTTCTTTAAAGTAGAGATTAGTATTGCACTGTCTTCCTCTCTACAACCATGGCCCCATGATGGATGCATGGTACTAATCCATTGTCTTTTTGTGTCTGTTTTGTCATTTTCCATCATGACACCTTCCCACTTTCCTAGAATATGTAAAAACCAAGAATGTTACCAGTGCAGCAATGACAATATTGGTGGTACATTTGTGTTTACTGACAGTTTTTCCTCTCAGTGGTACAGGAAATAATGTCTCATAATTAGCACCACCTCAAATTAGATGAAATATGGAAGAATAATTTCATCTCTGTAGCAATTCTGAGACTGACATTGTAGCTTTGCAAATGCAAGTGCTGGGCCTGGATTTAAGCCCTGGCAACCTGACTGTAGTGTCCCACCTTTGAACCTGTTTGCTATCCCCAGGTCCACCATGCCAGAGTGACACTAGAAGGTAGTGATTACCTCTGCTCACCCCAGGCTTTTCATCCACTATTTAGAACTTAAATCCTCTCTCAACTCTCTGAAATACTATCAACAACAGTTCTTCCAAAACTCCTCCAGATTCATAAACTCCCCTGCCATTTGCTGATTCCCTCACTTGTCCACCCTGACACAGGAACTTACTTGCCTCCTGGGACAGTGGTAGCTGGCATGAGCTCTGCAGTGTGCATTCCTCTAACCTGGACTCCCATTCTGCTTTTGAAGATTTGCCAATGCATTCATTTGGTCATGTGACCTTCATTACTTCACCCTGAATCTCAAGCTTCCCTCTCTAGACCTACTCTGGTGTTTCTTCCCACAGCTTCCTGGTTTCAGCTCTCCTCTGACTCTCTACCTTTCTTCCAGTTCCTTCTTTTTGTATATTTCACACAAGCCTCTTCCTTCTCCTAACTCCTGTGGGCTCCAATGCAGTCAAAGCACTGGATGTTTATTCATAGGTCCCTCAGAATAAGAAGCAGGCAGCTGCCAAGGGAACCCACACAAAGCTCAGAACTCTTCCCTTGACTTCAGGTATGCCCCTGCAATGTACCTGAAGAACACTAAGTCACCCCACCTTAAATTCAACATGTCTAGTAAACCCCAACTTATCATTCATACAAGCCTTTTTTCTTCCACGACAATTTCTCCCCTGCTAAGGTTGGAAATTTAAGATCCACCTCTGACTTCTTTTGTTACTATACAGCCAATCACCAGTCTCTGCCATTTTGCCTGCAAAACTTTCATTTTTCCACTTCTACTTTCACCAGAAATTTAATACCACACAGATAATTCAATAGTTTTCTTATAAATCTCCTGGTATCTAAGTTCTACCTGCTCCAATCCCAACTGCAAGCCCAACACTTTCAGTGACTTCCCAGTGCTTCCTATTCTAACTCATCAAGGCTTCAAACTGCCATCCCAACCCATCAATTCTGAACATCTCTTCTGCCTCACCCTGCTGGGTTCCACTGGGAACACCAGAGAGGTCAGGTGGAGATGCTCACCAGTCACCATACCTGGGCTGCTCCATGACAGCCATCATGGTTACTGAAACAGAAGTAAGGCAGGACAAAAAAAAATGCAGCTCCCAGTTTTCCTGGCCACTTTTGAAGTGCTTGGTAGCCTCCTGTAACCATAGATATTTTGTTAGCACAGACACAGAACATCTGCTTCTACTGGAGAGTGCTGCTCCAGCCTATTCAGCACATGTGCTGATCTCCCAAGCACTCTGTGCCCAGCAGTGTCTCCATCCTACCTGTGCAAAACCATGTGTTCTTCCATACCACAGTGATCTTCTCATGAGCTGCAGCACAGCTCATTCCTACATTAATTTGTTATAATTCTTACAATGTTGTTGCATTTGTTTTCATTATTGTGTCTTAAATTATTGTGCCTCTTAGAACTAATAAATATTCACTGAATTAATTAAGAACATGTACTTATTACAATACCACAACAAAATTACCAAATATGGGAATATTTAACATTCCTCCTTCATTAAAAATGATGTTTTCCTTTGTTCTAAAAAAATGATCTTGCATTTAGCTAAATGAATAATTTAATGCCCAATTATAATAGTTCAAAGATAATTAGTTCTTTGTTTTGTGGTGTTTGGAATTGAAAGGAAAAAGCTATACAAGGTCTGAAATACCTCCACTTTACATAAGTATACCACAAAGAAACCACAAAAGATAGACCAGGACAGGAAAATGAATGAACAGTATGAGGAAATATACCCTAACAATCTGAGATTGTAGGAAAAAAAATATCAATAGTAGACTAGCCCTAAAATTAGGAGAAATTATAAATATAGCTTTAAAAATTTTGTATAAAATATATTTTCAAAATATATAATAAATATATTTATATTTATAAATATGTAAATATATATAAACATACATAAATAAAATATATATTCAAATCAATAGGCAGACTCTTATATCCCACTTCTCAAATATGAATGAATATTTATATCTTGAGCTCAAAAACACACATATGCATAAGTTAGACTTGTATATATATGTGCTCTTTCTTTAAATTTAGGTCTCTTATCCAAAAAAAAAGTTAAGAAACCAATCCACTATACCACAGAACTGGGTTCTTGTAAAAGGATATAGCTCCTTTTCCAAACACCAAGAACCAAGCAGAAGAGATTTGGGAGAATCACACCAGGTAGACTCCTCAGACCTTAAGAGGGTAGGAAGCTTTATTTTCAAGACAGTCTTCTCTAAAGTTGTTGGTTGATGACAAAACTGGCAGAGATGCTCAATTATTCCAATACTGCACTTCCAGTGACTTCTGAGGTACCATTTATGAAAGCTTTTGCTCTTTCTATCCAAAAGATATAAGTCCCTTATGCAATCGAATATTCTAGAGCCTGCTTATTTCTGCAAGTCAGCCAGCAACAGAAGTAAATGTTACTTTTTTGCCTATAAAACTAACAGCTATAAAACTGACATTACCTTAATGCATACATCAATGAAGAATATAACTTAGATGGTAAGTAGTACATGCAATTTAGTGCTATCATTCTTTTCTTTTTAAAGGATGCTATAAGTTTCAAGTGTTAAAAATACATTAGAGGGGCTGGGGGGGAGAGCTCAGTTGGTAGGGTGCTTGCCTTGCAAGCACAAGGCCCTGAGTTCGATCCCCAGTACTGCAAAATAAAAAAATACTTTAGGTATTTTTCCCTCAAATCAAATAAGAGATCACCTCATCAGACTGAGTATTTGTCTACCAGATAACAGCAGAAAAGGCAGATGCAGAGTCAAGAGCTTTCAGTTTGAGGCCCAGAGGCAATGCCCCTGTTTCCAAAGAACACCCTGCTATCATCATTCCAAAAATTAAAGTCACATACAGAGAAGTACCAGAGCACTTCTACCTCAGTTGCTATATGACTTCATACCAATTTTCTCTACCATTTTACAATTAAATTATCCTTTTTGTTCTCACACATTTCCAACTCTCTCCTTAGTGAGAAACTGATATTTTTCTTTCATTCTAGAAATGGAAAAGAAAAACCCTATGTCTTCTCTAAAGACCCAAAACTTCAGCTTTTTGGTGGAGAATGTGATCTGCTTTGGGGAGTCTGCAGGAGTTTCATGTATCCCTATGTCAGAACTGTCTGGTTTAATCTGAAGTTTGTACAACCTTGGAACTCCCATTTTCTAATAAGGTTCCATTGATTAAATTAGACATAGGGTTTTCCTTTTCCATGTCTAGAATGAAAGAAAAATATCAATTTCAACATGGAGAAATAAATATCTCTCTGTCAGACTTGATTTCTATTTAGCTCAAACAATAGGTATAAACTGTCAGTATGATGCCAAATAAAACTCATCTCCCCTCTCTTGGTACAAGCTCTACTGGACATGCTCAGTTCAAAGTCTCAGAAATGTAGGGAGTGTGGAAGGAAAAAACAAACAAGAGGAACACCCTGTCCTCATATATAAATACACCACCAAGGTAACCACACAATGCCTGCCTGGGTGCATTAGATACAAACCAAAATCATGCACATCTGCAATCATGGAATCCTAACTGGAACAAGTTATTATATGTATATATAATATTTCAAAATATACTCTACTATCATGTAAGTAATAATAATTATAATAATTATAATAATAATAAAGAATGCTTAACAACACTAGGAGGATCCAGAGTTGGCTTCCCTGCTTGCAAACACTATGTGGGTAACTTTAGACCAGCAGATCATCTTCTCTCAGCCTCACACTGATCATCTCAACATGAACCATCTGGATTAGAAAGCCTTTAAAGCAATGTTAGACATTAAACATTTCTAAATACGCAGTCATGAGTCATTGTTTATGAAAGCACCTGGCAAGACAGTCCCAAGGATGTACTTCACCTGAAGGATCATGCACTGGGGCTGCATAAGTATATATACAAACTCACCAGGACATGGATATTTTTGGATGGGAGGATGGAAGAAAAGCTACAGGACTCTTGGTTTTACCAGATTCTTAAATGATCCACCACTCCATTCAAAAACTGAGAACAATGAAAGATAAGACATTAAACAAAAGAATACTCAAACATTTACCCAAAAAATCCCCAAGGAATTTGCAATGAACTAGTCTTACCTCACAATGCATGTTTAACCACTCAAGAAAAACAGGGTAATGTCAATGAGATAAACTGAACTACTACAACTTTCTTCATAAGTACCCATTACCTTGTGATTATACAATAAAACTCAAGAAAAGTGGCAGGAATTATAGAGAAAAGGTGAAAGGAAAAACTAACTGGGCTTTGAAATGCATTACTTCTATGTCAGATTTTCTTCAAATTATGTGTTCCTTAGATAAATATTAAAATTACTTTTCCCTTTTAAACATTTACAAGGGGACAATAGAAGACAGCCCCAAAAAAGAACAAGAGGAAAAATATTTCTAGAGGCCTAAAAAGTAAGACAAGTCATGTCTACACTGGCACAGTAAAGCACCACCACAAAATGCCTAACTGGGTGCTCTAGATGCAAACCAAAAGCTCAGAAAAGGATGTGGGTCTGCAGTCAGGCTGCCTTATCTGGATCCTAGCTAAGATGATAAATCATAATCACACACTATTTATGAGCCTGAGGGAAGACAACCAACTGCTCTGGCCTCAGTTTATCTGTAAAATGTGACAATGGTTCTTAGGAGAAGTTTTGAGGTTTAAAACTATTAAAAATAATGCCTGGTATGGCACTTGGTAAAAATTCTGTGAAAAAAATACCATTATTTCTCTTATCCCATGCTGAAAATCAAATTAGAATCCATGACATTAATGAAAAATAAGATCTACAGAAAAGTCAACCTCATTTTATCCACTAGCTTCAAGTGTCACTTCTAAACTGTGTTTTAACTAGAGCACTTAAATTAACCAATATATTTCTGTCTCCTTCAACCTCCAAAATTCACCAGTAGCTATAGGAGACAAGTGAGAATAGAAGGGAAGGTCCTCAGGAAGCACTATCTAGACCTTTCTATGATGATGGAACTATCCTATATACACAATGCTCAATATGGAAGCCACACATCACGTGTGGTTATTTAGCACTTAAAATATTGGCAGTGCTGAGAAAAAAATTTAAATTTAATTTTAATTCATTTAAACAAATAACTATATGTGACTATGGGGCTACTTTACTAGACTACATGGCCACAGATGATCCACAAACTAAAAAAAGAAACCTAAGTAATTTGAGCAAAAGCAAGGATCTTCTTTTCCAAAATTGCTCATGTGTTCAATGCAAATATTTTTGTGTTTAATGGAAATCTGGTCACTGATGAGTTAGAGAAATAACATGTCAACTCATGCATCAATACAGTGCAAACTCAGTGCTAATGGAAGGATCAGAGATAAAGAAGTATGTGGTCCTTTGATATTGTAGAAGGTCCCTAAGTCCAAGTTAAATTCAAGCTCATGTAAAGCATGATTCAATACACAGACCAGATCTGCAAAGGGCCAGCACCGAAGCACTTGTTTCTATACCACCAAGTGGGAAGCTACTTGATCAATGCACACTGAACATATCTGCATTTATCTTCAATTTTTCCCTCAGAAATTCATAGTTCTGTAAGTCTTTCCCTCCTTTAGACACACTAGTGTTCTAGGCTATCTTGGCCTTTCCATTATGAACAACATGAATGGACCGCCCATGTCTGAAGTATAATGCCAGACTCCTTCTTAGCTGCCTCTGTAATATGGCTTAATTATGATGACTGAACTAATAGGATGACAACACACAGCTTCACAGGCTGACCCCATGTCAACCTGATGTATCACTCTGTACCACTTCAGTGCTGTAAATCAGTTAAGATCTCAAGCAAATTGAAAAGACTGGTAATGATATTTTCTCTGCCATCTCTGTAGACTCTACATTATACAGAACTTATATTATTTATAATACTTCAATGATGCCTCCGTAAGCTTTGTAAGACTACACAAATGAGATATTTTATACACATACAATTTGGCCTTAATTATGTAGGCTACTGCAGCTTAAATATGCTCCTCTAATTACACTCATTTGTTCTTTTTCCAATCTACCAAGTTATTAAATTTTATCTTGAACCCAGAATTGCTAAAAATAAAACTTACAAACAGAATTTTTATTTTTAACTAAAAATGTAGTAAATGTTGCTTGAAAAATGAAACTTACCTCCTCTAATTCTTTAATGAACTTAGCAGGAAAAAAATTACTTAAGTCTCAAGAGGTCTAAGAGGTTAACATTGTTAATTGCCTAACAACTGTCTTTTCTCTAAAACACAAAGATCATCAGCTATGCAAGGAAAGGAAAATGCAAAAGGAAAAATGCATTGGGTTACATACCTATGGTAATAGGAGTCAAAACTAAATCAAGGACAAATCCCTACCCTCAGAAGAAATCTGATCCTGTGTAGGCCCTCTGGATACTTTGGCATCACCATCTCCAGAAAATCACTTTTCAAAATCCTGGTTACATTTTCCTAAGAATTGCACTATTATACTGAATGGTACACCACCTGCAGAGAAATACCAAATAACTGCAAATGGTAATGAGGGAGGGAGAATGGAGGACAAACTCTTTGATCAGTACATCATATTTAAACCTGGCACCTACATCACAGCAACACTAATGCAAAAACATTTACACTCATTGAAAATGCTGGGCAGTGAACACAGGATCTGCTTTGATTCTTTTTAAAAAACACTTGTTCCAATACAGCTCATCTGCACCAATACAATGTTGGGTTGCAGTTATAAACAACAGGTTAAATCAACCTGGGCCAGGAAGTTTTCTACTGGTGTTCCTGAGGTGTGGGTACCTTATCCAACATATGCAATTTGAGCAAAAGATGTTCTTTCAGGAAAAAGGGCATTCTGTGATTCAGTCACTGAGAGCTTCCGCAACAGGAAGACAGAACAGGAATCAGGCACCTTTTCTATCATTCCATACTTTGGGGGAAACCAAGGAAAGAGAAAGGGCAGGCTGTCAGTACTCACGAAAAGGATGCTTTCTCCAGAGATGTCATCTCGCTGGTTATCTTCAGGGAGTATTTTTCAAAATTGCACGTGCTGCAGTAGTTTTGTGACCTGGCCGGAATCGGTTCCTGCTGCCTCCCTGAAGAACATCAAGGAAACGTGCTCCCTTTAAGCCTGCACAGGCATTCAGCAACCAGAAAAGCAAGTCCCCATAGGGCTCTCACACCCACCGCACCGCCTTCATTCAGAAACAACCCGAGAAACACTAAGACAGGCGAAGAGTAAAGGAACTCGTGGACACAGGTGCAGTGAGGCCAAGGAATCCGGTAATGGGAAGGGATGAGAGACCTAGGAGACTCTGGGAGTTGTCGGTGGAAGAGTGGCGAATTACACGCCTGCGCCAACCCTTTGGATAAATCGAGAATTTCAGTGCGCGCTTTCCCGGACATGGACCCCAAAGAGGCTGGTGGCCACGGAAGGAAACCCGTACAGGACGCCCGGGTGGGGCACCAGGCATTCCCCTCCTGGGCACACCGCTTGGCGGGGGCGGAAAGGGCAGTGCCCGCGGAGGTCCTCCTACCCCCCGCGAGGGTCGACGGACCAGCGCGGGACACCACAGGCCATAGACAGCGGCACAGGCCTAGGTCGGGATGCAGAAAGGTTAAGAGAGACATGGACCGCAAGGGGAGGGGAGCTGGCAGATCTGTACCTGAAGCAGCCTGGAGGCGTCTTCATAGGGAGGCGCCCCTCCCGCGCAGCCCACATCCGCCCTAGGGGAGACCTGGCGCTGGGAGGCCTAGACTGCGGAGCAGACTGCGAGGACGCGCAGGGGAAAGCAGGGTTCGGATCCTTTCGCTTTTACCGGCTTGGAGGCGCCCCCCAGGCAGACGCAGTGGTCGGGCAAGCGGGGTCCCTCCCCTCGCCTGCGCTCCAGATCAGACGCTGAGTCTCTCTTTCCTCCGCCCCGGGTCCAGAGCCTGGATTGATCTGGTTGCCAGGCTTCTGGGAGTCGGAGCTGCCCACTGCTCCTTCACTTGTGCACTCGCGAATGCGTGCAGGGCGCGCGACCATGGATCCTCTCCAAATTCTGGGCCCAGCGGACAGCGCAGGAGCCAACTCCCCCAGTTCCCAGGCCCATGCTGATGCCCAGCTCCTTCCAAGGGGTAGCAAAAGGACACTGGCTTTCTGACTTTCCCAGCCGCGACTCTAGTCCGGGTGGAGCAGGTTTGGTGCAGTTTGAGCAAATCAGGCTCGCTGTGCTGTGTGTTTATTTCTGACGTGGTCCTTAACACATCACATCCACCTTGAGCACTGATCTTCCTTAGAATGCAGGTCACATTTTGTCTCTCCCCTTTTATGTCTAGTTTTCAATTCCCCTCATTCTCTACACAAAAATTTGCAGCCCCAAAAGTTGCTGTGTCCAGAATTGGATAGCCTATTAACTATTGCAAACCCTGAGTCCATAGATGCATTTTCAACTCAGGATTCAATTGTTTGAGTAGGGCCCTGCTGCTTCGAATAATGACAGAAGCCACAAGGAGATAGCAGTTCATACTCAAATTGTTTGGTCCAATTTTTACAACCTTTTAGATGTCACAAATACCTTCAGAACATAAGTAAACTTCTGTCTACCTGATTTACATAAACATTGAAAAGATGTTTGTCTAAGAATCAACTTTTTTTATGGCCAGTTTCTGAAATCTAGAATGGAATCTTGGATGACCCTTTAAATTATTGAAAGTGAAAGAAAGTAAACATAAAGACCACATTTTGTTTGCTTCATTTATTTGTAATATCTAGAGGAGACAAATCTACAGAAATAGAAAGCAATTGGGAATTGAGCGACCTGGGGATGATAGCCAAAGATTTTATTCTAAAATCAGTTTCCAGTAGTGATTGCATAACTTTGTGTGTATAGTCATTGCATTTTATGCCTTAAATGAGTGGATTATATGGCATGTGAATTTTATCTCAACAAAGCTGTTAAAGGAAAAAAGGAAGATATAACTAAATGCAGTATATGATCCTTGATTGGATCCTAATGAGAGAAAAGGTATAAATTGGAATTATATAGTTGTAACAATGCTAACACTTGAGAGGCATCTTCTGCTTATAGTCTCAGAAACTTCCAATAAGGTATACACCATCATCCTCCTTGTTAGATGATAGCAGTGCTTATTGAATTAGGTCTTCTATGGGATGATGATGATAGTGGAGGTGATGATATTATCTAATACTTGGTTTTGCAATTTGCGAGTAATTGTTTTGAGCCTTATGCATATGTTATTAACCTCTTTATCCTTCAAACAATCCAATTAGGAATTAGAAAACTTGGAGGGCCTAGGGTATGGGAGAGGAGACTAAGGGAGAGTCATTGGGAGGGAATTAATATAATCAAAGTATGTTATATACAAGTACAAATATTCCACAATGAAACCCACTATTCTGTGTAATTAATAGACACTGATAAAAAACACCATGAGATAGACACTATTTTCTCTAAAGATGCAGAAATGGAAGCACCAACATGTTATGTGACTTCACCAAGGTCACATAGCAAGTATGCTGGTGTCTAGAAAGTACTGGATGTGACACCTGGCATCTTGTGTGTGTCACAAAGGTTACTGATATTCTTTTCTTTGAATGTTTGTGGTGCTGTGCTGAGAATAAAATTTCTGTTTCCAAGTCAAATATCTTAGGTAAACTCATACCAACAGAATAATTAATGGGTAGTCAGTTTTTGAAAGTGATGACTTGATTTCCAGAAAAAAAAAATCTTCAATTGTTTTACTTCTGTTAGCAAGTTCTCCCCACTAGACATATATCCATTGTCAAATTTCCCACATTGAAGGACTGATTTTGGCTGCAATTCACACAGAACCAAAATAACACTGATTAAGCAAAATAGGAACTTATTTAATCTCTTATAAAAAGAAGGTCAGAAATAAGTATTCCAGAGGTGGTGAGATAATGTGAAGGTTTTAGGGCCAAGGTCTCTGTAAACGTCTTATCTTCTACCTCAATGTTGATTATAAAATGCCTGCTGCAGCTTCAGTTATCCTATCTGCATTCCACAGAGAAGAAAGGAAAGGGCAAGGCCAAAAGAAGTGAATGACCTGAAGCTCCTGGGAGGAAGATGCCACTCACCATCACCACCTGGGGCAAGCATTGACCACTACTACAACATCTGCCTACAACTCTTGGGTGAAAACACTCCTGTGGTCTTTACTGTTTGCAAGGATGGCTGGGAAATATCATTTTAAATTGTTTAATCTGGACAAATTGTCACTTCAACAAATGTCACTCTGACAAAATGAAGAAGTAAAGAAGGTAAAGGCTAAGTGCAGTAGTGTGCTTCAGTCAGCTAGCCACAGCTTGGGAAAGCTCATGACTCAATCCTCAGGTTTTTGCAAGCTTGTTGTTTAATGCATTGATCACCTGAAATTAGCCATGGTGGTTTTATCTGCAACACAAAAACTGAAGAATACCATAAATAAGGTCCTGCCTCCTTTTTTGGAGGGTCAGTTTAACATCACCAGCATACCACTGAATACTGGATAGATAAGGTTGTCAGTGCAGCAGAAGGCTTTCATTTTGTCTTATTATATTCTGTCAGTTATTTCTGACTGTAATGGGAGAGACTAATGATGAAACAGGTGATCTTTTGAAGTATCTGCTGTAAAAAAATCTCCTTCTTTTTAATTATAAAAATATGCTAGGATTATCCATTTATATTACTTCTGTCTTTAGAAAATGTACCATTTCTTTGGTGGTAACTTAGGAGTGCCATAAAACTACTATAAATTTCTTCTCAAGATGTAAAGATTTTATTTTTAAATATTAGGAAAAACATCAGTCTAACATCATGTTCTAACAGCTTCTCAGTTTGTGTTTGAAGCAATTGTTACATCAAACTGTTGCTGCAATGATCAACTTTTCTAAGATGTAATTTTAATAAAAATATAAAACATCTTTTGGGATAACTTCTAAAATTATTCAGGGAAAAGAAATAAAGTAGCATATCATCTTTCCTGGTTATAAGGAAGAGCATATTTTTTTCAGTGCTTGGAGTGGAACTCAGGGTCTCATGCATACAGGCAGATGTTCTACCACTGGGCCATGCCTGCCTGAATGATTTTCACTCTTACCAGGAAGAGCCTTCCTTCCTGCTTCTCTTTGGGATACAAACAGGTGCTTCAGACACAGCACTGAAATGGATAAAGGAAGTATTCCCTTTGGCTTGAGAAGAGTCAACAAGAGTGATTTCAGGAGCTGAGTCCAAAATGGAGAAGTATGCTTCCAGGTTCTGTGAACAGGGTCCCACTCCACCTGGGAGGTTCCACCTCCAAGCTAAAAGTGTATTTAGGGTATTTAGAAATGAGTACCTGAAACCAAGCCACATATCGGTGTTGCAAAATGTACTTTAGATATTTCTTTTAAAAGTCTTTCTGTTTGACTGGCTTAATGTTGTCAGACTGTAGCCATAATGATGAAGAATCATATTTGAAAATAAAGCAATCAATAGTGACCTATCTAAAAGTCCTGTGTATCCAACTGACTCATACATCTGTTGGGGATTTTTGGTGGATGGTCAAAAAATAACACCTACTTCTCCTAAGTACAAGGTCATATGAGAACCAATAAGAAGTCAGAGAGATGGAAGTCTAAACATGATCTTTATTACCTATAAAGTGTATTGGAAGGTTTGATCTAAGATCTGTGGTCAAATTGACTTGCCAATATTGTACTTGCAAATGCAATTAAATTAGCAATGTTCTGAAATTCACTGGCACTAGTATAAAGGAAGAGTCACAGGCTGCAATTTACTGTACAACTATGGATCAAACAAGACATCTCTGAGGATGCAGTTGTGTGCACCTGTAACTCTAGTGACTTGGGAGGCTGAGGCAGGAGGATGATGAATTCAAAGCCAGACTGAACAACTTAGCAAGGCACTAAGCAACTCAGTGAGATGCTGTCTCTAAATAAGATGTAAAATATGGCTGGGGATGTGGCTCAGTGGTAAAGCATCCTGGGTTCAATTCCTCATACAAAAAAGAAAAAAAAAACATAAAGACATCTCACTCTCAAGGGAATGTCTTTCTGGTTTCCTGAAGAATTCTTCCACTCTGCATCAGTGTGTCCCTTAAGTTAGTGCATCTTTCAAAAGCAAAGCTAATGTTGCACTTGTCCATTTGAGACAGCCCAGTTAGCAAAGGGATGTTCCACTTTGTCTAATAAAACTCCCCTTAAGTTTGCATTTTGTGCATGCCTGGCAGAAACTAAGTTTTATCCATTTCAAATTTGCTGCAGTTATGTTGACCCTGCCCCACAAACCATGGTTATTAAATGAGAGCATTTCTTGTAAAACCATAGGACTGAGGACATGGTACACTAGCTAGAGAAGGCATTGAAAAGTGAAAGAATATTAACTTAGCAGTATTTATTGAGCATTTACAGTGTGCTGGGAACAGTTCTTAGTACTAAGATTACTGTAGCAAATAGGACCTTTCATTTTAGGTTGACAATTAATTTTCATTGGGGAGACAGCACAGGGGCACAACATGTGATCATTGAAGCTGTGAAGACAGTAAAACAGGGTAAGGTGACAGGGATGGTAGGAACTAGGCAGGGTTCTATTTTAGACCAGATGGCCACAGAAAGCATCTCTGAGGAGAACTTTGAACTGAGATGAGGACAATAGAAAAAATGCTGGGGAGTTAAGTCCCATCTGTTACTCTCGCCAGCACTTCACATTTTATTCTGACTGCAACAGAAAGTCATAGAATGGATCCAAGTGGGGCAAAGCCTGGATGGGAGCTGCCTTTCCATGGCTTCTCAGTAGAAAAATGGGAGCTAGAGGACAATCTAGAGGGAAAGCAGGTGAACCAGAGAGGATATGACTACAGTAGTCACAAGAGAAGATTGTGGCTTCGACAGGACTGGTATTGAGACAATGGACCAAAGAGAAAAGGCTGGTTCTTTGACCATGAGTTTCAAGAGGACAAGCCAAGGGAAGGGTGGTCCCCTTCCTGTCGTACCAAGGCCCCATGAACTTCAGGAAATATGTATTTTAAAACATGCTTGTCTCATATTTATATTTCTCAACATTGTTCTCAACAACTGCATGTATTTTCAAAAATAAAGAATTGCAGAATTCCCCACCAGCAGTAACTTCTGGTTTCCTGTGGTCCTAAATAGAGTTGGTTTTGTCATCCAAATAATGAATATGATCCAATATCTTCAATCTCAAAATACAAACACATGAATATTTATAAACATATAGAGACTCAAAAATGGAGTCACTCATGGCCCTAAATATTCCCCAGTTACACCAATTTTCTCAGTGTCTTTATCATCCTCATTTCCCCCAAAAGTAGTTTACACCCCTGGCTATCTCATTTGCATAAATCTCAATGACAACATCATCCCCTCAACTCCATGCCTAGCTCTCCAAGGCATATTGGGAGGATTCCAGGTCTGCTCCCTTGGCTGACTTCCTTAGGTTAAGTTTGCACATTTCCTATAAAATTATAAATACCAATTTTTAAATTGTGTTTTATTAATAAACCTATTTTGCTGGTTATGTAATTTCATTTGAATAGTTATAACTATTATATCCATGTAAAGTTATTTTTGATGTTCTAGCTAATCATAAGTTGTTCTATTTAAAGATATTTTATTGAGTAATGTCAGAAGAATTTAAATCTTGTTTAAATCATGATAATGTTCAGAACTCCCTGGAGTCTACAGGTGAGGCCTACAAAGGAAGGATGGTCTACATTACACAGAAACTTCAGGGTGCCTTGTGAACATGAGGGTTACTGGTCCCAAGAGCATCTGGGTGAGGGCTACAGATAAAGTATAGGGTGCATTACCCAGAAACATATGGGATTGGGGGGTATGTGGCCTGCAGTTCTGAGTGAGGCTTGCTGAGGAAGGATGGGTTACACTGCCCACAATCTTAAGTGGTACCTTATGAGCATGTGGCCTGCAGCTCCCAGAAGCCTTTACATGAGGACCCCACAGGAGGAATGGGCTGCACTACACAGAATCCTTGGGAATGTATGGTTAGTATTTCCCTGCAGATTCCAGAATCCATGGATTATGATTGCAAAGAAAGAATTAACTGTACTAACCAAAATCCTAAATCTTCCAGGTAAGAATGTGAACTGCAGTTCCTAGGAAACTCTTGTCGAGGGTTGCCAAGATGATTTTGTTTCACAATGTAGAATCTTCAGGGGTGTGTGATGATCATGTGGCCTTCAGCTCCCAGTAGCACCTGAGTGAGGTTTGCAATAACCAGACTGCTTTGGGCTCCTGGTGAGTATCTGTCCTGAAGTTCCCAGCATCCTCTGGTTGAGGCTGAAAAGTAAGGATGGCTTACATTGCCCAGAATCCTCAGGGGTGTGTGGTGAGTATCTGGTCTACAGCTCCCTAGAACTTATGGGTGAAGGCCTCAGGAAAAATGGGACACTACCCAGAATCCTCAGTGTGCCTGGTAAAACCATGTCCTGCAGCTCCCTGGAGCAGAAAATATAGGCTACACTATAAACATCAGGGTTATCTGGGGGTATGGGACATGCAGATCCATGGATTTTCTAGGTGACATTTGCCCAGTAAGGATGGTTTACACTGCCCACAATCCCCAGGGGTGCCTTATGAGCATGTGTTCTGAGTTTGCAGGAACCTCTGCATGAGAGCAGTAGAGAAGAGATAGACCACACTACCCAGAATCCTCAGTGAAGTGTAGTGAGCAAGTGGCCTGCAGCAGAGATGACTACAGTCCATCTTATCATGAAATATGGTTATATTTTAATTTTTCCATATCTTTCATAAGCTTTTTCATTGGCTTCCTCTGTTCTGAAATATTGCTCATGGTGGAAGAATCAGGATGCATTTCATTTTTCTCTCCTTTGCACATTTTGTGTGTATGTAGTTTTTCAGCATGGTGGATCATATTGATGCCAACAGCTGGCCACCAGGCAATTTCCTGTCCCTCCTGCCTTCTTGCTTTCCCTGCTCCATTCCTCCTTGCCTTCCTGCTTCCTTCCTACTACCACCCACATACTACTACCACCTATTACCACCTCATCTTCCACCATCAATAGGCTCTACTATAGGCATGGGGCAAAGGTCTGTATAAGGCCCAGCACAGCCTCAAAAAAGTTTATTTTCTGGAGAAAATGAGACAGTTTTTAATTCTTATGTTTAGACCCCGCCAGTATGCTAGTGATGTTTGGTGAAACATAGGGAGTGGCAGGGTTATGCTCCCAAATTGAGCTGTGGGGGGCAGCTTCAGGGTAAAGGGTCTAGGACTGTCCATGGCCATGACAGAAACCCAAGTGTGGGGTGTGACTATTTTCACTTCAGACCAGCTTCTGGGTCACCATTCCCTGTGTCAGAATAGAAACTCCCATGGCAGGCTGGCCATGGTGCCCCCTTCATCCCAGAAGAGCCTCCAGGTACACTACAACTGGGGTTTTAATCCTGTGGTTGTGCAGAGCTCCAAGGTGATCTGTACACCCTTCTTGCTATGTAGGATCTACTTCTGGTTCTGTATTATTTTCTCATAGTTAAGTCATGGTACCTCATTGCACATGACCCTTGAAAGAGAATGTGAATCAAAACTGAAGCCCATCTCCAGGACTCTCCTCAGTCAGACCTTCCTGAACGTAGGAACAGGGCAACCTGATGTTCACCTGAGACCCAGTGATCCAGGTGGACCTTCCTACACTCCCTGTGATGGGCAAGCAACTCAGCAAATGCCTGTAATTACCTTGACTCACCCTAAGGATTTACACTCAGAGTGTAACCCAGTCTTCTGAGACCCTTGCCTTGCTCCTGCCCCACCCTCCAACACCCACTCTCCATTCTTACAGCTGAGCCCCTGAAATTTCTCCATCATGCAGCAGGCCCCTGGGCTTCTCCCATGGTGTCCTTTGGAGTACTCCTGTCCCCACTCTCCCCACTTTGCTTTGCCATTTTCTAAAAGTCCTTCACACAGCCCACACACAGCCCAGCTGATCAAGTGCAGGGAACACTGCCTTGAGTCTGTGCAGCATCCTGGCCTCTCTCTGCTTAGCATGCTGGATGACATTTGCCTGGTAGTCCTCCTTCTCCCCTGATAGTTTGTGACTCCTGAGGACCTACACTTCTTGGTGGTGTAGGCTACTAATTATGGTAAAAGTTCAATAACCACTTGAGAAAGAAAACTTCAGTAGGAATGGGAGAAATAGATGTATCTCCAATTCCATGTTGAAACTTGAAGAGGCATCTTGTGATGACAATCTTCTGGGCATAATCCCTGGGCAGAGGGATGGATCAAAAGCAGGTAAAACCTTCTCCTATCAGAGGACAAAAGGTGAAAGGCTCACTCCCTGTGGGCTCCTCTCAAGGGATCATGAACCCCATCTGCTGAAGTCATTGACCCCAGACCTATAGGGCTCCCATATGAAAGAAAATTGTACAGGTAAGGGATGTTTACTGATAGTACTATAGAGGTGAGCAGTCACACACAGGTGCAGGTAGCTATAGGGTGTGTCATGTTCTCAGGTTGGCTGAACCTGTGACTGCTCAACAGAAGGGCTCTGCCCCTGTGGGACACAGGCACAGAGTGGAGGGAAGAAATGGGTTGAGGACACTGACCTGAGGTCAGTTTGCTTCCAACCTCAGAATACATTTCAAATGTTCAGCAAGTACCTCACAGGTCAGCCTGTCTCTGGAGAAGTGTCTAACCTGTGCTTGGGGTGACAGGAAGTCTCCTAGGCCATGGGACTTCTGCCTTTCACTAAGGTGATGTGAGAAGTTCACTGTGCCCCTTCTGACAGTGTACTGTGTCCTGAAATTCCACAGTATGGATTCATCCTCTGTCTCTGTCTGTTTTCCTTGCTAGAACACAGTGGTCTGTCAGGCTTTGCCTGAAATCCATCATTCATCTGCACTTATGCATTGAAAAGATGCACACTTAACCTCAGATTAGTCCCTGATTTCAGGGAGTAGGGGGGGGAGTGAAGGGGATTTCAAGTCCCAAATCAAAGTCACTACCTCCCCCATCTAAGTGTTCTGCTGCACCAAGTCTGGATCCATGGCAACTCAGAAGTCCAGTGATCCTCTTTATATGATTCTTCTTTACTTTTTCTTTCTCCAAATATTCTACTTTTATTGCTCCAATTTTTTTCTCTTTTTTTATGCATTTTCTTGTTTCATTTTCTACTCCACTGCTGCTGAGCCTGCAGGAGAATGCAGGTGCATGTTCGTGGGCTTCTTCAACATAAAGCAGTGTGGCACCTGATAAACAGGACAAAGGCAAACACCAGAAATACCTCACTTCAAATCTCCCTCTGTTCAGTAGCTGCACAACTCTGAGGAGGTCACAGTCCTGTCATCCCTATTGAGAAAAGTGAAATCTGCCAACCAATAAGGGAGCAGTGGAAAGCAAAAGTCATATGAACAGTATGTCTGAACCTGGAGATCTTCCCTCCAGCCCCTCTCCAGGGGTCTGTGGGGAGCAGATAGCAGTTCATACAGCTGTTTCGCTGTGTAGATTACACTCTAAATTTTTCACTCCAGCCAATATTAGCATTTTCCTTTTCCCTGGATTTAATTTTGTCCTTAGAACAGTGATCTCAATTGAATTGCAAGGAGTCTGCCACATAGCAGGCTGATCTTGAAAATACAAGTGCTCTTTCTGATCAATTTGTGAAAGTTCAATGGAAATCCTACAACTTTAGAGCAAAGCTTCTCCAAAACTTGGAGTCTGGTTCCAATGCACCATTATCTCCAGGACCATAGGCAGAAGTGCAGTTTCTTGGTTCCTGTTGCAGAGCTTCTCAAGAGATATGGGGATGTGGCCTGGAATCCAAGATTTCTCCCAGAATTCCAGGTGACAAGACAGGAAAGCTCTCATCAGCTCCATTCACACAGGATCTCATTTCTTTCTGGCCATTGACACCCTAGGAAGTTACTTTCCTGAATGTCCATCACTGGTCACTGGTAGAGACCAAATGAAACCCAAGTTGGATGTGCCAAGGCCCAGCCCTCTCTCTGGTGCCCTCAGGAACTAAGGAACTAAGAAACTTCCAGCTCTGGGGTAGATTCATACGGAAGAACCTTGTATGAACCAGAGAGCTTTTGCTGATGGATCTCTCCGCTCCCATGGGGCCCTCTGATTTTATTGCAGTGGGTCAGAGTTTCAGTAGACCTCCTGTCCCAGCAGCTACTGCAGACCTGAGATTCCTCATATCCAGGTCCCTGTGAGCATGCTAGAGAGCCTCTGCAGAGCTTGGCTGAAAGAGGGGCTCACTGTGGGTGACCACAGGAACCAGGATGTGAACCCACAACCAAAGTCAAAGCCAATGCTGAGGAGTGAGATGCCTTCCGTGTGTCATACCTGAAATCCCACTGCTTATGTAAGTACTACTGCTGACATGTGTAAGCCACTTAGCAATATGGCAGGAGGTATGAACCTGAGAGAAGGAACTGTTCTCCAGCAGGAAGATTTGACAGCAGTGCATTTGCTCAGATGTCTTTCTTGCCCCCTGGAAATCTCCCTTTTCAGTGGCCATCCAGTGAGAGGTGAAGGACTCAGAAGGCATGGTCATTCTGTAGAGAACTACCCATTGGTGGCTGCATGGTGTGACCAAGGGGAACCTGGCTGCTTGTCAGTCCTGTGTGGCAATGTATCTCTGCCACTCTGATGATGCTAAGTCCTTACATCATGTGCATGTTGGTCATGATCACCGAGGCCTCTCATTCTCATCTTCTGAAAATCTTTCCCTCAAAGTCAGATGTGTCCTTTGACTTTCTCTAGCTGACACATGTGAATGGCATGATGCGTTACTTCTGGGGAGAGCACTTCAGAGATGGTGAGTGGTACTCCAACATTCTCTTCCCTATCACTGTGAACCTGAAACCTGATGCTCCATTGGTGATGGAGACTCTGCAGCTTGATTCTCAGGGTCAACTATCAAAAAATCCCACTTAAAGTCCCTACTCCAACATCTAATATGTGGGAGTAATGAAGCCTTGGTGTGTGGAGAGCTGGGGAGTGTTTGTTACAGTAGCAACCTAAACTCTCCTGACTATCATACAGGCAATATTCTACTTATGATAACAGAGCAGGTGCCTTCCCATCTGTTAACTCGTGATCACCCCTGCCAACTGGGAGCCTTATTTCACAGGTGATAAAAGTCCAGCAAGGCCAGGATCCAACAGTCCTATGCAAAAACTGCATGTCCACCTGCTTGCTTCCAAAGTAGATTTCTTTCCAAGAGACTGTGTCATCTTCTACCCTGGAAGAAACTTGACTTCTCTGTTTCTCCAGAGCCTGTGGGGGGCCCCCAGCCTTGTTCAAGAACTGTGGGCTACAGTATTGTAGGCCTATCATCCAATTATGAAACCAGAGTGATGAACACTTTTCTCCCATGCAAAGCAGGTTAGACAGCAGGCACCCATGGGCACACAGGAGAGTTCAGCACCTGTGGCCTGGTGAGGATGGAAGCCCAGGGCACTTGGGGTGGGTGGGGCAGCCTTGTCCCAGAAGACTGGCAGTCATTGGGGGTAATGTAAGATTGGACAGGCACCTGGAAGGCTTGGGATCCAGACCTGGCTCCATTGGCCTTGGTGAGTCACCTTCCTGGCCCACTTCCCAGATGTGGAATAAGTCTTTAGAGCTCCAGTGCTACGTACATCAGCATCACCTGGGGAAATTTACAAAGACAAATATCCACTTACCTTCAGAGATCCTGATTCAGTGGCTCGGGCAGCACATAGCTTGTGGAAAGAAGTGACAAGGTGACTCACAGGCCACAGGGTGGTTAATTCTGAAACACTGTTCACTTTATCAGTGGTGGGTCATTTCCCATGGATAATTTGCTCCTTTCAAGGGAATGTAGCCATTCCAGCCCAGGCATCTCTCTGGAGAAACATGTCTGAGGTCTCTGCAAGGACTGTGTAGCCACTCAAGACTGTGGAGCCACACAAGCTCCAGGGCACTGGGACCTCTAGATCATTATGCCTACCTCCCTAGCAATGCCCCTGTGAATGGGCCACCTCTCTGGTGTGAGGAGCTGAAGGCACTTGAGGGCTGTGAGAAGAAGGAATCTCAGTTGCAGCACAAGAGACTGTGTGGCCAGGACACAGGAGTGCCATGGAGAATGGTGTAGGTCATGTCACACAGGCATACGTGGCAGCAGTCACTGAGTCAACGGTGTGAGCAAAGGCCCAACACTCAGGCTGGAATGGAATGACATCCAGTGGACTTGTGTTGCTTGCCTGTAACCTTGGGAACATCTGGTATAAGCAGAGTCAATGACCTTTTCATTGGTTGATGCAGAAGGAGACTCCCCTCACGTAAGCAGCTGCATAGTCTATGTAACCAAATGCTTTGTACACAATAAATGGATTTTCCTTCACTACCATCTCAAATGAGTCCCTGGTGACTGTGTGTAGGTGACACCATTGCCCTCACCCCTCCAAGGAAGAAACCCCATTCAATAGAAGGGTCCTCCTACTCCTGCCTTGGATCTCACACTCTTCCCGTGTGCCACCCTCACTTCCTGGAAAATGTAGAATGTCCAGCCTGTTCCAAGTGTTCATATCTGGCTCTCTCCAGGTCTTTCCCCAGGACCTCCTGAACTAGGCTATCACCAGCACATTAGCTGTGAGTTAGGATTGAGGAGAAACTCCAGGAATGCCACGGAATCCACAGAGAGGATTTCTGACAGCCTCTTGTCAGAACTCAAGGTAGCCCTTTGGCTGGTGTGTGGTTGCTGGTTCCACCTGGCCCTCAGGCCAGACTCCTCAGTGGGCAGAGTTGTGACTGCTTCAGATGGAGAGCACATTCCAGCTCCCACAGTCCAGTGGAATTATGTAGAAAATTAGCCACCAATTAAAGCAGTCAAAGCTAAGAATGCTCCTCATTGTCACTGGGCTGCTTCACAGTGCAGTGTGTGACAGCCTAATCTTGGTCCTGCTCCTCTGTGGGTTTCCTGAACTACCCAGAAAACTCTCAGGGTTGCAGGAGGGGTGTTGTTCTCTGAAAGACCTGGAGGCCTCAGCAGGTTCCTGACTGCCTTTGCTCTTCTTGGTGGTGTGGTACCTTCATGGAGCTCCCATCTGCTCCATACTATGCACTGACAGGGATTTTCAGGTTTTGCCTGGAATCATGGCCCCACAATCCTCACCTACATCTTCACCATGGTCTCTGGGTTGGGATTTGGGAAGCATTGAAGAGGAATGGGTTCCCAAAATGGTTGTATGTTCTGCCCATAATGGAACAAAAGCCTGTCCTCATGTCCCACTTAGGTTTCTACATCTTTCTACTTTCAAATATTATTTGATAAAACTTGCCATCAATGAAGCCATTGCCCACCAATCAAGATGAGGAAGGAGGCCAATGGGCAGCAATGGAAGAAGTTGGGTGAATATGAGGAACAGGAATGAGTTGTACCAGGGTACCAATGATTCCTGCACACTACTGCAGAACTGGGCATGAGGCCATGACATGACAGCTGTTGCTAACACAGGAACCAGGGTACCTAAAATCCCTGCCGGTAAGAGAAAAAGTCAGATGAAAAAGCAATCACCTCCTAACACTGAAAGACAGATCATTTTAACAATCTTTCTATAAAGGTTTCTGAACAATAAATTATTAACTCCATAATTTGTTTTATCCAGATGGCCCTGCCTAGAAAGAAGAATGAAAAAATGACAAGTTATCATTTTGGGTGATATTCTATGGAAGCTGGAGTGATACCTTTGAATTGCAGTGTGCAGTGATGGGCCACATAAGTATTAGTATGGTCACTTAGTTATAACTTGCATAGCGCTGATATGACTTTGAGGGGTCAGACCAAGTATGGTAGCAGGGGTTCAATCTGCACAGAGTCCAGGATCTGGGGCCTGAGAGGGTGGGTCATGGGAGGTGGTAGCTAAGACAACCCAGGGCAGGTCCATTGACCTAAACCAATTTTAATTTCATCACCAATGGGTCCTAAGATCCTATCCACCCAGTTGCATCAAGATAACCAGGACATAGGTGGACAGTTTGAGGGGGCTGATTCCAGTCTGGAGACTCGTGGTTCACCTCCATGGTGGAGTACTAGAAGCACCATCTCCATTCTTCTTCCATAGAAATAGATGATTATATCTGGGCCTGTTTCCACAGCCTACCTCAGACCATGCTTATGGGGAAGCTCTGCCCAGAAGAAAGGTGAAGGTTTCTCCTTAGGTTGACTGTTGCTGGCAGAGTGGATTAGCCCAGTACAGAACTTACTTTAGAAAACCAGCCTGTGATTTATTCAATACAACCTCAACAGCACATCAACCAAAACTGACAAATGCATTCATATCTAATTAAAACCCTCTGAATATCCAAGAAAATAATCAATTGAGTCAAGAGACAATCTCTGAGAGGAGGAAAGATATTTGTAATCTTTTCATTATGCCCAGAATCTCTAAGGAATTCAAACATTTCCATAGGAAAAACAAGAAACAAACAAACAAAGCACACTAAGCAATGCACCAAAGTTCTACATAGACATTTTTCAAAAGCAGACACATGAGTTATGCCACTGCAGGGTCCTAGTGGGAGGCCACCCAGATGCCAAACTATGAGATGTGGTTAGGATGACCTGCAACCTGCCCTGGCCCATGTCACTGGCACACACAAGCTGTGAATATTCAAGGTCCAGAGGAGTCTGGGCCCCAAAAAAGCAAAGGAAAAAAAATTCCGAGAAGAGGAACAGAAGGCTTGGGATGGGGTTTTGGCTCAGTGGTTCAGCACTTGCCTAGCATGCATTAGGTCATGGGTTTGAGCCTCAGCACCACATTAAAAAAATAAAATAAAGGAACATAAGGTTGGGAGCAAGGCCAACCCCCTTGGGGAGAAGTCTTCAATGAATTCTGGGGCCAAGAAGCCAGCAGCAACCTAAGAGGAAGAGGCTTATGCTGGGATGGCAGAACCAGACTCTCTTTGCCCTGGAGGCCCTGCAACAGTGCTACAGGAAAAGACCCAGCAGGCCAGGGACCAGGGTAGCCCTAAGAAGCTGTCCACTGCTCTTCTGGATAAAAGGCAAAGGAGAAAGCAGGAGATGGACCAAAGAATTCCTGGTGGGACAGAAAAGGCAACAAAGATAGAGGAGACAGTCAGGCTTCCCTGGAGGTGGCCTGCATCAGCCACAGAGCTGGTGCTCATCTTCATTAAGGTGCGTGAGGCAGCACCGGCCAGCAAGACCCAGTGCAGGAAAGAGAAGCAGCAGAAGATGAAGAGAACCTCACAACTGTGACACTCCACAACTTCCTGCAGGTGCTGGAGTGCCAGAAGTCACAGAAAGGCCCACTGAAAGAGCTGCACAGGGAGCAGGATGCAGGGAAGGTCCAGGATCTGGAGACTAAGATGAAGTGGATCACCTGGCTGAGCAAGATGTACTGTGTGATGATCTGCAACAATGCGTGCCTGCAGCTGGAGGCCCTGAAACACAAGGGGAAGCACTGGGTGCAGCCACACAAGTAGAAGTGCTCAGCCACATAGAGGAGAAAGCAGCGGACTCAGTATAAGCAGCACCAGAACCTGCACAAGAACAAGGTGACTGAGGTGGAGTGGTGCAAGCATAAGGTCTGGAGGAAGGGCTGTATGGCTGCAGGTTCTGGAGTGGCCAGTCTTGCCTGAGAAGCTACACTCTGCACCTAGGTCCTGCATCAGCTCCCCTGTGGGACACCTCTTCATTCTGACTGGTGTCTCTGTGAGGCTCAAGGTTCCCCCAGTGATATGTGAAACTGGGCACATCCCCAAGGAAACTGGACAAAGTCCTAGCCTCCCAGAGTTCTCCATGAGTGCACACCATGTGCCCAAGAGGATGTTGTTTCAGTGTGGTCACTGAACAGGCCACATCTCAGACTCTGGGGAAGGGTGAACCAGATGAGCAACTGGGTACCAGGAGAGCTTCCCTGGTCTGCAGGGTCATTGTAGGTAGACTGGAGTGGAAGGGGTAGGGATTGTGGCATGAGGCACTCTCATAGGCACTCCTTCTTCTTCTGGTTTCCCAGGGACCAAAGACAGAAAGAAAAGGGCCCTGGGCAACTGCCTCATGAGTTCAAAACTCAGCAGGCACAGATTCAGTCCAAAGGACCTGATTGGTTCCCACACTGGGGAGAAGACAAGACGGGCAAGAGTGGCTACTCCAGGGTGCAACAGCAGGCCTCCTGGTGTTCCCTGTCTCTGCACTTTTTAAGTCTTTTTCTCCTGTTCCCCAGAATTCCCTGAAAAATGTCCTCAGAGGTCAAACCCCAAAGAGATAAAGGGAGCTGCGCCTCCCCAGGTCCAGGGCTATGACTCAGTTTGCAGGACTAATAAAGCAGTTGTGAGCTGGAGGCTGTGGTGCAGTGATAAGTGTGCCTTAGCACACTCCTGGATGCTCCTTGCCAGGCCCATGGTAGTGACTGTAAGGAAATTTCCACGGAACCACGCCAGACATGGGAAATCACATAAGGGAGTTTATTAAGCAAACAGAGTATCTCGCTGCAGGGTAAGAGAGAAAATGAGAGGAAAAGAGAAAGGAAAAGAAAGGGCATGCACTAGAGAGAATGGAAAGCCAGGAGGATAAAGAAAAGTGAGTAGGACAGACAGAAGAAGAATGGAAAAGATGGCGGGGAAGCTACAGTAAAACAGTTGAATTCTGCTGGGCTAACAGGGGACCGATATCAGAGAAGGATACTTGCAAGCTGACTGATGAACCAATAGCTAGCTAGGATGTTCACAGATTGACAAATGGTTGGGAGGCGGGGAAAATGACTGCACCTGATGGGAAGGAGACCAGCTTTATATATTACATTCCCCCATTTCTTTTTTTATAAGAAAATCTTTTGCTCTCCAGTTCTTTTTGAAGCCTTCTCTCTCCTTCATGCCTAAGTGACTGGGGTTGGTTTTGCAGGTGAGATGTAAAAAGTCCATTCTCCTTCCAGACCTCCAAAGGCAGATGGTTTTCATGAACTTCATTTCCTCGATTTGACTGATCCCCTATTTCTACACTAACTGCCTGTCCCCAATTCTGACTTCATTTACCCCTCTAATTCTAGGAACTCCTTCACTGCTGTAGGGAAAGGGTGTGATGACCGATCTGGCTTCATTGAGCTGGAAGGGGGCAGCATGGGGGAAGCAGTTTGGAATTCCCTTTTTAGAAATCAGGTCAATTGAGGGGTTCATGGTAGAAGTCTGGTTGGGAAAAGCAGGTTGTACAGGCATCTGGGGATGGGTGCTTCTATGAGAGAAGAACAAATAGACATGAGTACTGAAATGAGATTGATACAATATAAATGTTGCAGAATCTGGAATATGCCAATGAATATCATAAAAATGACAGAAGCCAATAATTTCTCACCAGGGGGTGGAAGAACTGAGAAGTTGTTCCCATAACAAGACCTAGCAAAGGCTGGAGAGGATAAGGTCTTTATTTGGGAACTTTAACATTGTCTAGGTTATCAGGAATGTAAACACAACATTTAGTAGAGATACTAGCAAACATAGATTATAAGCCTACCTGTGTCTGTAGGCCTTAAACTGACTAAAAACTTCTGACTCTGGCAGTTTTATCAGGCACATTTGCCTAAGAATCTCTCTTTTGTAGCTTTTAGTCTTTATTCTAGTAGGTTAACACAAGTGTACATAAGTATTAGTTTTTTAAAATGACCAAGAATGGCTATATTTTGGTTTTAACTGTTTTGCTAGGTGTTTAAGATCAAGTTGGTCAAAATACCTGTTCCTGTCTGTTAAAGAGTCAGCTGAGTTTCCACAGGGGTTACTCATAGAGAACATAAGAGTAGATTCTTAGCTCCATTAGTGCCATTGTTTAGGCAGGTCTCCTCGATGAGGTGGCTTTCCTTGAAAGCACCAGGGATGTCTCCCTTTTTCCTTGACCTTCCTCCACAGCAGGTGCACTGAGTGGCTTTTCCTCTAGTGGCCTCATCAATCTCCTTGCTCAGGAGCTTGTGTGACCCAGATTTGCAAACCTCCTTAGAGAATTCCTCTTGTTCCCTGGGTTCAGGATGTCTTTGAGGGCAAGACCCAAATATGGACTTTTCTTGACCTCGGTATTTAATCTCAATCTCTAAGTTTGATCTCAACCATCAAGCAAGTCAGTCTCACAAGTCATAAAGTAAGAGTACTGGGTTTTAACTTCAATGTCTATGACTTTACAGTTATTTACCCCCTTTTATCTAATTGGGGTTTACATTATCTGTCCTATAGGTGATAGCTTACTATTCCAAGTTAATTTATGGTGTTCATTCTTGATGCAATACTTCTGCAAAATATTGATCAGGCAACAATTAGAGTTTACAAGGAAAATACAAAATGGAATAACCAACAGTAAAACATTCAGTTTGTGCAATAACTATCTTGAATTTTGGCTGAGTTCCCATTTGAGATCACAGGAATCTTTACAACAAACATCAAACTTTTGAACATAAGTTTAAATGAGTTAAAATCAGGCTTACTTTGGAGCCATTGTAATGTGTAGCAGGGTTGTGAGGCAGAGCCTTATCTCAGGTAACGTGGGGCTTTTCAGTAAGGGGCAAAGGAGTATTAGAAAATAAAGGGTTATAAACACAGATTTTGAAGATTAAGCTGAGATCAGAAGGAGCTCTGTTCTCTGATGGAAATGTGGATCTAAAGAGTTATGTCAGCAATCTTTATATATGTGCAATGTTAGGTTCCAAAGTTACAGTAAGGTGGGCAAGAACCAGAGAAGGGAGCTGATGAAACACTGGTTATCTAGCAAAAGAATTTCTTCCTGCCCAAGAGCTGTGTGCCTGAGATCAATGTACTGCCACAGCAGTTAGGCATCTTGTGCCCCTGCACAGGAGCACTCCCAGGCACCAGGCATGCCACAGCCATGAGGTCATCAGAGACCCCAATTTCAGTCACTGTTGTCCCATTTTTGCTACTGTGCATTACACTCTTTCTTAAATGTCATTTTAAGAAGTTTACATATATTGACTCCTGAGTCTATGTGAACACTAATTAACACAATGTAATATTATATCCTTTTGTGTAGTAAAATGCTTTCATGCTTAACTTTTAAACAAATCAGGCTTCAATAACTTTAAAAAATTTTACATATACCCTATTGATGACAGGTCCTATAATAGAACATTAAATGATAGGTTTACCATCACAGACAAGTTTAATTTGGAGAATAGCAGCTTGATAATTTTTCTGCTTTAAAGGCTTGAATACCTGGAAAATATGAACACATTTAATATACAAAGAATAATGTTTTAAGTATATTACTCCATGGAATAACTTTATAAATTAATCAGATGTCAAATGTGTCAAACACATTTGAGTAATGCTATACATGTTGACTCTAATTCACTCATCTTATTGTAGAAAAACCAAGATATCATACAAGTGTACCAACAGTATTTGCCATCTCTTTCCTGTTGAAGAAAAGTCCTAGAAAAATTGATGTTAGACATTTTATAAACATCAACATTTTATTAGTTTGACCACCTAGAGACTTGTGAGTTAATTTTCAGGACATTTTACTTCTATTAGTTTACCCAATTTAAATTGAACCTCTTTAAATCACGTGAATTAAAAATATTTGGATCCATTTTTAAAATTTTAATTTTTATGCATGCTTATATTTAACACAAAAGCAAAGACCTTGTAATACTTTTCTCCATTGCAATGTAACAGATATTCAAAAATAACTCTAGAGTTAGATAAAAAGAACTGATCAAAAATCATTAACCTAGGTATGTAGGATCAAAATTGTGAACTCAAAATTATAGCATTTAAGAAAAACAAAAGTCCTAGAACAAAAATGATATTGGTTATTAATTAAAGCATGAGAAAATGACAAGGAGAGAAAAGTTGAAAGGGAGAAAAGTATTCTGAGTTGTAGCCCAGGAGAAATTTAAAATGGACACTTTTTTCTTTGGGTTTGAGACTGATCTCCCACTGCTCCTTCCTCCATTTACATTTCAATGTAAGCCTTGACTGAGATAGGATTCTGAAAGGGGCTAAAATGTTCTATCAGAAACTTGATGCTTAGGTCCTTTTAACTCTTTTTCCTGGTTAGTAATTAATTTAGGTTTGGATGCAGAAAGTTGTTAAACAATTATCTCCCACCTCTTGGCAAATGGGGCTGCTTATATTACATGGAAGAGCAGGGGAAGACAGAGAAGCAGAGTCTGGAGCCGCTTGAGTCTGCAGGAAGAGCCAAGAAACAAGAAAGAAGAGACTTGAGGAAAAGAAATCCCTTTCCATCTGCCCACTTGCTCACAGAAGCTGTGTGCCATTACACAAATGGATTTGGTGGCTTTAAGTACCAGGGGTTGGGCAAAGGGTTCCCAGGGTTGAGTCTGCCAGATTGGAGGAACCAGATTCCATGGTGGGGACTGATACAGCCGAGTCTGTGCCCCGGTGTCCCGAGGTCACAGGGTAGTCAACTGGAGACAAGAAGGTGGCACATAGATGGTGTCATCACACAAACATCCACCTGGGCCAGGCAAAAGCCGAGAAGAGTTGAGGACCTGATATCAGGGTTTTCGAGGGCGAGTGTGTGAGCGTGAGATGAGCCTCAACCCTGAGAGAATCTCCACCATAAAATCAGGAATCCACCCGGCAGATAAGACTGACTGTAGGGGCCAGCCTTAACCATAAAAGTTCTGACTGGGAGTACCCCCACCCCTCAGCCACCCCAAGGGTATAAATTGGCCTAGGGGAACTGGCCTACTCACCAACCTGAAGTTCGGTGATAAATGCAGAGCAGAGCTACTGGGCAGAATGAAAGGTGGAGCTATATCCAGGGGGCACTGGGGCTTAGATGAGGTTCCACTTGCAACAGTGGAAGGACCCATCCCAAGTCACGGCACCAGATGTAAGGAAATTTCCACGGAACCATGCCAGACATGGGAAATCACATAAGGGAGTTTATTAAGCAAACAGAGTGTCTCCCTGCAGGGTAAGAGAGAAAATGAGAGGAAAAGAGAAAGGAAAAGAAAGGGCAGGTGCTAGAGAGAGTGGAAAGCCAGAAGGATAGAGAAAAGCGAGTAAGACAGACAGAAGAAGAATGGAAATGATGGCAGGGAAGCTACAGTAAAACAGTTGAATTCTGCTGGGCTAACAGGGGACCAATATCAGAGAAGGATACTTGCAAGCTGACTGATGAACCAATAGCTAGCTAGGATGTTCATAGGTTGAAAAATGGTTGGGAGGCAGGGAAAATGACTGCACCTGATGGGCAGGAGACCAGTTTTATACATTACAGTGACTCAGGTTGCAAGATCATCCCTGGGCAGTTGCTGGCTCAAGGGTGGATGTGAGGGAGATTTAGAACTGCATGTGCAACCAGGGGAGGATGGTGAAGTAGGAAGACAGGGGCAGGTTCAGGTCCAGACAGCAAGAATAAAGATGGTTCACCAAGAAGTCAACTGCCTAGCTGACAGAAGTGCTTGTGCACATGAAGGGGGAATCCAACAGAAAGACCAAGATGCATGGTGTTATGCTTTCGTTGTGAGGTGTCTCCAAAAATCTCACATTTGAGACAATGCAGGAAGGTTCAGAGGAGAAATGATTGGGTTGTGAGAGTCTTAACCTAATCAGTGAATTCATCCCTTATGGGATTAATTGATGTGGTAAGGCATGGCTGGATCAGGTGGGAATTGGAGCATGGCTATGGGATACATATTTTGTATCTGAAGAGTACAGTCTCCCTCTGCTTCCTGATGATGCAAGCTGCTTCCCTCTGCCACACTCCTCCATCATGATGTTCAGCCTCACCTTGGGCCCTGAGGAATGGAGCTGGCCTTCTATGGAGCCATGAGCTCTCAAATAAGACTTTCCTCCTCTATAATTGTGATGCTCAGATTATTTAGTAACAGCAGTGAACAAGATGACTAGAAAACATGGGCTAGGTAGTATCAGTGAGTGATAATATGACAAGTGTGGAAGGGCAGGTGATAGAAAGAGGAAGAAGCCTCTGAAGAGAACAAATCAATAATTTTTCTGTTGTCTACCCTGCTCTTGGCAGCAGTCTATTACTTTATAATCTTTGCTTTGCAATAAACATGCTGCTTGTTTGTTACATTTGTGCCCTGTTCTTCAATTCTCTGCTGACTGTACCCTCAGTACCAAAGGCAGGAAGATCCCCTGAGCCCTGGAGTTTAGGGCCAAAATAAATAACACAACACCTCCCTCCCCCAACCACCTAAAAACAGGAGTTGAATGCAGGCTTTGGAGGCCACAGTCAAGGGAAGTCAAAGATGCAGGGCCTGTGGCAAGTGTTTTCACATGGGCTCAGAGACAGGATGGGTGGGTCGAACAAAACGTTTATAATCAGTAACCTCTGGCCTAGGAATATTTTATATTTTGAGTAAATGGCAAATAAATAAGTAACTGATTTTATTTTGATGAATCATAATAATAAAATGTGTTAAGCTCATTCAAATTAATAATGTGGATACTTAGATGCTTTAGCTTCTAAATTTATTGGTGGTTAATGCAACCAAGTGTCCAGGCTTCCCAGGAAGGTTTTCTTTCTGAGTGAGAAATTTACATATACTGATTCCCCACCTGTCCTTCACTAGTCAGGGTGACTCCAGCAGTAGGATGGGTCAGTGATTGACCTGACCTGCATCAACCCAATTCTGTCTTTCTGTTTTCTCTTTCCATTCCTTGAAATGAAGCCTAAAGATAGAAGACCAGAAAAAAGCTCTCTTATGAAAAGAAAATGAAGAGAAGCAAAAAGCAAGCATCCATCCATAAAATTATATTTCCCAGGGGTATTTAAGGTATAACTATGTGACCTAAGTAATGTATATCTGCATAACTAACTTACTTTGGGCAGAGATTTTCTCATAGTAAAGAAGAAGATAAGATGGCACTATCAGTATCAATGTGATCCTTCCACATTTCAGTTGGGACATTGCTGCTAGCCTTAGTAAACAAATAGAATGCTCAACAAGGAAAGTCAGTTACTTCATACAGAAGACAGAGAACTAGTATTAAAAGGAAACTAACAAAATTATACAAGGCTATGTTCCTTGTGCCAATGTCCCAGCCTTTGGATAAGAATCCACCGAGCCAAGGCTAGCATGTATAAACACTGCTTCCTGCTTCCATCCCTGGTGTCTTGTGTCTCTGTCCAAATATCCTACAACAATTTCAGTTAGGCTGCTACCCCTCACTGTCCTGAAACACACCATTTGTTTGAACTCTGAATTACAGCAACCCAAACCTTAACCTAATTATAACAGGTTTCTAGGAGTCAGTCCTTGACACCATGGTGTATTAATGATTTCTTCAATAGACACAGGGACTGCATTCAGTTCCTTCCTGAGTCCATGGTGCTGGTCTGTCTCTGCCCAAGGGTTTTGCATGAGTCTTGCACACATTACTTGCCCAACAGACTTGGACTCCCTTTTGGGGTCAGCTCCAGGTGCCCAAGCCTCACAGCTTCCAAGACATTGCATCATACATTTTTGAACAGTGAGGGTGAACTGATGCACCCATCACAGTACAGTCCTCAGTTCTGGGCAGAGGCATTCTCTTGCCAGGGCCCAAAGAAGGGGGACAGGGCTAGTGAAGCATAGCAATGGGAGGGGGTGGACCAGATCAAGCTTCCTCCTTCCTGAGGCCCCATTCAGGCCCCACATCTCCAGCCCCATGTGGACTGACCACAGTGTGGATTCTTTGCAGTGTTCACAATGTGCACTTCATGCTCTGCATGTCTGGCACCTCTTCCCAGGTCTGGCTGGTGCCCACATGTGGAAAGGATGGGCACCACGGGAGGATCCAGGCAAGAACCTTGGGTGGAGTGTAGGGAGCAGACCTGGCAGGAGCCCTGGAAGTGCACCTGTGGTGCAGAAAGTAGAACCTTCCTGAGTACAGATGTTGGGCTGCAGCCTGGGGAACTTCACCAAGAGAGAGTCACTGGACAGTGTCTGCTGCAGTCAGGGAGCCCAGCAACCCACTGGACTCTGGTCTCTCTTCACCCAATGCCCACTCAGTGCATGGTCCAAGAAATCTTTTCTTTCCAAATTTAAGGGTGTCATCCTACCTGCACCCATCTCTGTCCTCTCTCTTTGTTCTCTGAGTTTAGGATCTGTGCTCTGTGCTCTGTGCTCTACATCTGTGTTCTGGACTCTGTGCTCTGCAATTTGTGCTATGGCTCTGACTCAGTTCCTGCTCTGTGCTCTGTGCTCTGTACTCTGTGTTCTGCATCTGTGTTCTGTGCTCTGTGCTCTGCAATTTGTGCTATGGACTCTGACTTGATTCCTGCTCTGTGCTCTGTTCTCTGTATTCTGTGTTCTCAGTTCTGTGCTCTGTGCTCTGGTTATGGGCCCTGGGCTTTGTCTCTGTGTTCTGATTCTGAGCTCTATACTCTGTGCTCTGCACTATGCACTCTGGGCTTTGGCTCTGGGTTATGGCTCTGTGCTCTGTGCTCCATGCTCTACGCTCTGTGCTCTGCACTCTAGACTCTGGGCTCTATGTTCTGGGCTCTGGGCTCTGGGCTCTGACTTTGTGCTCTATGCCCTATGCTCTGTCTCCATGCTCTATGCTCAGCACTCTGCACTCCAGTCTGTGTGCTCTGTATTCTGATCTCTGGGCTCTGGGCTCTGGGCTCTGCACTCTCTGCTCTGTGCTCTGGGCAATGGTGTCAGCTCTGTGCTCTGGTCTCTAATCTCTGGTCTCTGTGCTCTGTGCTCTGTCTCTGTAGTCTGGGTCTGTGCTCTGTGCTCTTTGATCTGTGATGTGTGCACTGGGCTCTGGCTCTTGGGGTCTGTCCTTATACTCTGGGTCTGGGTTTGTGCTCTGTGCTCTGCATCTGTGTTCTGTGCTCTTTGCTCTGCAATTTGTGCTATGGGCTCTGACTCTGGGCTCCTGCTCTGTGCTCTGTGCTCTGTACTCTGTGTTCTCAGTTCTGTGCTCTGTGCTCTGGTTATGGGCTCTGGGCTTTGTCTCTGGGTTCTGGCTCTGAACTCTCTACTCTGTGCTCTGCACTCTGCACTCTGGGCTCTGGTTCTGGACTATGGTTCTGTGCTCTGTGCTCTTTGCTCTATGCTCTGTGCTCTATGCTCTGTGCTCTGGCCTCTGTGCTGTGGGGTTTATCTCTGGAATCTGTCTCAATACTCTGGTTCTGGGCTCTGTGCTCCATCTCTGTACACTGGGTCTTGGTTCTCTGCTCTGTGCACTGTGCTGTGTTCTCGGTGCTCTGTGCTCTAGCTATGTGATCTGACTCTGACCTGTCCACTGAGCGCTCTGGTTCCTGGATCAGTGCTCTGGCTCTGTGATCTGTGCTCTACACTCTGCTCTCTGTGCTGTGCAATCTTTGTTCTGTGAATGGCTGTCTGCTCTCTGGTCTGTGCTCTGCACACTTTGCTCTGGGTTCTGTGCTGTGGGGTCTGGCTCTGTGTTCTGTGCTCTGTGTTCTGTTATCTGGCTCTGTGTTCTGTGCTATAGGCTCTGTATTGGTGCTCTGTGCCTTGGGCTCTGGATCTGGACTCTGGCTCTGTGCTCTGTGCTCAGTGCTCTGTGCTGTGTGCTCTGGTCTCTGGGCTCTGGCTCTGTGCTATATGCTCTGAAATCTGCCTCCGTGCTCTATGCTCTGGGCTCTATGCTCTGTATTCTATGCTCTGTCTATGTGCTCTGAGCGCTGTGCTTTGTGCTCTGAACTCTGCATTGTGGGCCCTTTCTGTGTGCTTTGTGCCCTGTGCTCTTCACCCTGTGCTCTGGGCACTATTCTCTGGTCTCTGTGCTCTGGACTCTGGCTCTGGGCTATGGCTCTGTGCTCTGCACTCTATGCTCTGGGCTCTTGGCTCTGTGTTCTGTGTCAGTACTCTGGGATTGAGCTCTGTGCTCTGTGCTCTGGTTTGGGATCACTGTGCTTTGTGCTCTGTGCTCTGGGCTCTGTACTCTGATCTCTGGTTTCTGGGCTCTAGGCTCTGGCTCTGTAATCTCTCTCTGTACTCTGGGTCTGCGTGCTGTGCTCCATGCTCTGTGCTTTGTGCTCTGGCTAAGTACTCTGTGCACTGTTCTCTGGGCTTTGCACTCTGCACTCTGCAGTCTGGGGTCTGGCTCTGCGCTCTGGTCTCTGTGCTCTGTGCTGTGTTCTCTGGGCTCTTTGCTCTGGGCTCTGGCTCTAGCATTTGTCTCTGAACCCTGAGACTTGTCTCTGTGCTTGTGCTCTGTGCTCTGGTCTCTGTGTTCTGTGCTCTGGGCTCTGTCTCTGTGCTCTGTGTTCATTGCTCTGGGCTCTGTCTATGTTCTCTGTGCTCTGCGCTCTGCACTCTGAACTCTGGCTCTGTGCTGTCTCTGGGCTCTGTGCTCTGTGCTCTGCTCTGCACTGTGTGCTCTGGCTCTGTTTTCTGTGCTCTGGGTTCTGAGTTCTTTGCTCGGTGCACTGGCCATGTGCTCTGTATGCTCTGCTCTGTGTTCTATGCTCTGCACTCTGCGCTCTGGGCTCTGTGCTATGTTCTCTGTGTTCTGGGCTCTGGTCTGTGACTCTGCACTCTGGATCTATGCTCTGTGCTCTGCTCTCTGCTATGTTCTCTGGCTCTGTTCTCTATGCTCTGGGTTCTGGATTCTGGCTGTGTCTGTGCTTGGTTCTCTGCACCTTGCACTCTGGATTCTGATTCTGGGCTCTGTCTCTGTTCCCTGTTCTCTGTGCTCTGAGCTCTGTGCTGTGTGCTCTGGGCTCTGTGCACTGTGCTCTATGCTCTGTGCTCTCTTTTCTGTGCCCTGTGTTTGTGCTTTGTGCTCTCCACTCTTCACTCTGTTATCAGGACTCTGGATCTGTGCTCTGTGCGGTGTCCTCTGGACTCCACTCTGGGCTCTGGCTCTGGGCTCTGTCTCTGAACACTCGATCTTCACTCTGTTCTTTGTGCCCTGTGCTCTGGGATCTGACTCTGTGCTCTCTGCTCTATGCTCTGGGCTCTGGACTGTGGCTCTGTGCTCTGACTCTGTGCTGTGTGTTCTGTGCCATGTGGTCTTCTTTGGGCTATGTGCTCTGGCTCTGTTCTCTGTGCTCTGGCTTCTGAACTATTTGATAGGTGCTCTGGCCATGTGCTCTGGGTGCTGTGCTCTGTGCTGTATGCTCTGAACTCTGCACTCTGGACTCTGTGCTCTGCACTCTGGACTCTGTGCTCTGAACTCTTCACTCTGTGCTCTAGCTCTGGGCTCCTGCTCTGTGCTCTGTGTTCTGAACTCTGTGCTCTGAGTTCTTTGCTCTGGGCTCTGGGCTCTGTCTCTGTGCACTTTGCTCTGGGCTCTGTGATCTCGGCTCTTTCTCTGTGCTCTGTCTCTTACTGTGTCCTGGCTCCATGGTTTGTGCTCTGCATGCTCTGCTCAGGACTCTATGCTCTGTGTTCCGGGCTCTGTCTCTGGACTCTGTCTCTATACTCTTGTTCTTGTGTCTGTGCATTGAGCTGTCGCTTGTATCTCATTCTCTGTGCTCTGTGCTCTGCACTGTATCCTGAGCTCTGGCTCTGTGTCTGTGCTTTGTGCTGTGCACTCTGTGCTCTATTCTCTGGTTCTGGGCTCTGTCTCTGTGCCCTGTGCTTGTACTCTG
This sequence comes from Sciurus niger, assembly GCA_020740815.1. Taxonomy (NCBI): domain Eukaryota; kingdom Metazoa; phylum Chordata; class Mammalia; order Rodentia; family Sciuridae; genus Sciurus; species Sciurus niger. The sequence continues at coordinate 92,000 of JAHUXG010010189.1, forward strand.
GGCTCTGTGCACTGGCTCTGTACTCTGTTCTCTGGGCTCTGGCTCTGGGCTCTGTCTCTGTATTCTGGGTATGGACTCTGTTCTCTCTCTCTGTACTATGGGTCTTGGATCTGTCCTCTAGGTTTGGTGCTCTGTTCTCAGTACTCTGTACTCTATGTTCTGTGCTCTGCACTCTGTGATCTGGGCTCTGGCTCCGAGCTCTGGGTTCTGAACTCTTTGTTCTGTTTCTGTATTTGTCTCGGTTCTCTGCTCTCTGTTTTCTGTACTCTGTGCTGTTTTCCTTGCTCTGCGCATTGGCCTCTTGGCTCTCGCTCTGTGCTCTGTCTGTGTACTCAGGCTCTGGCTTTAAGCTCTGGGCTCTGGCCTCTGGGTTCTCTCTCTGTGCACTGGCTCTATGCTCAGTGATTAGTGTTCTGTGCTGTGTTCTCTGTGCTCTGAGCTCTGTGCTCTGGGCATTAATTCTGTGCCCTGTACTCTGTGCTATGTGCTCTGTGCTCTTTGCTCTGTGCACTGTGCTCTGGGCTCTGGCTCTGGGCTCCTGTTCTTTGCTTTGTGCTCTGTGCTCTTGTTATGTGCTCTGGGCTCTGGCTCTGGGCTCTGTCTCTGTGCTCTGTGCACTGACTTCTGTGCTCTGTGCTGTATGCTCTGTGCTATGGTCTCTGGTCTCTGAGCTGTGTACTCTGTACTCTAGCTCTCTGCTCTGGGCTCCGTTCTCTGGACTCAGTGCTCTGTGCTCTGTGCTATGCACTCTATGCTCTGGGTTCTGGCTCTGTGCTCCATGCTCCTTGCTCTGGGCACTAGCACTGTGCTTTGTGCCCTGTGGTCTGGTTCTGTGCTCAGTGATTGCACTCTTCCCTCTGGGCTCTGGCTCTGGGCTCTCTCTCTGTTCTCTGGGCTCTGTGCTGTGAACTCTGGGATGTGGGCTCTGTGTTCTGTCTCTGTACTCTGGATCTATGCTCTGAGAAATGTGCTATATTCTCTGGTCTCTGTGCTCTGTGCTCTGGGCTCTGTGCTCTGTGCTCTGTGCTCTGTGCAATGTTATGTGGTCTCTGAGCTCTGTGATCTGTACTCTGTCTCTGAGCTCTGGTCTCTGGGCTCTGTGCTGTGTGCTCTGGGCTCTGGTCTTTGTGATCTGTCTCTCTACAATTGGTCTAGAAACTGGGCTCTGTGCTGTGTGTTCTGGACTCTGCTCTCTGTGCTCTGTGCTCTGTACTCTAGGTTCTGGGTTCTGGGTTCTGTCTCTGTATTCTGGGTCTGTCCTCTGGATTCTGGCTATGTGCTCTGGTTCTGTGCTCTGTATTCTGGTCTCTGTGCTCTGACTGTGGTTGCAGTCTCGGTCTGTGCACTGTACTCTGGGCTCTGGGCTTTGGATCCTGTATGCTGGGCTCTGTGCTTCACACTCTGTGCTCTGTACTCTGGCTCTGTGCTTTGTGCTCTGTTCCTGTACTCTGTGCCTGGACTCTCTGCTCGGTGCTCTGTGTTCTGTGCTCTTGGCTGTAGGCTCTGTGTTCTGGGCTTTTGTCTCTGAGCTCTGTGCACTGTACTCTGCACTCTCTGCTCTGGGTTCTGGCTCTGTGATCTGGGTTCTGTGCTCTCTGCTCTGAGCTCTGCACTCTGGGCTCTGTTCTGTGATCTCTGTTTTCTGTGCTCTGTGCTCAGAACAGGAGCCTAGAGCCAGAGCTCAGAATACAGAGTGCAAAGCAAGGAGCACAGAGCACAGAGCCAGAGCACAGTGCACAGAGCACAGAATCCAGACACAGAGTCAGAGACAATTCCCAGAGCCAGAGCCCAGATCACAGAGGCCAGAGCATAGTTTTCAGACACATAGCCAGAGCCCAGAGCACAGAGCACAGAGCACAGAGCACAGAAAACAGAGCTTCAGCCAGAGCCAGTGTGCAGAATGCTGAGTGCAAAGCTCAGGGCACAGAATACAGAGCCCAGAGACCAGAGCTCAGAGACAGAGTACAGAGCACAGAACTCAGAGACCACAAATCATAGCACAGACCACAGAGTCCAGATCCCAGCACTTAGAGCAGAGAGCACAGAGATCAGAGAACACAGCACATAGCTCAGAGTATAGAGACAGATCACAGAGCCCACATCCCAAAGCTCAAGCACATAGTACAGAGAATAGAGAGAGATAACAGCCAGATCCCAGAGTGCAGAGTGCAGAGCACTCAGTACAGTGCCAGACCAGAGAGAACAGAGCCCAGAGCCAATGCCCAGAGACCAGAGCACAGAGCACAGAGCCAGAGCACAGAACACAGAATGCAGAGCCCAGAAAGCAGATACCAGAGCTCAGAGACAAAGCACAGAGCACAGAGGTCAGAGACCAGAGACCATGCACAGAGTACAGAACACAGAGCATGGAGCACAGTGCACAGGACACAGAGCACAAGGCCAGAGCCCAGAGTCAGAGAACAGAGCACAGAGTGCTTGGCACAGAGTACAGAGCACAGAAACAGAGCTCAGAACCAGGGCCCAGAGCACATAGCCAGATACAAAGCACAGAGCCAGAGCACAGTGCACAAAACACTGAGCCCAGACCCGGATTGAGAGACAGTGCCCAGATCCAGAGCCCAGAGCACAAAGCCCATAGCACTGAACATACAGCCCAGAGAAAGAGCTGAGTCCACAGTACAGAGCACAGAGCACAAAAAAGAGCACAGAGTCCAGAGCCCAGAGGACAGACCCAGATCTCTGGGCTCTGGCTCTTGACTGTGTCTCTGTGCTCTGCACTCAGCACACTGGGTCTCTTCTCTGTGCTCTGTGCTCTGTACTCTGTGCTTGGTGCCCTGTGCTCTGTGCACTGGGCTCTGGCTCTGTTCTCTATGCTCTGTGTACTGGCCTCTGGGCTCTGCCTCCATGTTTTATATTCTCTGCTCTGGGCACTGTTCTCTGTGTTGTCTGCTCTGCACTGTGCGCTCTGGGCTCTGGCTCTTGGTTCTGGCTCTGTGCTCTCTGCTCTGTGCTCTCTGCTCAGTACTCTGGCTCTGTTCTCTGTGCTCTGATCTCTGGGCTCTGGCTCTGTGCTATGTGCTCTTCTTTCTGTGCTCTTGGCTCCAGATGTAGGCACTGCAGTCTGTACTCGGGGCTCTAGCTCTGTGCTCTGTCTCTGCTCTGTGCCCTGTGCTCTCCATTCAGTACTCTGGCTATGTTTCTGTGCTGTATTCTCTGTGCTCTGTGCTCTGAGCTCTGGCTCTGTGCTCTGTGCTCTGATTTCTGTGATCTGGCCTCTTGCTTTAGGTTCAGCAGTCTGTGCTCTGTGCTCTGGATCTGAGTTCTTGCTCTGTGCTCTGTGCTCTGTGTCTGTGCTCTGTGCTTGGGCTCTGTGCTCTGTGATCTGTGCTGTACACCATTATCTCTGGGTTTTGTGCTCTGATCTCTGGTTATGGGCTCTGTCTCTGAATTTGTGGTCTTTGCTCTGTGCTTTTTGCTCTGTGCTCTGTCCTCTGTGCTCTGTCCTCTGGGCTCTGGCTCTGGTCTCTGTTTCTGTGCTCAGGGCTCTGTGCTCTGTTTCTGTGCTCAGGGCTCTGTGCTCTGTGCTCAGTTCACTGGATCTCTTCTCTTTGCTCTGGGCATTGAGCTCTGTACTCTGGTTGGTGTTCCTTTTCTGTGCCCTGTGCTCTGTTCTCTGTGCTCTCTGCTCTGGATTCTGTGCTCTGTGCCCTGTTCTTTGTCCACTGGGCTCTGGCTCTGTGCATTGTGTTCTGTGTACTTGCCTCTGGGTTCTGGGCTCTGGCTCTGTGCATTGTGCTCTGTGTACTGGGCTCTGGGTTCTGGGATCTGACTCTGTGCTCTGTATTCTCTGCTCTGGGCACTGTGCTCTGAGTTCTGTGCTCTGTGCTCTGGTTCTGGGCTCTGTGTTCTGTGCCCTGTACTTTGTGCTCTAGTCTCTGGCTCTGTGCTCTGCACTCGGTGATCTGGGCTCTGGACTCTGGGTTCTAGTTCTGTGCTCTGTATCCTTTGCTCTGGGCACTCTGCTCTCTGCTCTGCTCTCTGTGCTCTGGGCTCTAGGCTCTGGTGATGGGCTCTTGCTCTGGGCTCTGTCTCTCTTCTCTCTGCTCTGTGCTCTCTGCTCTGTACTCTGGCTGTGTTTTCTGTGCTCTGTGTTCTGTTCTCTGTGTGCTGGACTCTGGCTCTGTGCTCTGCAGTCTGCGCTCTGAGCTGTCTTTGTGCTCTTTGTGCTCTGTTCTGTCTTTGGCTGTGTCCTTTGTGATCTGTGCTCTACAACATGTTCTCTGGGCTTTGTGCTCTGGGCTCTGGTTCTGGGCTCTGTCTCTTTATTCTTGATATTTGCTCTGTACTTTGTGCTCTGTTCTCTGTCCTCTGAGCTCCTGATCATTGCTCTGTGCTCTGTGCTATGAGCTCTGGGCTCTGTGCTCTTGGCTCCATGCTCTGCACTCTGTGCTCCTGGCCCTGCCTCTGGGCTCTGTCCCTTTGCTCTTTGCTCTGTGCTCTGTGCTCAGTACACTGTCTCTGTTCTCTGTGCTCTAGGCTCTGGGCTCTGTGCTCAGTGCTCCTTCTCTGTGCCCTGTTCTCTGCACTCTGCGCACTGGGTTCTGGCTCTGTGCTGTCCACTGTGTGCTCAGGACTCTGGCCTCTAGCATTTTGTCCTGGGCTCTTGGCTCTGGCTCTGTGCTCTGTGCTCTATGCTGTGGCCTCTGTGCCCTGTGCCCTGTGCTCTGTGCAGTAGGCTCTTGCTCTGTGCTCTCTGCTCTGTGCTCTGAGCTCTGGCTCTGGGCTCTGAATGTGTGCATTGTGCTCTGTGTTCAGTGCTCACTACACTGGTTCTGTTCTCTGTGCTCTGTGCTCTATGCTCAGTCCTCCTGCTTTGTGCCCTTATGCTGTGTGCCCTGTGCTCTGTTTTTGGCTCGTTACTCTGTCATCTGTGTTCTACACCCTCTTCTATGGGCTTTGTACTCTGGGCTCTGGTTCTGAGTTCTGCCTCTGTACTCTGGGTCTTGGTTCTGTGCACTGGTCTCTGAGCACTGGTCTCTGCTCTTTGTGTTCTGTGCTCTGTGCTCTGCGCTGTGGCTCTGTGCTCTGGGATCTGTGCTCTTGGGTCAGTGCTATCTGCACTCTGCACTCTTGACTTTGGCTATGGCTCTGGGCTCTGTCTATGTGATCTGTGCTCTGTGCACAGTGTTCTGGCTCACTTCTCTGAGCTCTGGGCATGGTGCTCTGTGCTCACTGCTCCTACTCAGTGCTCTGTGCTCTGTGCTCTGGCCTCTGTCTCTGGGCTCTAGGTTCTATACTCTGTGCTCTGGGCCCTGGGCACTGGGCTCTGTACTCTGTGCTGTGTGCTCTGGGCTCTGTGCTCTCTGCTCTGAGATCCTCACTCTGGGCTCTGTGCTGTGATCCCTGTGCCCTGTGCTCTGTGCTCAGAGCAGGAGCCTAGAGCCAGAGCTCAGAATGCAGAGTGCAGAGCAAGGAGCACAGAGCACAGAGTCCAGACACACAGTCAGAGACAATTCCCAGAGCCAGGGCCCAGATCACAGAGCCCAGAACACAGTTTGCAGACACATAGCCAGAGCACAGAGCACAGAGCACAGAAAACAGAGCATGAACCCAGAGCCAGCATGCAGAAGTCTGAGTGCAGAGCTCAGGGCACAGAGCACAGAGCCCAGAGACCAGAGCTCAGAGAAAGAGGAGAGAGCACAGAGCTAAGAGACCACAGAACAAGCACAGAGCACAGAGTCCAGGTCCCAGAGCACAGAGCAGAGAGCACAGAGACCAGAGAACACAGCACATAGCTCAGAGTATAGATCCAGATTACAGAGACAGAACACAGAACCCACATCCCAGTGCTCAAGCACAGAGCACAGAGAACAGAGACAGATATCAGAACCAGATCCCAGAGTGCAGTGTGCAGAGCACTGAATATAGAGCCAGACCAGAGAACACAGAAGAGAGGGCACATAGCACAGAGCAAGAGCCCAGAGTCCCGAGACCAGAGACCATTCACAGAGTACATAGCACAGAGCATAGAGCACAGAGCACAGAGCACAGAGCACACAGCCAGAGCCCAGAGACAAAGACCAGAGCACAGATTGCATGGCAGAGAGTACAGAGCACAGAGACAGAGCTCAGAGTCAGGGCCCAGAGCACATAGCCAGACACAAAGCACAGAGCCAGAGCACAGTGCACAGAGCACTGAGCCCAGACCCAGAGTCAGAGACAGTGCCCAGATCCAGAGCCCAGAGCACAAAGCCTAGAGCACAGAATGTAGAGTCCAAGGAAAGAGCTGAGAGCCCACAGTACAGAGCACAGAGCACAGAGTAAAGAACAGAGAGATGGGAGCACAGAGCACAAACCAGAGCACAGAGTCCAGAGCCCAGGCTGGATCCCAGAGCCCAGAGCACAGAGCACACATCATAGACAGCAGTGTACAAAGCACAGAGGACCAAGGAAGACCCAGAGTACAGAGACAGAGCACAATGCCCAGACCCAGAGTACAGAAACAGAGCCCAGAACCAGAGCCCAGAGTCAGATCCCACAGTGCAAGATGCAGAGAACAAAATATAGACATAATGCCAGAGCCCAGAGCACAGAGCACAGAGCCCAGAGCCCAGAGCACAGAGCACAGAACGCAGGGCCAGAGTACAGAGAGAGAGCACAGAACACACAGCACAGTGACCAGTGATCAGAGCTCAGATCATAGAACCCAGAGCTACAAACATAGTGTGGCGAGCACATAGCCATAGCCCAGAGTCAGAGGCCAGAGCACAGAGTGCAGAGCTCAGAGACCAGAGCATGGAGTACAGAGCACAGGGTCGAGAGCACAGAGCACAAAGCACAGAGCCAGAGCCATGAGTGCATTGTGCAGAGGGCAGAGCACAGAGCACAGCACACAGAGCACATAGCCAGGGCACATAGCACAGAACCCAGTGCCCAGAGCACAGAGCACAGGATCAGAGTGCAGAGCAAGAATCCAGAGCTCAGCACAGAGAACATAGACTGAGTGCAGATCCCAGAGCACAGAGCAAATAGCATAGACAGCGGAGTACAGAGCACAGAGCACCAAGCCAAGACCCAGAGTACAGAGACAGAACACAGAGCTCAGACCCAGAGTACAGAGACAGAGCCCAGATCCAGAGCCCATAGCACAGAGCACAGAGCCAGAACCCAGAGCACAGATCACACAGCACAGAGTGCAGAGTGCAGAGTGCAGAGCACAGAGCACAGAGCCAGAGCACTGGTCCATAGACAAGAGCACAGAACAAAGAGGACAGAGTACTGAGCAGAGAGCCAGAGCACTGATCCAGAATACAGAGTGCTCAGTGGAGAGCACAGAGTCAGATCACTTAACCAGAGCACAAAACACATAGCCAAGAGCACAGAGCCCAAAACACCGAGTACAGAGCATGGAACCCAGAGCACAGAATGCAGAGCACAGGGAGCAGAGCACAGAGCATAGAGAGAACAAAGCCAGAGCCCAGAGCACCGAGTTCAGAGTGCAGAGCATAAAGCACAGACACAGAACCAGAGTGCATAGCACAGAGCACAGAGAAAAGAGCCAGAGCCCAGAGTACAGAGCACAGAACAGAGAGCACATTGCACAGAGCAGGAACCCAGAGTCAGAACCCAGGACACAGAGTGCAGAGCACAGAGCACAGAGACAGATACAAAAGAGACAGCACAAAGCAGAGACAATACCCAGAATACAGAGACAGAGTCCAGAGAACAGTGCACAGAGCAAAGAGCACAGAGCCAGTAGCACAAGCAGAGGGCATAGAGTCAGAGCCCAGAGCACAGAGCTCAGAGCACAGAGCTCAGAACACAAAGCTCAGAGCACAGAGGACAGAGCACAGAGCGAGTGCACAGAGAGAGAACACAGAGACCAGAGCCAAGAGTTCAAAGCCAGAGCCTGGGTACACAGACAGAGCACAGAGTGAAACCCAAAAGGCCAAAGTGCAGAGCAAGGAGATCAGAGCACAGAGCACAGAGAGCAGAGAACAGAGAGCAGAGCACAGAGAACAGAGAACAGAGTCAACTACAGAAACAGAACAAAGAGCCCAGAACCCAGAGCTCAGAGCCAGAGCCCACATCACAGAGTGGAGAGCACAGAACACAGAGCACAGAGTACTAAGAACAGAGCACAGATTGTAGAGCATGGAGCCAAGACCCAGAGTACAGAGAGAGAGAACAGAGTCCATACCCAGAGTACAGAGCCAGAGCCCAGAGCCAGAGCCCAGAGAACAGAGCACAGAGCCAGAGCACAGAGCACAGGGCACAGAGACAGAGCCCAGAATCAGAGAATAGAGCACAGAGTGCACAGCACAAAGCACAGACAAAGAGTTAGAGCTCAGGATACAGTGCAGAGCACAGAGCACAGAGAATGAGATACAAGAGACAGCAAAAAGCACAGACACAAGAACCAGAGTATAGAGACAGAGTCCAGAGACAGAGTCCAGAACACAGAGCACAGAGCACAGAGACAGAGGACAAAGTACAGAGCACAAAGCAAGAGCCCAGAGTCAGAACCCAGAGTGCGGTGTTTGGAGCAGAGAGCACAGAACACAGAGCCCTGAACACAGTATGCAGAGCAAAAACCATAGTGCCAGGACACAGAGTAAGAGACAGCACAGAGTAAGAGTGGAAATCACAGAGCCCAGAGCAAAGAGCACAGAGCCCAGAGACAGAGCTCAGAGCCTAGAGACAGAGCTCAGAGCCCAGAGACAGAGCTCAGAGCACAGAGCACAGAGCTCAGAGCACAGAGCACAGAGCAGGAGCCCAGAGACAGAACACAGAGCACAGAGCCAGAGTGCAGAGATACAGTCCAGAGCTGAGAGCACAGAGCACAAAGCACAGAGCCAAGTCCTAGCATTCAGAGACAGAGCTCAGAGCCAGAGCCCAGATCAAAGAGTCCAGAGGACAAAGCAGACAGCACAAATCCTGAGTCCACAGCACAGAGTGCAGATCACAAAGCACAGACACAGAGACAGAGCCCAGAGCCCAGAGCACAGGGAACAGAGACAGAGCCCAGAGTCAGAGTCCAGAGTGCAAGTGCAGAGCACCAAGCACAGACACAGACCCAGAACACAGTACCCAGAGCAAAGAGAACAGAGCCAGAGCACATAGTGCAGAGCAGAGCACAGAGCACAGAGCACAGAGCACAGGGCACAGAGAAAAGGCCCAGAGCCAGAGCCCAGTGCTCAGACCCAGAGTACTGACACAGAACACAAACCTAGAGGCCAGGACTCAGAGAAATAGACAGAGTACAGAGAGAGAGCACAGCACACAAAGCACAGTGACCAGAGACCAGAGCTCAGATCACAGAGGCCAGAGCCTGAATCAGGAATGCAGAGAACAGAGCCAGAGCCCAGTACCAGAGCCCAGAGCAGAGAGTGCAGAGATAGAGAGAGAGCACAGAGCCCAAGCACAGAGCCAGGGCCCAGAGTGCAGAGTGCAGAGCCGAGTGAACAGCACACAGAGCACTTAGCCAGAGCACAGTTCACAGAGCCAGAGCACAGAGTAGAGCAGAGAGCACAGTGACCAGAAACTGGAGCACAGAGTGCAGTGCACAGAGCTCATTCCCAGAGTACTGACACAGAATGCACAGCTCAGAGCCCAGAGCTCAGAGAGACCCAGAGTACAGAAAGTGTGCACAGAGCACAGAGCACAGAGCACTGAGCCAAGACCCAGACTACAGAGAAAGAGCACAGAGCCCAGAAAAGAATATTGAGACAGAGCCCAGAGCACAAGCCCAGAGCACACAGGACAGTGCACAGAGCACCGAGAACAGAACACAGAGCACAGAGTACAGAACACAGATCACAGACCAGAGAGACACAGCACTGATCCAGAACCCAGAGTACACAGTGGAGAGCACAGAGTCAGATCACATAGTCTGGACACAAAGCACAGAGCCTGGAACCCAGGGCACAATGCACAGAGCACAGAGCACAGAAAACAGGGCAGGAGCCCAGAGCCAGAGCCAGAGCACAGAGCCCATTGCCCAGAGCCCAGAGCCAGAGTCAGAGCACAGAGCCCATTGCCCAGAGCCCAGAGACCAGAGAGTAGAACACAGAGTGCAGAGCAGAGAGCGAAGAGCACAGAGCCAGAGCACGGTGCACAGGGTACAGAAATTGAGCCCAGAACCAGAGCACAGAGCACAGAGCAGAGAACCAGAGACCAGAATGCAGTGCACAGAGCCAGATCACATAGTCCAGACACAGAGCACAGAGCCCAGAACCCATGGCACAATGCACAGAGCACAGAGCACAGAGAGCAAAGCAGGAGCCCAGAGCCAGAGCTAGAGCACAGGGCACAGAGACCAGAGCACAGAGCCCAGAGCCCGGAGCCCGGAGCCCAGAGCATGGAGCACAGAGCACAGAGCATAGAGCACAGAGCCAGCACACAGAACACAGAGCACAGGGCACAGAGAGAAGAATGCAGAGCACAGAGCACTGAGCCAGGACCCAGAGTACAGAGACAGAGCAAAGAGCATGAACCCAGACTATGGAGACAGAGCCCATTGCCATAGCCCAGAGCACAAATCCAAGAGAACTGATTGCAGAGCACAGAGAACAGAGAACAGACCACAGAGCACATTGCACAGAGACCAGAGCACAGAACACAGAGCCCAGAGCTCAGACCCAGAGTACAGAGACAGAACACAGAGCCCAGATCCCTGAGCTCAGAGACAGAGCCAGAACAGACACAGAGCACAGTGACCAGATACCAGACCTCATTTCACAAAGCCCAGATCCCAGAGTATAGAGCGCAGAGTACAGAGCCATAGCCCCATACACTTGCACAGTAGGACAGTGAGAGCTTACCTGAGAGAGGAGACCTACATCACATAGATTTTTCTTCTTAACACCCCATTGGTTGCATCCTTAGCCACAGGGACTGTGTTCAAAGCAATGAGCTCAGTGCAGTCTGCAACCATCTACCTGGGCCTGAGCCTCCCCTCTCCTCTGCACTCATCCACAGGCCCACCCCAGCCAGTCATCATGTTTTTTCTCATTACTTCTCCTCAAGTTGCCAAGAAATTTCCTCTCACATCTGGTGTGACCTTTGGTTCATCAGTTGTTCTGGGCTTCCAGATGGGGTCCACCTGACTTCACATGCATATACCATTTTCATAGCAGAGACACAACTTCTGCCAACACCAGACCCCTAGAATGATAGACATGTTTTCTGGACCAATGCTCTTACTGCAGAGCACCCTTACTAAAGAAGGAGCTCCCTACATGGGGACTGGGGCAGCTTGCTGGTGATGGATTTTAAGACAGAACATCTTACTGCCACCTAACGCAATTCCACAGAACACTCTCCTGAAAGTGAGGTTGTGGACATGCCGTTCCAGAGGCAGGGAACTCAGCCTGCCTGTGTTCCTTGGCTGTGGATCTGGCTTGCTCAATTTCTCCCCTGCTGGAACCCAAGTGTCCTTTGATTCACAGCATGACTTTTCTGCCCCTCAAGTAAAAGGACTCCAGAGCTTTGAGAGAGGGGCAGAGACCTCTCAGGATCCCAGTTTCCTCCTGTACAGTACCAGCAGCTATGTGGGAGGACAGAACTCAGTGCAGGTTGGATGAGACCCTTAAATTTGGAAAGGAAAGTTTTCTTGGACCATGCACTGTGTGGGTGTTGGGTGAAGGGAGACCAGAGTCCAGTGGTTTGCTGAGCTCCCTGACTGCAGCAGACAATGTCAAGTGCCTCTATATTTCTTGATGAAGTTCTCCAAGCTGCAGCCCAACATCTGTACTCAGGAAGGTTCTACTTTCTGCACCACAGGTGCCCTTCCAGGGCTCCTGCCAGGTCTGCTCCCTACACTCCACCCAAGGCTCCTGCCTGGATCCTCCCATGGTGCCCATCCTTTCCACATGTGGGCACCAGCCAGACCTGGGAAGAGGTGCCAGACATGCAGAGCATAAAGTGCACATTGTGAACACTGCAAAGAATCCACGCTGTGGCCAGTCCACATGGGGCTGGAGATGTGGGGCCTGAATGGGGCCTCAGGAAGGAGGAAGTTTGATCTGGTCAACCCCCCCTCCCATTGCCATGCTTCACTAGCCCTGTTCCTCTCATGCAGGCCCTGGCAAGAGGATGCCTCTGCCCAGAACTGAGGACTGTCCCATGAGGGATGCATCAGGACACCCTCACTGTCCAAAAATGTATGATGCAGTGTTTTGGAAGCTGTGAGACTTGGGCGCCTGTGTTGAGAGCAGGGTGGTATCTGTGCTGCTAACTGCCTCAAGGACAAACAGGAATGCTGGGCTCCTGTGCTTACCAAGGTTGTTAAGAGATATTTGTCTGAGGAATGTGCAGTTGCCTGGAGACCTTATCTGTCAAGGACGGGAGTGGGGCTTAGCCCCGGCTCATCTCCTGCATAGTTCACCCCTTCCCTCCTCCCTTCTTCCACTAGGACCGTTCAGTTCTGGCAGGACCCAATGAGAATCAAATAGATTGGCCAGACCCAACCAGAGGAGGCCTACTGTTTAGCTGTTCAAATGTTAACCAATTAAAAGAACATCCTAAAACTGCTTGCCTTTCATTATAAAAACCCTGCTAATGAGGGCTCGGGGCCTCTCTTAGCGTCACCGGTTAAGGACGCAGAGGACCAGGCTCAAGCTTGCTAATAAATGACTCTTTGCTGCTTGCATTGATTGTGGTCTCTGGTTGTCTTTGCTGGGTCTCGAGCCTTTGGGCACAACATATGGGGGCTCATCCGGGATGCCCCAAGCCCACCCAGACACCTGATCATAGAGTCATAAGTGATACCTTTGACCAGTGAGTAAGACATTGCCGTGTGTTTTCTGGTCTGGATTGCCTGCAGGTTCTTGTTCTGGCTGGCATAGTCCTGGCGAACGCACTGTAAGACCCCAGCAGGGTCTTGGGAGACGTCCCCTCGACCCGTCGGGCGACCTTGTCGCATCTGTTGACTCTGTCATATCTGGAGTGCTTCTGTGATGCATCTGGGCAGCTTCTGTGTTGCATTCGGGCGACTTGTTGCATCTGGTGACTCTCACATCTGGGGAGCTTCTGTGCTGCATCTGGGAAGCATCTGTGCTGCATCTGAGCAACTATGTCGCATTTGGGTGACTCTCACATCTGGGAAGCTTCTGTGCTGCAATTGGGAAACTTTGTCGCATCTGGATAACTCTTTGTCCCATTTGGGCATTGTGTTGTGTCTGGACAACTCTTTGACACAATCAGAAAATGTTTGTTTTGGTTGACAAAGTACCAGCTAGCCAATTTTTGATTTAGCGTGCTACGTGTCTGTCTGTTTGTGTATTGTACTATATGGTCTTTACTGTTGCTTTCTATTAAATTCTTCATTGTGTTAATCCGATCTTAGGCTTAGAGATACTCATGGCAGGGTACTTTACAGTCCTTCTCCTTGTTCCTGAGAGATTTGTTTACTCTAATCCCCCTAGACAGAGAGCTCAGCAGCTCCATTCCTCAAAACTAGTAAGAAATAATGTTTTGTGATTTTCTGCATTCAAACCTAACCTGATTTCTCAACCAGGAAGAAAAAGGGTTAAAAAGTCCTAGGTGATCCCTCCCTGCCCCCTGCCTGGCCTTGCTAAAGCCTGCATTGGAATGTAAACTGCAGCAGTCTCAGCGGGAAAGGGGGGGTGACCTGAAGAAAAGAGAAAAAAAAGGTGTCCGTTTTTAACTCCTGGGCTGCTACACAGAACTAACTCATTCTCTCTCTAGGATTCTTGTTTTGTATTTTTGAGCACATAATTTTGATCCTGCATACCTAGGTTAATGATTTTTTTTGATCAGTTCTATTTTTATTCAACTAGAGTTTTTGAACATCTGTTACATTGCAATGGAGATTCACCTATAAAGTTACAAGGCCTTTGATTTTGTATTATTTGTATGTCGTGCTAATGTCATGTTTTGTCTGTATCAAAACTGAGTGCTCCTAAAATTAAAATTTAAAAATGGATCAAAATACTTTTATTCACATGATTTAAAAGGGTTCAATTTAAATTGGGTAAACTAATAAAAGTAAAATGTCTTTAGAAATAACTTACAAGTCTCTAGGTGGTCAAACTAATGGAATGTTGATGTTAAACAATGTCTAATATCAATTGTTTCTAGGACTTTTCTTCAACAGGAAAGAGACAGCAAATACTGTTCAGGACACTTGTCTGATATCTTGGTTTTTACAGAATAAGTGAATTAGAGTTAACATGTATGGGATTACTCAAATGTGTTTGTTGGTGACATCTGATTAATTTGCAAAGTTAAAATGCTCATTGTTAAATAACATCAAGTACTTTTAACTCCTTAAATTACATGGGGTAACATACTTAAACATTATTGGTGTTTTCATAGGTTGGTAAATTAAAAAGGGTTTAAAATTGCTTTGTGTCATTACTAAAAACAAGGTTATTAAGAGTTATGTTCTAACAGATAAAACCTCAACTCAGAGGGTGAGTGTTCCATCTGCTCCCTTACCAATTCCCCCTGCCCCCCCTCCAGTTCTGCAAAGCTCCAAGAAGCTCTTAGATTTGGATTTAGAGTTACCATTTCCCCTTTCACTGTGTTTCAGTTAGAGTACTATAAACCACAAAGTATTTTATCTTGTTAAATCGGAGTAATTTGTCTAAATTCAAAAATTTCATATGAGTTGTTTCAGAATGTGGACAAAAAGGGGTCAACAGATAGGAAAGAGAAAATAAAAGGTTCTGGGTTTGGAAATATATTTAATAAAAAGGAAAAGAAAATGTTTCTTGGTAAGAAAGTGCCTGTGTGATGGAATACATGAGGGTCTAAGTAAGTGCTAAGAAAGTCTGTGTTTAACTAAGTTGGTTGTGTGTATGTGAGACAGCTAAACTATTTAAGGTTTTTCCTAAGGTGAAATACTAATGTTCTGATATAAGCCAAAGTTTAATCTATATGGTAAAGTGACATGGTAAAATAACAAGGATTTCTTAGAAACACTAATTTACTCTTAACTTTGTGTCTATTAAGTTTTATTCTTTAAAACAATTAGTCTTAAAAATTGGGGTTTATACAATTATGGTTTGTCAAGGTAATTGTGAAATGGTCACTCCTTGTATATTAAATGTATTCATATTTTCCAGGTATACAAGTTTTTAAAGCAGGAAATTTGTCAAGCTGCTATTCTCCAGAATAAACTTGTCTGTACTGGTAATATTAAACTTAAAGAGAACATTTTATTGGGGATTTATTTCTATCATTTAATGTTCTGTTATGGGACATATTATCAGTAAGGTATATGAAAAATAGGTTACTTATTTCACTGAGATAAAAATTTAAATGTAAATGTATATCTAAGAGTTAGTGACAGCCTGATTTGTTTAAAGGTTCATATTGTAGAAGGTGAAAGCATTTTGCTACACAAAAGAGAAGTTAAAAGCACTCTCAGCCTTTCTTTGATTGATTCCTGTTCTGGATATAATGTTAGACTGTGTTAACTAATGTTCATATGGACTCAGAAATCAATATGTGTAAACTTCTTAAAATGACATTTAAGAAAGAGTATAATGCACAATAGCAAAAATGGGACAACAATGACTGAGATTGGGGTCCCTGACTTCATGACTGTAGCATGCCTGGTGCCTGGGAGTGTTCCTGTGTAGGAGCACAAGATGCCTAACTGCTGTGGCAGTAGCCTCCCTGGGGAGGCTCTGTACAGGAGTCCTATCAGCTCTTGCATTGATCTCAGGCACACAGCTCTTGGGCAGAAAGAAATTGTTTTGCTAGATAACCAGTGTTTCATCAGTTCCCTTCTCTAGTTCCTGCCCACCTTACAGTAACTTTGGACAGTGGACTTTTTTGAGAGCTACATGGAGCTCCTAACATTGCACTTTGCAGTTGTGGGAAAAAGTTATGTAGATGTTCTATTCTCTGTAACTTTCCTGAAAACAAAGAATAATGCTTACATAGTCTTTAACCTAATAATAAGACATGTATAAATGTTGCTAACATAACTCTTTAGATCTGCATTTCCATCAGAGAACAGAGCTCCATCTGATCTCAGTTTAATCTTCAAAATCTGTGTTTATAAACCTTTATTTTCTAATACTCCTTTGACCCTCACTGAACTTGAAAATTTGGTCATGCTGGTCATGGCAAAAGGGGCAAAAATTAGTTTAGGATTAGAACATTTTACTTAAGACTTGTGAAGAGCCCTGCCTTACCTGAGAAAAAGCTCTGCCTCACCCTGCTACATTTTAGAATGACTCCAAAGTAAGCCAGACTTTAACTCATTTAAAGTAGTGCTCAAAAGTTTGATGTTTGTTGTAAAGATTACTGTGATCTCAAACAGGGTATATAATGTAGAACTCAGCCAAAATTCAAGATAACTATTATACAAGCTAAATATGTTTTTACTCTTGCTAATTTCATTTTGTAAAATGGTTGCCTGTTACTGTTTTGCAGAAGGAGCTGCTTCCAGAACATACAACCTAGGTAACTTGTGATAATAGGCCATCACCTTCAAAACAGATAGTATGTGGTAATACTTTAATAAAAGGGTAAATGACTGTAAAGTTATGGACATTAAAGTTAAAGCCCAGTACTCTTACTTTGTGACTGGTGAGACTGGCTTGCTGGATGATTAAGATCAAACTTAGAAATTGGAATTAAATACAGAGGCCAAGAAAAAAACAGTATCTTGCCCTCAAAGTCAGCCTGAACCCAGGGAATAAGAAGACTTCTCTAAGGAGCACTGCAACTCTGGGTCACACAACCTCCTGATCAAGGGGATTATTGAGACTAGAGGATGAAAATCACTCAGTGCATCTCCTGCAGAGGAGGGTCATGGAAAAAGGGAGACACCCCTAATGCTTTCAAGTAAAGCCACCTCATTGAGAAGACCCTGCCTAACCAATGGCACTAATGGAGCTAAGAAGCTGTTCTTAAGTTCTCTATGAGTGGCCCCTGTGGAAACTCAGCTGACTCTTTAACAAGACAGGAACCAGTTCAATTTGACCAGCTTGATCTTGGACACCCAGCAAAACAGTTAAAACCAAAATATAGCCATTCTTGGGCATATAAAAGAAATAATAGTTAAAAGTAACTTAAGATGTACACTTGTGTTAACCCACTAAAATTAAGAGTGGAAGCTACAAAAGAAAGATTCTTAGGCAAATGTGCCTGATAACTATCAAGGAAAACTGCCAGAGTCAGAAGATTTCAGTCAGTTTAAGGCCTACAGTCACAGGTAGGCTTTATCTATGTTTGCTAGTATGATTATCTAGCCCTAAGTAACAGAAATATAGAGATCTCTACTTAACACAGGCTATACCAATAAAGGGATATTGTATAAAAATCAGATGACATTAAGTAGCTTAACTATATTTTCTGGGGACCTCAATGACATTAAAAGTTAAATATTGTGTTTACATTCCTGATAACCTGTACAATGTTAAAGTCCCCGAATAAAGACCTTGTCCCCTCCAGCCTTTGCTAGGCCTTGTTATGGAAACAACTTCTCAGTTCTTCCACCCCCTGGTGAGGAATTATTGACTTCTGTCATCTTTATGATATTCATTGGCATGTTCCAGATTTTGCAACATTTATATTGTATCAATCTCATTTCAGTACTCATGTCTTTTTGTTCCTCTCTCATAGAAGCACCCATCCCCAGATGCCTTTACAGCCTGCTCTTCCCCAACCAGACTTCTACCTTGGATCCATCAGTTGACCCGATTTCTAAAAAGGGAACTCCAAACTGCTTGCCCCATGCTGCCCACTTCCAGCTCGAAGAAGCCAGATTTGGTCATCGCCCATTTTCCCTACAGCAGTGAAGGAGTTCCTAGTATTAGAGGGGTAAATGAAGTCAGAATTGGGGACAGGCAGTTAGTATAGAAATATGGGATCGGGTCAAATTAAGGAAGTGAAGGCCATGAAGGCCATCTGCTTCTGGAAGTTAGAGACTGCCCCTGGGAGAATAAAATGTTAAGGATCTCTTAAGATCATTAATTACCAAATTTACCTGCTTTAAAGACTGTAAGCAAGGAGGTCTATGTGCAGCTCTGGGAGAAGAATGTTGGTTTTATGCTAATCATTCTGGAGTAGTGAGGGAATCCATGGCAAATGTCATAAAAGGACTAACACACAGAAAGAAAGAATGGAAAGCTAGTCAGGGCTGGTTTGAATCCTGGTTCAATTTTTCCCCTTGGTTAACTGCTCTGGTGTCCGCTACAGTGGGACCCCCTAATATTGTTGTTACTAGCTTTAACTATAGGAACTTGTATAATCAATAAGTTAATTGCTTTTGTTAAAGATAGAATAAATACAGTACAGCTAATGGTGCTAAAGGCCCAATATTAGCCCATTAAGCAGCAAGAATTAAAACAATAGAGACCCAAGATTGGCTCTCTAAATGTTCTTGGAAAGGGGGGAATGTTGAGAGCAGGGTGGTATCTGTGCTGCTAACTGTCTCAAGGACAAACAGGAATGCTGGGCCCCTGTGCTTACCAAGGTTGTTAAGAGATATTTGTCTGAGGAATGTGCGGTTGCCTGGAGACCTTATCTGTCAAGGACGGGAGCAGGGCTTAGCCCCGACTCATCTCCTGCATAGTTCACCCCTTCCCTCCTCCATTCTTCCACTAGGACCATTCAGTTCTGGCAGGACCCAATGAGAATCAAATAGATTGGCCGGACCCAACCAGAAGAGGCCTACTGTTTAGCTGTTCAAATGTTAACCAATTAAAAGAACATTGTAAAACTGCTTGCCTTTCATTATAAAAACCCTGCTAAAGAGGGCTCAGGGCCTCTCTTAGTGTCACCAGTTAAGGACGCAGAGGACCAGGCTTGAGCTTGCTAATAAATGACTCTTTGCTGCTTGCATTGATCGTAGTCTCTGGTTGTCTTTGCGGGGTCTCGAGCCTTTGGGCACAACACCTGGAGCTGACCCTAAAAGGGAGTTCAAGTCTGTTGGGCAAGTAATGTGTGCAAGGCTCATGTAAAACCCTTGGGCAGAGACAGGCCAGCACCGTGCACTCAGTAAGGATCTGAATTCAGTCCCTGTACCTGTTGAAGAAATCATTAGTACATCATGGTGTCAAGGACTGGTTCCTGGAAGCTTGTTATAATTAGGTTAGGGTTTGGGTGGCTGCTGATTTGGAGTTCAAACAAATGGTGTGTTTCGGTACAGTGAGGGGTAGCAGCCTAACTGAAATTGTTGTAGGATATTTGGACAGAGACATGAGACACCAGAAATGGCAGCATGAAGTAGTTTTTATATGTGCCAGCCCTGGCTCAGTGGATTCTTTTCCAAAGGCTGGGACTTTGACATAGGGAGCATAGCCTTGTATAATTTTGTTAGTTTCCTTTTACACACTAGTTCTCTGTCTCCTGTATGAGGTAACTGACATTCCTTTTTGAGCATTCTATTTCTATATTAAGACTAGCAGCAATGTCCCAAGTGAGATGTGGAAAGATCACATTGATACTGATAATGCCATCTTATCTTCTTCTTTACCATGAGAAAATCTTTACCCAAAACAAGTTAGATATGCAGATATACGTTACTTAGGTCACATAGTTACACCTTGAATACTCCTGGGAAATATATTTTCATGAATGGATGTTTGTTTGCTTTTTGCTTCTCTTCATTTTCTTTTTATATGAAAACATTTTTCTGGTCTTCTATCTTTAGGCTTCATTTCAAGGAATGGAAAGAGAAAACAGAAAGACAGTTGGGTTGATGCAGGTCAGGTCAATCACTGACACATCCTACTGCTGGAGTCACCCTGACTTAGTGAAGAGCAGGTGGGAAATCAGTATATGTAAGTTTCTCATTGAGAAGGAAACCTTCCTGGGAAGCCCAGACACTTGCTTGCATTAACCACCAATGAATTTAGAAGCTAAAGCATCCAAGGACCCACATTATTAAATTGAAGTGAGCTCAACACATTTTATTATTCTAATTCATCTATATAAAATTGGTTACTTTTTTATTTTCCATTTACTCAACATATAAAATATCCCTATACCAGAGGTTACTGATTATAAACATTTTGTTTGACCCACCCATCCTGTCTCTGAGCCCATGTGAAAACACTTGCCACAGGCCCTGCACCTTTGACTTCCCTTGACTGTGGCAGCCAAACCCTGCATTCAACTCCTGTTTTTAGGTGGTGGTGGGACGGGGTTGTTGTGTTATTTATTTTGGCCCAAACTCCAGGGCTTAGGGGATCTTCCTGCCTTTGGTACTGAGGGTACACTCAGCAGAGAATTGAAGAACAGGGCACAAATGTAACAAACAAGCAGCATGTTTATTGCAAAGCAAAGATTACAAAGTAGCAGACTACTGCCAAGAGCAGGGTAGTCAACAGAAAAATCACAGACATATTCTCTTCAGAGGCTTCTTCCTCTTTCTATCACCTGCCCCTCCACACTTGCCATATTATCACTCACTGATACCACCTAGCCCATGTGTTCTCTGCTGTGACTAAATAATCTGAACATCACAATTATAGAGGAGGAAAGTCTTATTTGAGAGCTCATGGCTCCATAGAAGGCCAGCTCCATTCCTCAGGGCCCAAGGTGAGGCTGAACATCATGATGGAGGAGTGTGGCAGAGGGAAGCAGCTTGCATCATCAGGAAGCAGAGGGAGACTGTACTCTTCAGATACAAAATATGTATCCCATAGCCATGCCCCAATTCCCACCTGATCCAGCCATGCCTTACCACATCAATTAATCCCATAAGGGATAAATTCACTGATTAGGTTAAGACTCTCACAACCCAATCATTTCTCCTCTGAACCTTACTGCATTGTCTCAAATGTGAGCTTTTGGGGGACACCTCACATCCAAAGCATAACACCATGCATCTTGGTCTTTCTGTTGGATTCCCCCTTCATGTCCACAAGCACTTTGGTCAGCTAGGCAGTTGACTTCTTGGTGAACCATCTTTATTCTTGCTGTCTGGACCTGAACCTGCCCCTGCCTTCCTCCTTCATCATCCTCCTCTGGCTGCACATGCAGTTCTAAATCTCCCTCACATCCGCCCTTGAGCCAGCAACTTCCCAGAGATGGCCTTGCACCCTGAGTTACTACCATGGGCCTGGCAAGGAGCATCCAGGAGAGTACCAAGGCACTCTTACACTGCACCACAGCCTCCAACTTACAACTACCTTGTTATCCCTGCAAACTGAGTCATACCCATGGGCCTGGGGCGGTGCGGCTCCCTTTCTCTCTTTGGGGCTTGAGCTCTGAGGACATTGTTAAGGAAATTCTGGAGAACAGGAGAAAAAGACTTTAAAAGGTTGGAGGCTGGGAACACCAGGAGACCTGCTATTCCACCCAGAGGAGCCATACCTGCCTGTCTTGACTTCTCCCCAATCAGGGCCTTTGGACTGAATCCATTCCTGCTGAATTTTGGACTGATGAGTCAGTTGGCCAGGGTCCTTTTCTTTCTGTGTGTTGCCCCGGGAACCCAGGGGAAGCAGGAGTGCCTATGAGAGTGCCTCATGCCACAATCCCTACCCCTTCCACTCCAGTCTACCTACGATGACCCTATGCAGCCCCTCATGGCATGAGAACCCAACTTTTTCTTCTAAGCTTCTCCTTGAGGGTGAGGGCAATCCACTCACTATTTTATTTTCTCAAATAAAATTCCAAGGAAAGTTCCTGTCCCTCAGTGGGAGATGTTTCACATCTGCTGAGCAGACAAGTAACTTTATGCACACCCTAGATTCTTCTTAAATCTAAAGTGCATTATGCTGAGCAACATGACGTGAGCACTACTCTCTGATCTAGAAAACAAATAAGTGTAACTTTAGAAACCAGCATGCTCTTTCTAAATACCTTGCCCCTCTGTCTTGTGCTTGTTGAGAGGAGTCACTTTAATGATAGGCTCTTAGCAAAGAAGAAAAAGAATATGCATTACCAAGGAGCATCTCAACCTGTGAATTTTAACAAGTCAAAGGCCCCTCTTTGATTTTGGGGAAAATAAAACACTTTTTTTTTTTTACTGAGTGAATAAAACAGTATAAAACAGCACATTCCTCTGGGTTCCAAGAAACTGAGACTCAGGTCATAACCTGGGGTTGTTAGAGGAGATACTGTTGTGCCCAAAGGCTTGAGACCCCACAAGGACCACCAGAGACCACGATCAATGCAAGCAGCAAAGAGTCATTTATTAGCGAGTTCGAACCCGGTCCTCTGCGTCCTTAATCAACGACGCTAGCAGAGGCCCCGAGCCCTCGTCAGCAGGGTTTTTATAAGGAAAAGCAAGCAGTTTTACAGTGTTCTTCTAATTGGCTAACATTCGAACAGCTAAACCTCCCCTGGTTGGGTCCGGTCAATCTATTTGATTTTCATTGGGTCCGGCCAGAACTGGACGGTCCTAGAGGAAGAAGGGAGGAGGGAAGGGGTGAACTATTCAGGAGCTGAGTCGGGGCTAGGCCCTGCTCTCGTACTTGACGGATAAGGTCTCCAGGCAACTGCACATTCCTCGGACAAATATCTCTTAACAACCTTGGTAAGCACAGGGGCCCAGCAGTCCTGTTTGTCCTTGTGACAGTTAGCAGCACAGATACCACCCTGCTCTTAACAATACTTGTACTGGGGCTACCAGCAGAAAGTCCTCATGACCCAGTGATCCCAGGTGGCTCAGGGTTCTTGGACCCATCTCCTCAGTCCATACCTCTGTCCATATCTATTCTATTCTAGTCAGTGCAGCTGCCATGTGTCTGGCCATTTTTCCTGATCTGTAGCAAATCTAGAGGAACCAAGTCTCCAGGCTTTTGTTCACTGCCAACCCTCCTGGGCTCCTCGACCAGTCCTGGATGGTTGGCACAGGCTGAGAGGGACAGGCTCATTCAACCCGTAACCACTTCTGAGCAGGAAAGCCTGGGAGACCCCCCTGATGGGACTTGGGGGGCAGTGTCAGCTTGAAGGAGGCACAAGGCCAAGTACCCAGGTGTGACTGAGGAGGCTGGTTCACAGGGCCAGGAGACCACCTCTGGGGAGATGCTGGGTGCAGGGTCGGGAGGTGCCCAGGGTCTGCTTGACTGCTGAGCTGGTCTGCCTTCTGGGCCTACTGTGTGTTAGACCCCTCAATCCTCCTTCCCGCCTGGTCACTTTGCCTCCAGGCATCCCTTTCCTCACCCACCTTCCCACCCACACTGTCTTACACACTTCAATGCCAGAGGTTGTCAATTATCCAAAGCCCAGAGATCTTTGATTTCTTTGTAGGATAGATGTGACATACATTGGAAGATAACTGAAACTGATGAATTTCTCCCTGTTGATTTACCTATTCATTTCCCACTATTTGAAGTAAGTTTAGGATTGGAAAGCCCTCAGGCATTCTTGTGTAATTCCACAATCCAATACTAGCTAAATTCTCATTAGCGGAAATGTTTGTCCATGGCTTTCACATGATATATTAATAAAAATTGCTCTCTCTGATGAGCATTCAGTGGCCTGCTATGCCTCTGTTGGTTTAGCAGCAATAGAACCCGTCAGTGTCTGAGTGCTCAGCTATCCACTACAGAGCAGGAAAGAACTCCTGTGTTACTGTGCCAGGCGACTGGTTGCACTTCAGATGTGCCACTTGGCATGCAGCACATTCACCAGTGCAGCTAAACAAGCAGCCAGAACAAGCTGAGGGTCCAGGGATGCCTGGGGCACAGGGGCAACATTGGAAGCCTGTCTGGCAGGGCATCCAGGAGCCACTCTGCTCTCAGGCAGAGTGACCTCCTGCTGTACGCTCACCACCAGGTGCACTCCTGGGCAACACCCCTGGGCAGCACCCCTGGGCAGCATTCCATTCCTCTACTTTTCTGGCCACACATCCCCTGCTGTCTCAGGACCTGCCCAGCTCAGAGCCTGTCACCTCAGGCAGACGGTTCCTAGTTTTGCAGGTTAAGGGCAAGGCTTCTGGTAGGTTTCCAGAGGAGCTTGCTGAGGAGGTATGTCCTGAAGAAGTGGTGCTGGGACAGGCATAAACAGTGATGGGTGGGCTAGAAGCAAATGGGGGGCAGTCTGAACCCCTCTAATTGCACCCAGTGCCGGCAGGCTCAGGGGTGTATGCCTCAGGGCCTGCACAATTTCCTCCCTGAGCCTCACCTAGCATCATGAGAGCCCTCTGGTTGGTGTACTGCCACTTCATTTTAAAAGGGTGGACAAGACCCTGTTGCCTTTCCACAGCAATGCAGGTAATGGTGAGGATCTCCATCACAATGGCAGTGGACTGGACAAATGGCAGCAACTTGCACATGAAGGCACCTGCAGGAGGGATACGGGACAAGTCACTCAGAGAGCAAAGTCTTCCTGCTGCAGGTGGGCACACGAGCCTCTGCTTGAGTACCTCATCACTATAGCAACACACAGACACACAGCAGAGGAAATGGCACCTTGACTTCTGCTTTCTCTCTGATTGGACTCCCAGTTCCTAAATACCACATAATTGTGTACAATAGTGCAATGGTGGGGCACAAATCAATATCTAGTCATGGATAACAGGTAGGAAACAATCAACAGAACCATCACATGGGAGAGTCAGCATGAAGTGGTCTCCTGGGCTCTAAACTGCACAAGAATATTAGATTCTTCTTCCTTCTTGGTTCCCTGTCAAATCATCACAAAGGCACAATGCTCATTAAACACTCCTGACAACACCTTTGATTTCTTCTTTTTGACTTCCATACAAAACTCTATATGCAGATTGTGCCATGCACTTTTAGCTGATTTTACTTTCTCTAATGCAAAGGTTTCAAGCTGGTGGCAGCCAGGCCAACTATGGCCCACAATCAAGCTTCATTTGCTTCAGATGATATTTTTAAAAAATTTATTCTAATGACATTTGAGATACCCATGTCATTTTAATCCTTAAAAATCCTTATAAAATATATCAACATCTCTTTTGAATTTAGTTTAAAAATGATATACAATGTTTGATTTTATCCACTGATTTTCCTTATTTTATTTGGTTGGTTTTTTTTAAGAGATTTACATGAATATAGAGTGTAAATATAAAAAGATAATCTAAGTTCATTACCAATTCTTTAAAAGACTATACGACCTATCTGGCCCCCTTCCCCATTTGGGTTTGTGAGCTCTGGTCTAGCATCTCTACTCTTGAATCCACCCTGCTCCCTGCTACCCAACTCTCAGAGAACCAGAAGCTCTGAGCATTATGGAGACTTGGAACAGATCGTGGAGGTCATGTAGTCCAGGCTCGCACCAAAGGCAGAAAGAAATGTGCTCATCTCGTCTCATGAGTGCTAGGCCAGGCTTAGCTTAGGTCTCTGCAGAGGAGGCTTCCATGTGGCTGCTTCTCCCAGGAAGAACTCCCTCATGTGGCTCACTGCAGTCTGCTGACACATCACCATGAAGGATGATTTTAGGTGTCAGGTCGACTGGGCTAAGGGATACCAAGACAGCAAGCAGAACCCTTTGTTTGTGTCTAAGGATGAGTTTCTGGAAGAAATCAGCCTTTTGACAGACAGTCAGAGTAAAGAGCACTGTCTTCAACTCTGAGGTGGGTGCCGTCCAGCTTGTGGAGGGTGCAGACAGAAAGAGAGTGCAGGCAGGGTGACCTGCATTCTGCCTCCCTGGGATATGTGTCTTCTCCTGTCCTTGGAGGTCTGCAGCCCTGGCTCTCAGCCTTCTGGCATGGACTGGAGCTGCACCCCTGGCTTTCCTGGGCCTCCAGCTTGCAGGTGGCAGGTTGCAGGGCTTCTCAGCCAATCCCTTAACATAAGCGTTTCTAACATCTCTCCATTCTGCTCCCAGAATGACTGATATGGCCACCTTCCCATAGAGACCCAGCTGCTCTAATGACCCTGTTTCAAGCAGCCTCTCTTGTTCCATTCCCACACCTTCTGGCTCCTCATCTTACTTTTTTCCCATACCTCTTTCACCTTCTGACCTACTGACACAGACAGCTATAACAGATAACTCTTCTCTTAGGGGTTTGTTTCCTTCAGCCCTAACTGGGAGGCAATCTCAGCCTCTGCCCTGCAGCAAGCCTCTGCACCACCCTCCATTTCCCATCAGTTCCTGTTCTGGCAACTTCTGTCATCTCTTCCATCAGCCCGCTCCAGGTCTTAGCTCTCTCAAGGCAAATCCTATGGGTCTAAGCTATTTTGTAACAAGAAGTCCCTTGTGATGTCTCCTCTCAAACTCAGTCACTTGAACTGCTATTGCCCTAGATCCTTCCACCGAGCACTGGTTTCTCAGGATGTCTGTCCATGCCTTTTTCTGCAGGAGCCCTGATGTTAATCCGGCCTTGCAGGGCTTTCCCCATAGTTTAATGATCCGCATCCACCTGCATTTCTCCTGCTGGCAACAACTTCCTGCTAGAGCAACAGTGCTCTCCCAGTGGGCAGGTTGTGTCAGGAGCCCCTACTGAGGAAGAGAAGAGGGACAGGCAAGATGCTTTGGTGTCCCAGTGCAGGAGTGGAAGCTTGAGACAGGAGATCCTTACTCGCCAGGTGTCTGCTTCCACTGCCGCTGCCCAAGGTGCCTGGTCTCTACCTGCGGGAGTCCACATCCCAGTTCAGCCTGACACCCTGGACCCATAGCTCCTCCAGTGCCTTTCCTAAAGCGACTTTGTATTAGCCGCTGCTTGTGACCAAGTAAACTTCTTTGACATGTTTTCCTGTTGTCTGTTTCTCTGGGAGGTACTTTTCCTGCAGCAGCACCCCATGGCTGCCCTTCCTGTGTTCTACTGCCTCTAAGGTAAGACAGTTCTGAGCCTCCCATGCAGGCTGCCCATGCTGCTTTCTTCTCTTTGGTGTCTGCCTCTTGGTGGGAAACCTCCATTGTCTGCCTGGCCAACTGGGTCAGAAAGCCATGCTGTGGTTTAATACTAGCCGCCTGCCACATCCAACCCAGACTCACTCTGCTCTTCTCTCCAACATGAAACTTCACCCTCAATGGGAAAGGGTGCTACCTGCTCACCACACCCCTGACACAGAGAGGGCAGGCCTGTGATCCAGGGATAAACAAGACCACATGCCTGAAAAAGGAAACAACTGGGACAGTGTCCGTGTTCACTGTGGCCTGACAGTAACTTTAGAAAGGATCCAAAAAGAAGAAACAGGATTTTGAAAAGAGAGCATTCATTTGTAGAAAAGATTTTTTAAATTGTCTTATTAATTTAGAAAATGACATAATGAACTATAATGGCAAGAAAGTAACCGAGGAGCATAAGCACTCTGCCTGTGATGAATCTGTTCCAAGGTGGGAGAAAAACCACATTAGTGGACATGTTCAGTTTTACAAAAGAAAGTGTGTCTCATACAGCCACGCTAAAGCAAGGTCCCACAGGCTGCAGCAACCACATACCATCGCTCTGATTTCCTACACCAAACTGTGTCCAGAGGATCCACATGCCTGTCCCCATATAGCCTGCAAGTTTCTAGCTTTATCCAGCATGGTTTTTAGGCAGGGGCTGATGGGCCCCCAACCCCTTTCATACCTCAGCTGTGTCCTACAGGAGAGTGGGGTACAAATTAAAAATGCCACACATGCTGTGGCTGAGGACCATAGAGTGGCAGACCACAGCACCCCTCCACTAGAAAATCCTCCCAGCTAGGACCCGGTCTGGTGGGTTCAGAGCCACAGGAGGGTTTCCAGTCTCCAGCTTGTCCAGCTTTGGTGGCTGGGGCTGCAGCACAGAAGCCACCCACCATTTTAGAGACATCAGAACACCCCAAAGTAGAAGATCCTGGTGATTTTAACTGCAGATTGAAGAAGAGGACCATAATTACTGAATTCTTCTACAAAGATGTGAGCCCTGCCTCCCCTAGAAACTGTCTTCCCCATCACTATCCACCTGGCAACCATCAGGAATACAGCAGTGATATCCTGTGGCATAGCAACCTTGGTTGCTGCTCCATTCCAGTGGCAGGAGTCAGGGAAGGAAAGCATGGCTTGGGGCACAGAGGGAGGCATGGGAAGAGGCTTGGGAGCCGGCCTCTGCAGGTGCAGGGAGTGGAGACATGACCCTGGTGCCAGGCCTGAGGAAGAAGGGAAGAGGTGATGGGGAAACTGGCAGGAGAGATGCCCAGCCACATCCCCTGGGGGGTTCTTCTGGATTCATGGGAGGACAAAGTTGACCCTGAGGAAGGATGTTTGTCCCAAATGAGATAGACCTAGAAGAATTTAAATGCTGCAGGAAAGAAAGAGTCAGTTGTGCCCTGCAGGCAGAGGAGGGGGAGACATGGACCCAGCAGCCAGGAGGTGGCCTTGCTGTGCGTATCCCTGGGGGGGGGGTGGCCAGCCCCTGCCCAGAGAGCCTGGAGGGTGTGGACTGCTCCAACCCTGCTTGAACAGCACTGTGTTCTCATTGTCTTGTTCTTTTTATAAATTGAAAGGAGATTATTGTGGATTCACAAGCAGCAGAGAGAAATGGTATCCCAAGACCCCTGTGCTCTCTGCCCAGTCTCATACAACAACATTCTGCAAGTGTAGTACGATGCCACAACCAAGATTTGACCTTTGCATGGTCCTCTGATTTAATTCCAACTTCCTGGCTTTATCTGTGTGTAAAGCCATGCATGATTTTGCCAGCTTCACAGTGAAGATGCTGAGCAGTTCCAACTCCTCAAAGGTCCTTCTTGCTGCTTGTGACCATGCTTATGATCACGTTGATGAGTAGTCTGATCCCTTATGTCAAGGAGAACTTTTCCACGCTTCCAGTGATTATGTGGTCAAGATCTTCAGGCATTTACATTTTGCTCTAAAGTCTACTATATTGTTTTCTGCTTTATATATGGGTCATGATTTTTTGGTAGAATATTTTCCCTGGAGTTTTGGATTGCACTTATTTTTGCTGTTGGAAGAAGAAACATGTACCTTCCATCCACAGTACAATGGATAAAGTATGTGCTCTGGAATTGGGCTGCTTGGACAAGCATCAAGGGCCCACAGCTGGCTGTGTGACCTAAAGCTAACAACCTAATACATTAGTCCACTCTAAGTTGCTATCACAAAACATCTGGCATTGGGTCCTTGATAAAGAACAGAGGTTCATTTGCTCAGTCATGGAGGGAGGAATTCTAAGACTGGGTGGCCCGCATGTCAGGCTCTGGTAGAGGCCCTTCTGCTGCATCACAGCAAGGCAGGTGGCAAGTCGGCAGGAATGCACAAGAGAAGAACAAATCCCTGGATGACAGATCAAGTCAGAAGGCAGGCAGGGACCAGTCTTGCTCTCTGTACACCTCAAGTGTGAGGACTTACTCTGTGAGACCAGCACTAATCCATTCTGAGGGCCATACCAATCCCCCAGTGATCTGATGATCACCCCAACAGCCCCACCTCCAGACTTTCACCTGTCTCCATGGCCATAGTGAGGCCCAGACCTCCAACACTAGAGCCTTTGCAGGGCACTCTGGAGCCAGATCCAGACAGCAGCACCTGTCTTCTCTGGTCCTGGGTTTCCACACCCATAAAACATAGATGAGGACAGCAGTATGTGCCTTGCAGGATCCTCAATAATCATGTGCCTGAGGACAGTGCTTGGACCCCTCGAAAACTCACTCATGGCTGTTGGCCATCCCAGTACTGCCAGCAGCAGCAGCAGTGGCAGCATCTGGATGGCTTCGTCCCAACTCCCAGCACATCACAGTGCTGCTTTGGCTCAGTTGGATGTCTGGCCTCCTGGGGCTTTCTTCTGGAAGACCATCAACTTCCAGTTCTGACGACTGCAGTCTATGCTCTGTTTCATTTTCTTCTTATTGGCTGCTCTACAGCTGTCTTCTTTAAACTGGGTTTGCAAGGATTCCTTCTTCAGTTTCTTTAATTTCACAACTTCTTTTCCCCTGTGTTTTATCCTTGTTTTTGCATGAATCTTTTCCAAGTATCTTCTTCAAGATAAAAAGCAAGCCAGCTCCAGCTACCGGGCCTCTGCACATGGCTACAGCTGGGATCAGCCATGAGGACAATAAAGCAGAAATGATGTGTTCTTATATGTTCAGAATGTTTCAGTGAGCACAGCGTGAAATATTGAGGAGGGAACCCGTGTACTGGCCGAGAAGTGGAGAGGGTCCAGGTCAGCAGAAAGGGATTTACTGAAGGTGGTGATCAGGCAACCATGTGTGATGAATGGGGCAGGAGCATGTGCTCAGCAGCTCATCAGACACAGCAGTTACAAGTTGGCGTTACCTGGTGTGGAAGAGCAGTGTGCTCACATAATACAGACCATGATGTCTACTCGGAAAGGGCCCTTACAGATGCAACAGAAAACTCACTAAAATCACATAGTAAATAAAAAAGGGAGTTGTTTCTATTTTCTGAATTGGTTTTGTTTGTTTGTTATTTCCACAATCTAACAGTGCTGGGGACTTGAAACTGGATCTTGAGCTTGCGAGGCAGGCACTCTTCGTGATGGGCTATATCACCAGCACATGGGAGTTGTTTCTATTTTGCTAGAGAAAGAAATCACGCCAGATGCCATACACTAAAGTGATCATCATCATAATAAATAAGTTCAATTCTCTATTTTTTCTCAAATTAATTAGGATATTTTAGGTGACAAGGAATACAGAGTTCAACTCTGGAAGCTTGAACACTGGGAATGTATTCCTCAACAACACAACCTGGCAGGACAGCTGCACATGGTCAGGTTCCCTCCACCCTGCCACTGTGTCCTCCTCGGTGTGCTTCTGCTTTAGTTCCTGAATGGTCACTTGTGTAGACAGGATGACCACAGCATCTCCAAGCACTGCATCCCAGCAAAATTCTGAGACCCAATGGGGAAAGAAAGCACAGGCATTCCAGGAAAGCCTCAGACCCAAGGGCTGGAATCGGCTGACCACTACCAGCATGTTTAAATGTGGGCACTGACCTGGCAGCTCGGATCTTGAGGGATCTTGTTGGGTTTTGATACGTGGAACCCACCTGCATTCCCACTGCATGCACAGTGCTGTAGATGTTGACTATCTCCAAAATGATATACAGGTTATTGAAATGCCAATCAAAATCCTAGAAGAATTTTTTTGGAAGTTGAAAATGCATGTACAAAAGTAAAGTTTCCCTACATAGCTACCTCAACTCATGAAATGAAGGACAAAGGGGTGGCAGACTTTTCCTATGCAATATTCAAATATACTAACATTTGCAATCAACACTGGTCTGGGACAACTGGGGAGGTGAGGAGGGATGTATGATCAGGTAGTCCCACAAATCCCTGGGGAAGAGGCAAGGTGTTCATTGGTGGTGTGGAGGAGACTCTGGAGAAGATGAGCTAGGGTTACTGTGTTCCATTGCAGGCAGAGTCAGACTGCAGTCAGACCAACTGCCCCATCCTAGCTGAGCAGCAGCTTGGAGAGATGTTAAGAATAGCTCAGGCTGGCTGACCTTGCACACAGGCAGCCAGGATAGAGCAAACCAGAGGACATGCATCAGCATGGACTGCAGTTTCCTCTGCAGGGGTGAGAGGAATGAAGACAGGAATGGATATTTGTTTTAAATATATATGGATGTGATGAAACAGGAGAGAATGATTGCCCCAATGATAATGAGATCCAAGAGGGGGCAGGTATGTAGGGAACTGGGAAAAGAAGGAGACACCAGGCAAACATTTTTGCAAGAGGGGTATGGGGAATTGGGGATTTTTAAAGCCACAGCCAGTAATTCCAGCCAGTCCTTGTCTGCAGTCACCATCAGGCCAAGGCTGCCAGCTCCTTCCGGGATTTAGAACCACTTTCTGAATGACAAGTTAGCAGTCTCTGCCTTGCACAGTCCAGAACTGAAGTATACTCTCTGCATTTATTACAGTAATAAAAATTTTCAGGGAGCAACGAGATCATAACACAATCACAATATGATGGCTGTCCCCACTCAGCTATGGTGGTATCCCATCACACTGTCATGGTCTCGCCCTGCACAGACAATCCAAGTGGACAAAATGCACCATTTCATTAGCAACTGCCCATGGGTAGGTGCATATTTCAATTGGCTGTGTTCCTTGTAAACTGCTACACCTGTTCCTCTGGTTTAGTCATGTAGTCCCAAGGTTGACTGAGATGGGCACGACCATGGTACTGCCCATGGTCAGTTGTACTTGCTGACACCCAACTCCCCTCTCGTGATGTCTGACCAAGCCATTGTGTACACACATCCATCTGCTTGCCACCACTATAAACTCCAAGGATATCAACCCATGAAAAGGAGAGGTCCATCTGGGACCACAGCTCTGGTCTGCAAGCAGCCAGTCCTGCTGCTTTTGGGTCTATTGGGGGCAGCACAGCACATGGCAGGAACCTGTCTGGGTAGCACCACCCAATCATAGCCCGAAACACAAGGGAGAAGAAGAAGGGCTGGGGTCTCCCTCTCCCCTTCAAGGCTGGCCCCCAGTGACCCAAGGCCTCCCTGTGGGACCCACCTCTTCAGGCTCCCACACCACCCAAGGCACTGGGCTGAGGACCAGGCCTGCACATGCCTCTGGGGATTCTCAGGTGCAAGTTGTGGCATGCACCTGCAGGTCCATGGCCCAAGCAGATGTGCTCTTCAGTACATCCTATTCCAACATAACTCAGGCTTTGAAACTGCTAATGTGGACTTTCTGAAAGACTTCAAGATTCACCGAGAGACTGCGGTTCCCAGTTTAACTTCACTGCCTCAGTGGGATATTGTCCTCATCAAAACCCACTCAGAAGAAGTCTTTTTATTTTTATTTCTTGGTACCAGGGATGGAACCCAGGGGCACTTAACCACCAAGCCATATACCCAGCCCTTTTTTAAAAATATGTTTTATTTAGAGACAGGGTCTTGCTAAGTTGTTTAAGGATTTGCTAAGTTGCTGAGGCTGACTTTGAAATCACAATCCTGCCTCAGCCTCCTGAGCCGCTGGATTACAGGTGTGCACCACCATTCCTGGCCAGAAGAATGTTTTCTGACAATAATATCTTTCAGATTTCAATGTGAAAATCTAGCCACAGGACACAGAGAGGAGAAAAAGCACAAAATAGACCTTGTTTCATTATAAATTATCCATTCTTGGTTATTTCAGTATAGTAACAAAAAATGGATTAATTCTCAGAGGAAGCATGTCATGAAGAACTTGTCTACTGGGATTGGGGTTGTGGCTCAGTGGTAGAGCACTTGCCCAGCATGTGTGAGGCACTGGGTTCAATTCTCAGCACCACATACAAATAAATAAGTAAAATAAAGGTCTATCAACCTCTAAATTTTTTCTTAAAAAGCCCATCTACCTTGAGGACATTTTCACCATTTGATGAGGGCCAGTTGGATTTGGTCATCATGAATTAGCAGACAAATAACAGGCTGGGCAGAAATTCGGCCTCTTCTTGGTGTGGTTATGATGTGGAAAACAGACTTTAAAGCAAGTGGTCCTGATTACTACAGCAATGATCTCACCGGTGTGACAGAAGCAGGGAGAAGTATGCCAGTTTGCCAAGAGGTGATCAGGGGAGGCCTCTTGGCCAGCATACTCTATCCCAAGTCCTTCAGGAGTAAATGTGAAGCACAGTGACCATAGGGAATCTGCCAGTGGGTCTCCATCTCCTGTGTGCATATGGCTCACCTGGGATTTCTGTGAAGAGAGACTCACCCAGGAGCCAAGACTATTTGGAGCAAGGTTCCAGGCTGAGGTGGTGGGCAGACGCAGTCCATGGTACAGAAGGAAAAGCATACTGCAGACTAGAGATGCTGATGCACTCCTTGGGAGCACCATGTCTTGGACTCCAATGCCGTTGTCACCATGATAACCAGACCTCCAGGCCACGGTGGTCCTAAGAGCTCTTGGTGCACTGATGTGCTGTGCTGCAGCAGAGTGCCTCATCAAAGCACCCTCTTCTTTTCCTGGTGTCCCCTCTGTGGGCCACACTGCACCCTGCTGCCCTTCCGGAGTCCCAGGAGACAGTCTGTATCCTCAGGATGTAGCAGCTTCTACTCACCAGTGGGGCATCCAGTGCTCATGTAACTCCTTATATTGAAAACATTTTTTAAAAATAGTAATTGTGAGCTGGGATGCTGCTTGGAGTTGGAGAACTTGCCTGGCATGTGTGAGGCTCTGGCTCCATCCTCAGAACCCCAAAGGACAACTGCAATCTTCTGCAGTCCTCCAACTTGCCTCTACCTGGTGAACACACTGCAAAATGTAAAAGTCCAGTGGAGCCCAAACAGCTTGGTGCATAATTTCAGCTCCTGTCTGTCAACAGCTGTTTCTCAGTTAAAGATTTCCTAAAGGCACTCTGTGGCAGGCCATGCCCCAGCCCCTTTCTGAAATGTTTTTAAAGATTGGTAGCCAATTCCATTCTCATGTAATCGACTTCCCCTGCATCTGGAATATCTGTAGGTCAGGTTTTCTAACAATAATAGAAAAGCATTAGGTCTTTTCATTTCTGTCTTTTCTCTAAAAGTACATTTGGTATAACCCTCATCCCAGAAGAGGAAAAAAAATTAAAGAGGAAACATATAGAGAGCTACAAAGAAAGTCTTTCCCTGCTCCATTCACAAGAGAAAATTCCAGCACATTATTTTGTGGATACCAACTAGTGAATTCCCGAGACCCAGAACAGCCAACTCTTGTGGAAATGAAAAACAGGACAGTGGAAAGTCCAGGTGCAGAATCACAGCAGGGAGATGGCCTGCCCCAGGCTTGGCAGGAAGCTGAGGGACCAATAGGAAAAGGAGGGAGGTTTGGCAGCAGGAGACAAGTAGAAGCCCTAGGAGGAGCAAGGCCTCAGGAATGAGGAGAGGACGGACTCACCAGACAGACAAAGAGGGTGAGTGTGAGGGCTTTCTGGCCTCATTTCTGCCCTTCTTCTGATCCGGGGCTGTTCCTGCTCATTATAAAAAGGACGTGACCCACCTGCCTACAGAGCAGCCCATCAGAAGGCCAGCAACACTGTGAAGAATGTGCTTCTGGTTTCATTTCTATACTGCACCCTCACTCCTTGACCAAGGGGATGCTTGGTGGTCATTCCCTTGGCTGGCCATCTAAACAGTCACTGTGTTTGAGAACATGTGTTTGATGCCAGGAAATCAGGATGTGCCACTTGACTGACAGAGACAGAGGGAAAGGTTCAGATCGGGAAGAAAAACCACAGAGGACACAGAGCAAGTCTATTTGGTGTGGCAGAAAGGACCCAGGCTGCACGATCAGTTCTCAG
The DNA here is from genome assembly GCA_020740815.1 of Sciurus niger. NCBI lineage: Eukaryota > Metazoa > Chordata > Mammalia > Rodentia > Sciuridae > Sciurus > Sciurus niger. The sequence continues at coordinate 127,042 of JAHUXG010010189.1, forward strand.
TTACATGGTCCCACCTGCTCCTAGTCCAGGAGGTGCAGGAGGGTGAGATGGACCCTGGTACATGATACTGGCACTGCAATTCAGATGCAGGTCAGGGCTGGGACAAGAGGTAGTGGGAGAGTGTCTTTGAAATGTGAAGTTGAAGATGGAAGTCAGTGTGCATGAGTGTTGGTCACTGGACTGCCTTTCTTTGGAGTTGACACTGCCTTGCTGGGGCCTCCTTGGGGTTTTTGGAGACCCCCTGACACGTACCTTACACTCACAATTCCATGATTGCTACAAAGTAGCCTTGCTGTAACTCCAATTATTTGCAGCAAACAGAATCTTTGATTTTGTAAATTAAAAAACCACAAATGCAATGTACACTAAAACAGACATGACCTCACTCTTGTGCAAGTTGCAGAATAAATACCTATTCCTGAGAAGCTGGAAGCATGAGTACAAGGACAAGGTGATGCCCATCGACTTACTCCAAGACTTAGAATCTCCTGTGTGCTGCTGAGAATCTCCCTCCTGTGCTGAGCACGAAAGTGCTGGCAAAGAGAACAGGACCCCATGGAGCTCCTGTTCCAGAAAGCAAGTGAACCAGGTCTTCAGAATCCAAAGTTCAAGTAGTGCTTCCTCAACACTGAAAATGTAATTTGAATCAAGCTGAATTTGAATAACGTGTTCATTTAATTAATCTTGCCATCATACCTAGAGATTTATGGGTAGTCTAAACTTTTAACAGCATCCTCATCTTGATCAGAGTTCGGTTTATTCTATTCGGTCCTGACTTCCTTTGTTTTGAGCAGCAGGCAAGGCAAATTTCCAAGGCTCTTTTACTCTGTCACTAAAACTATCCTTGTAATATACAACACCAGTGTTTCCTCCTCAGAACCATAATTTTTGAGGGGGTATAAGGGACTGAACTCAGGGGCACTTGACTACTGAGACACACCCCTAGCCCTATTTTGTATTTTATTTAGAGACAGGGTCTCACTGAATGCTTTGCCCCTCAATTTTGCTAAGGCTGGCTTTGAACTCCTGATCCTCCTGCCTTAGCTTCCCGAGCCCCTGGGATTACAGGTGTTCACTACCACACACAGCAGATAAAATTCGTCTAGTAAAATTTCTCTTCCTAAAAACAAAAGCTTAAAAGGCTGAATATTGTCTCTGATAAGCAGATGCTGATCCATGGTGGGGCCAGGGTAGGGAAGAATGAAGGGACTCTGGATTTTGAAGAGGGGAGTGAGGGAGAGGGGTGGGACAGCAAGGATGGGAAGGACGGTGGAAGAGATGGACATCATTGCCCTATATCCTGTGTGATTACACAACTGATTAAACTCTGCACCATGTTCAGCCAGAGGAATGAGAGTTATGCTCTTGAGTTATTTTGTCATGTATAGCCAATTAGAATAAATACTCTCCTAAAATAAACAAATGCCTTATTGCTTCTGGGTATCTTAATAAAGAAAAAGAAATTAAAACCAGGTGCACAATTTCTGCTGCTAAGCAGCTTGGTGGTAACTCCCACACTGGCCAGTGTGGGGTTTTGTGAGCATATTCACCTCAGGGTCCACATGAGTGCAGGACACGGAGAGGCAGTCGGCCAGAGTCATCTCCATGAAGGCTCTCAAAGGACAATCAGCAAGTGTCCCTTGCTGAAATTTGTTCTCCAGGCCCTAAACCAGCACCAGAGTGTGAGAGGGAGTGGTGGTGGACCACGTTGCCCAAAGTGGGCGGGGAGGTGAGGAAACCTGAAGGAGTTCCCAGCCTCCCGTCCTGCATGACCGTGGCAGGCACCCGCCCAACAGCAGAGTCCTCAGGACACAGCTCTCGCCAGCTGTGCAAGCTCAGGCCATGGGCCTAACAGGATCAGCCATGAGACAAAGGCCATGGCAGTCGCTCATCCCATCACAGCCCCAGTCCCTGCTCGTGGGCTGTGCCACTTTCACAGTGGGGGGAGGTACTCCTCTGCGGTTTGAATCTGGGTTCCACGGTGACTCGCTTTAGCACAGAAGTGACATGAGCTCAACTCCTAGTCCTGGGTCCTGAGATCTGCATCAGCTCTCTCTCCAGGAGGCAGTACCTCCTCCAACAGATTTTGGGCTCCCCACTGGGGGAGGACAGTCCCAGGCCCTTGGGCCCTTCCATGCACAGGTCAGCTAACACAAGGACCTGTCAGGGCATCAAACGAATCAACTCTCCAGCGACCTCCAGGAGACTAGCCTAAGAGCTACCCAGCCGAACCCAGCCAAACCTGCTGCCCCCAGGCCACAGAAACAGTGTGAGATCCCTGGCTTCTGAGAGGTCCATTCTGAAGAACAGAAAAACCAACACACAGCCACCTCTGCACCTCTACTTGGCATCTAGACTGAGGAGAATCATGAGCCCCGCACAGGAAAGCTCTCTCAGGGGTCTGTCACTCACACCGTTGTGCTTTCTGCTTCTCCAAAGTGTTGGGCAGAGCTCTAGGGCCCTCAGTCACCCAGATGGAGCAAATCTGTGCCTCCATGAGGACGTCAACAGGCTAGCATCATGAAACTGACACCACCATTCCATGGTGCCCAAAGTTGGTGGCCCTGGAGGTGCCTCACGCGTGTTTCCATGAATCAGCGAGGGCACCCACAATGCCAGTTGCCCATGGGCACGATCTGGGCCAGGGCATCTGGTGAAGGGGTTTGAGGGAGCTGTCCCACACTAGGAGGCAGGCCAGGGCCAGGGGCCGCTCCTTGTTGGCATGGTGCAGATGCCCCGCCCACGTCTGGGTGTCCTGGAGAGACCCAGGCCTCGGGGAGCTGCAGAAGCAGCAGGCCCAGTGGGTCTCTGCCATGGAGCCAGGCATGCAGATGCCTCACATTCTGCAACCAAAAAAAGCAGCCCTGTTGGTACACCATGCACATGGGATTAGTCGGAATCCTCAAGATCTGAAGATCGAAAGAATATACTCTTCAAGTGAACTGCTTAATATTTTAGCATAAATGAGCTATCAATAGATAGAATGATCACACTTATTTTGTGTAAATGCCCATTGTACATATCTGAGATTACTAAAGGTGCAGTGATCATTTTTTTTAACTTTCTCTCATTCTTGTTGGATATAAATCCACTCCACATACAAGTGTGCATAACATTTTAAACAGTGAACTTTTTTTTGTGAACAACCCTGTCTGTGGGTCGCTAGTGGCAGGTCCTTTTTTCATGGGATGGTTCATGTTCATAGCAGGTCTAAGAGGCACATCTAAGCCATCCCAAGTGACAGATAAGGAAGCTGTGCCAGAGGAAGCCAAACAGCTGCCCCAAGTCGGACACTACTCTGCCAAGGTACACCATTAGCACAGCAACTTATGTCTCAATTCCACCAGGAAGACATTTTTTAATGTTGATGTCATTTCTTACGTGGGTTGAAAAGGTTTTCCAAGGGAGACTTTTAGCAGTATTAAAAAAATGTAAGGACTATGTGCTTCATACCGAAATCAAACTGGAAATAAGACCTGGATAAGTATTAAATGCTTTTTGTTGAAAAACAGCATGAAACAAAACTTGCTTCTTTCCCATACTTTCTGCTGCTCCACCAGCCTCTGAAGGGTATCCTCAAATGTCCTGTTACAGCTTCTCTGGCCTCCACTAGGTCTGGCTTTGTGCCAGCAGTGCCAGCCATATCTGGAGGACGTGGTGAGGAAGAGCCACAGATGGAAAGTGAGGCGAGGCTGTCTGAGTCAACATTCATGCTCGTTCTTTGCACCATGCCCAGTCCTCTTTCTCCCTGGATGTGGGAACATGCTGTCTTCTGAGCTTCCTTTTATCTTGAGGAGCACACTGTCTCTCTGGTTGATAGGAAATTTCTTAGCAACCCAGTCACAGGAAGAATGAATTCAGCTTTAGTTTCAGTTTTGCAAAAACAGGTTTAAAAAAACTAGGAAGTACTGGCTCCACTACTTCAGATTAACTATTAGAAATCCTTAATTAAGGACAGGAAATGCAACAAGGCAGTTTCTGAAAAATCCTTCTTAGAGTCCTGAACTGAGGAAGCTGCTGAGGTGAAGGTCCTTGCCTGCTCATGGGCTTCTGGTAGTCCCTCAGCAGAGAGAGGTACAGACATGGGAGCATCAATGGCTGCAGACAGAGTGGCCAGCACCCAGTCCATGCCAGCAGAGGGAGATGCCAGTGTCCCTTCCAGGCTGGGACAGAGAGATGCCAGCTCAGGACTGAGGCCTGGAGACACATGCAAAGCAAATCCCTGATGGAGCACATGTGTGCACAGAGCTGGGTTCCCACGGGTAGGAAACAGTCCCGCAATGATAGTGACAACTCTGTGAAACAGGTGCATTTGCCTGTTTCCATCTCCACCGCCGGCACACTGTCCTGGTCTCTGAGAAGGACTGACCCACCTCCTGTCTGACCCCATCTCCACCCACCATTAGCACACTGTCCTGGTCCCTGAGTAGCCCTGACTCACCTCCTGTCTGACCCCATCTTCACCATCAGCATTCTGTCCTAGTCCTTAATTAGGAGCGACCAAGACTCCCTCTGTGTCCCATACCATCATGATGGGAAAAGGACTTAGGTCTAAACAGAGGACTTCTTTCTTAGCTCACAATGTTTTTTATTCTATTGGAAGTGTGAACCCTAACTGGCTGGAATCTTTTCCAGAATTTTCTGGAGCTACCAGAAAGTGAAGTGTCCTTTTGAAAAAGGTCCTTCCTTCTTTCCTTCCTTCCTTCCTTCCTTCCTTCCTTCCTTCCTTCCTTCCTTCCTTCCTTCCTTCCTTCCTTCCTTCCTTCCTTTTCCTCCTTTCCTTCCTTTCCTTCCTTTCCACACAAAACATGTGATTTTATCCCCTCCCTTTGTTTCAGTCCTGGGGATTGAATCCTGATTCTTCCCTGGAGCTATACTCCAACCCGCCCACCTCCACTCTCTTTTTTCTTTTTGATATAGAGTCTCACTATTGGGCAGACTGACCTCTTACTCATGATCCTCCTTCCTCACCCTCTGAGTAGCTGGGATCAATGAGTGAATGATTGTACCTGATCATTGTAACTTTTTGAAAGCACATCATTAAGTGGTATGAACCCTATTGACAATGTAATGGGGTCATCTCCACTTAAACTCTTCCATGATCCCAAACACAAGCCTAAACATGAACTCTCCACTCATCCCTGCCCTTCATCCCTGGTAACCTTGAATCTATTTTCTATCTCTATAATCTTGCCTATTCTAAATAGTTCCTATAAGTGGAGTTAACAATATGTATCCATTTATGTCTTGCTTATTTTACTTAACATAATGTTTTTAGGCTTCATCATATTGTACTAAGCATCAGAACCTCATTCCTGTTCATGATGAGTAATTGTTCATTGTTTGTATATACCATACTTGGTCTATTTATTTATTTCACAATGGACCTTGAGTTGAATAGGAAGTTTTAAAGAAATGTAAGTGTATAGTTCCTGGGGCCTTTTAAAAATGCTTTTTGCAAAAGCTAGTTTAAGAATAAGACCACAAAACTATGGCTGGGAGCCTGGTGTAGAGATGGGATGAGCCCTGCTGGAGGAACTAAATGGATGTGCCTGAACTGCTCTAACTGAGCATTTTCCTCCCATGCACAAAGCCTCTCCCTTTCATTAAAGGGAGTTTAAGCTGGGCTTCTCTACTTGCAAACAAGAACCCTAATAAACCATGGACAAAGAACATGCTGCCCTACATTGTAGAGAAGCAAATTCAAAAGAGAATGCTGTCTGTGCCTCCTACATGTGCAATGAGCATTTTCAGACTTTCCCGGTGATAGATCCACTTTTGTCATTGTTGTAATGGCAAACTGCTATTGTCCTCAACAGGAAAGACCTTCCATGTGGGTCCTGCTGCTCTTACCACTCCTTCCACTTCCCCAGTGATGCTTCCCTTGACTCAGGGACTTTCCCTCTCAGATGTGAGTAGGCTGATTCCAGGGACTGGCCCAGCGGCTGCCCAGGGCTGCCCAGGGCACCTCCCAACTTTACTTTCAAACTGAGTGCTGCTGGGGACCTCTCTTTCCTCTCCTCTTGTCATTCTTCTCTGCTTTAAAGAGATTTCTCTTTATCAGTAGCCATCATCATTTCTGCCAGGAAACTTTCTAAACCCCACACTGCTCCTGATTCTACATCAGTTTCACAGATGTACATTTCTGAAGTGTCACAGAAAAGGATGATATTATGAAAAAGGAAAGGGATGTTTTCTACTTGCTAATTGTATTTTAAACTGGAGAAGCTTCAGGATCAGGTCTCTGCTCTGAACTGTCCCCACAATTAAAGCCTACAACCTTCCTTTAGTTCACATCACCAAGGATCACTCTGGCTCTCTAAAAACACACTTGAATGTTTTATGCCTTACCTAGTGCATGTTCCTCCCTTTCTTTCCTTCCAGTAAAATCCTTTTCTTTCTCATCTAAAGTCAGATGCAAAGCTCTATTTATTGAAAATAGAGACAGGTGCTATTCTGGTGAAGCCTGGGAGTTGCCCACTCCAGCATCAACAAGGCACTGAAAGCTTTTGCTCAGAGGTGTGCTAATTTATAGCAGGTACCCTATTCTCCAGATGACAGAAAAAGATTTCTAGTCTTAGTATATCTTATATTTCAACCTCTGTACCATTTTTCACTCCTTTCCAAATTCTTTTTCTTTTCCCCTTGGTGCTGGGAATTAAACCCAGGACCTCTAACCAGGTGTGGTGGGGCACCTGTAATCCCAGTGACTCCAAGGCTAAGACAGCAGATTCAAACAGTTGAGGTTAGTATCAGCAACATAGCAAGACCCTTGGCAATTTATCAAGATCTTGTCTCAAAATAAAAAATAAAAAAAGGGCTGGGGATATAGCTCAGCATTAAAGTACCTCTGGGTTAAATTCTCAGTGTCAAAAAAGAAAGAAAGAAAAGGAAGGAATGGAGGGAGAGAGGAAGGAAAGAAGTAAGGAAAGAAGGAAGTGAGGGAGGGAGAGAGGAAAGAAGGAAGGAAGGAAGGGAGGGAGGGAGGGAGGGAAATCAAAGAACAGAAAGGTTCTCATGTATGCAAATCAAGCACTTTATCCATGAGCTGCATCCCAGTTCTCCACATTCATCTGGAAAGACTGCATGAAGGTCAGGGTTTCCATGAAGACACATGAACTGTCTACAATGCAGCAATTGCCTCAGAGGTCCTGTGGGATTCCGTATTACACAACCCACTTCTGCATTTCCCAGGCATGTGTCACTCCTGGTCCTACTTTCAGAACATGCCACCTGTGGTATGAAGGCTCTGTGCTCCCTGGAAACCTACTTCTGTTGCTCCATTAGCCCCACCCTGGTCCCCACCCTGGTCCTGGTGCTGGTAGCACTTATGCTATGTCAGTGGTGTCAGCCTTGGTTGAAAATAAAGATCCTTTCTAACTTGAGGAACTTTGAAAACTTGACACCAGTTATCACACTCAGGCCAGTTACAGTCAAAATCCCCAGGGTGGGCAGTGGGCAGACACTCATCTTTAAAAACTCCCCAACCAGATCCAGGAGAGGCCAAGACTGAGAGCCACCATTGAGGGGAGCTCTTGGGAATTCTTTTGCAGTGGCACAATGCGGGTGAGAGGATACACATCTGCCTTCAGTGCCCCACTTAGGAAGCTTTTGGAACTCCTTCCTTGGAACCGATTTTAGTCAGCTTGTCAGTCACTATCAGGAAGCTCTTTCATTCCCACAGCAGGGGTGCAGGGAGTACCAGAGAGCTCAGAGTGCACCTGGGTAGACCCTTTCTCCCCAGTTGCCTGCAAAGCCCTGCTCCAGGCCCTTCCCAAGCACAACCTCTCAACTTACCTATCCACTGACTTCTACTTTCTGCTAGGAGATCTTCAGAACTGATCTCAGTACTGGTGCTGCACACCCTGGAACACTGATGAAGTTCCCTGTCCTCCCCCTCTCTTCAAATGCTTCCTTCTCCTGATCTGACTGAACCCTGGCTGTACCACAAGGACACAGTTCTGTCAACACCGCTGGCATGCCATGCACACAAGCAGATACCCAGGAATGCCAGATGCAGGAGCAGCTCATGTACCATAGATTATAGTTTGGACTGCAGGCAGAAGGACGAGATGCATGAGAGTCCTGGATGCCAATCAGATACCCACATGTTCACGCCTAGTCTTCAGATCAGCTGAAAGACATGACTCAAGATAAAGATCAGGTGCTAAGCTCAGAATCATCAGCAGAGAAGTGAGACCTGGCAATAGCCTCTGTGCAGAGATGACTGATGAAGAAAAGAGACTGACACTGAGCTTCATCGGACACTGGCACAAAAGAAGTGTGAGAACCATCAAAGAGAGAATATAAGACATGTTAACAAAGAAAAGGAAGAAAGATGAAAAGAGGAGTTTTGGGGACCTGGAGAAGAGAGCATTGCTCCTGAGCCTCACTCACACCAAAATCAATTGTTCTGAATTTAGTTAGAAGCAAAATGGGTTCAGTCAGTGCATTTGGAGGAGGCTTTGCAGTTATGAAGAAATAAAAAGACGAAGAAGGCAAATTAAAAAGTTCCAGACAAAGATTGTAAATGTCATTCTTAGAGGGCAATGTGGAAATTCACTGTTGGCATCTGACAAAATAGATCATAGGGGGAAAGAGAGAGGACTCTCTGGATGGACTTCTAAGTGCCAGGGCAACACCGTCATATCCTCACATCAGCCATAGGGGGTCATGAGCATAGGATGCTGACCGTGCCTGGGGCGAGAACCCACTCTGGGCACTGATCCAGAGGCCAGTGGGTAAAAGGCCCTGCACACTGTCCCCATCCTGCTGGTACACTTGGATGCCACAGAGCAGGGGTTCATTCCTGACATCAGTGTGATTCACCTAAACTGGGTGTTTATGGGTGACTTTGCCAGATTGCTCACAGGGTGCCAGAAAATAGCCATTTGACTTTTGTTTGTTTGTTTTGCAGCCTAATTTGTAGCCACTGGTTTCTATGCTGTAAATATTCCCACTCTGACTGACTGCAGGTCAACAACCAGGCCTGCTGAAGGAGGAGATGGGCAGAGCCCTACGCAGGGCTGAGTCAGCACAAGCGGGCTCCATGGAACCAAGCATAGCTGGCAAGACTGGAGGCCGGCAGGGACAATTACCACAGCCCTTCATCAGATGGCCATGCAGGCAGGTCCAAGAGTGTTGCCCAGCAGCACGTTTACAATGCAACCTGCACACGATCACCAGGAGCTTGTCAAGATGCAGGAGCTGACACTGTGGATACTGCCGGTCCTAGTGAGGATGTGAGCAGACCAAAGGAATATCAGCAGTGATTCCCAGTCCACCACCATCAGAAATGCTTGGACTGCAGAAATCCCAACCAGGAGGTGGGGAGTGGTGTCTGGCTGGGCCACAAAAGTGCTTTCTGTGACTCAATGGGACTATGCTCTTTCATTTCAGTTCAATGCCAACATCATAAACACTGACATCCACTCCTTCTCTGCAGAGGAGGACTGGCCATCTCAGCAAGGGAGATATGCGAAGCTGGGCCCATCTGGGCAGCCCCATCCTTCCCCCAGGTGTCTGCCCTTGGCCATTGCCACCACCTGCTGATCTTGGAGACCCTGTCTGTTCTGCCTCACCTGTGAATAGTCCTGTGGTAGGTTGTTACACAACATGTGCATTTTCCTCTCCAGTGGTATTAATCTGTCACACCTCTTACCATTCCCCACCTGAAAGCTGTGTACTCTGGAAAAGTCCTACATGGGGTTCTTAAAATGCACAATCTTCTTCCTCTCTTCCACCTTGTGGAGGGAGCCCAGTTCCTAGATTGTAAATGTCATTCTCAGAGGGCAATGCCATCCTCATCTACTGACAAAAGCCTAAATTATCCAAGTCCTCTCCTCTGGGAGACCTTCCTGACCTACCCCTATCTCAACCAGAGTCGCCCTCCTCCCCTCAAACCCTGGCTTGCTCATGCGGGGACAGCATTCATCTCTGAAGCCCATAGGGACCTACATAAGCTTCATTGGTGTCTGTACCCCCAAGGTAGAATGCTTTACCACCTAGGAGTCTTCAATGGCTCTGTCAAACATTAAACTAAGAATTAATTTTCAGTTCTTGAACCCTTTTATTTTTTTGCAATTATTTTTCCTACCTTAAAACATACAAGTTGATTCTTGCTCAGTATCCATCTCAGTTGTTTCCCAGGCACTGTCTTCTGCCCTGGACTTCAACTTAGGTGTCCTACACTCGATTGTAGCACATCACTTATTCTACAAATTCCATCCCAGATAAACACAGGCTGCCTCCAGCTGAACACCCACCTTTTGAAAAGGGCCCACCTTTTCAAAGCACATTTCCTAACATTCATCTCTCTCTAACCCTACAAAATACTTCAGCCACATATCACCTCTTTTTCAGTATTTAGAAGCTAACGTGAAATGCCCCCATGAAATAGGAAGCAAGGAAAGCAGGGCGTGAGAAAAGCCTTGGAGTGCCCCTCTGCCATCAGCAGGGGACATCCTCAGTTAGAGTCTCCCTGGACATCCATCCTCAGAAAGGCTGTGGGCCTCCTTTCACTAGCAAACAACACTGATTCTAATATCATATTGCAACACTGAGGCCCAGACATGTTGAAGTCATGTGCATTAGAACCAAGGTTTTAACCCGGGTCTCCTGATTCCCAGAAAGAGATCCATGTTCCTTGTCATACAAATGGTGCTGTAATGACACAGCAGTACAGCAGGCTTCACAAATCTGCTCCTTCATCACTGGCTGTCTCATTTTCCACCATTACATATATAAACTGCACAAGCCTGAAATGGCTTCCAGTACCATCTTCTGTCTTCCCAATTTTGAAGTGAGCCCCGCTCCTAAGAATACCCCATCCTTCTCTGCTGACAAGTGTAAATTATTCTTCAAAATACAGCTCCAACATCTTCTCCTCAATAATTTCACAGAGAAATGGCAAGTCTTCATCTTTTGCTCAAAAAACAAGTTCTGTGAGATGATCCAAAATTCTCCCCTTAATTTGATGGCATTAGTTGCACCAGGCAATTTTTAAGTGCCCAAATATAGTAGCTGCATTTGAGAGCATCAGAAAGTTTCTAACCTATATCAATTTAAAAATTTTCACACTATGTGTCACTTTCAAGTCAATGCTATATAAATCTATGTTTAAGGCTATTTCAGAAATCCATTACAGATGAGAGGGAATTCAAAGACCTAGCCTCCTGACCTCCTGATCATGAAGTTAATAGAAAAAAAAAAAAAACTCTAAAGAAAGAAACCACGGATTGCCAATTGGTAAGAGAGGGAAGGAAGAAACACCCTTGGTAGGGTATGGGGCACTGGGCAAGGCCACGCACTGACCCCCTAGCCAGTTGTCTGAGATATTCTGGAGCATCCTGACCGGGATGCAGAAGAAGGCGATGAGCAAGTCACTGAGAGCCAGAGAGCCGATGAAAATGTTGGTGATGGTGCGCATGGCCTTGCTGCGGGTCACCACGTAAACCACAAGCGTGTTGCTGAAAAGCACCAGGGTGAAAATGAGCACCCAGGTGTGCACCAAGTCCAGCTTGGCGCACGCAGGCATCTCCGGAGTGTAGATGAGCTACTGCAACCCGTAGAGCGCGATGAATTGCTGGTGCGTCAGGTTGTGTTCGCGCAGCAGCTGGGAGAAGTGCTCCGGGGTGATGTTGAGCACCTGCATGCCGGGCCTGGCTATGCTTGCAGGGCGGCAGCCACTGCTCCCTAGGCCAGCCAGCGACTCAAGCGCGCAGCGGGTTTGCGGCGGTGGGCGACTGCTGTCTGGAGGCGGGATCCGAGGCAGGGCGACTGTATCCAGAGGCCAGCAGGCACACTCCAAAAAGTTCTTCCCTCGCAGTCCCGAGGCGGGACGCTCCGCCTGCCCACTCGACTCCTGGGGCTTAGTGCCCGCTGCGTCCGTTCCGCCGCGCATGGCCAGCGCGTGTCTCCATGTGAAAGTGGGCATCAAGGTTTCCCCAGTCTCAGCCTTCTCCGGAGAAATAATGCGGGTCACAGCTGGCTCGTAGCCTTTGCTTAATTGATTCCATTGATTGTGACTTGCTGGATTATCGTTCAACCCCAAGCCAGAAATTGGACGGAGCTAGTGTGAGCGTCTTCTGTCATTTTATCATAGGAGCAGATCCTGTGGCCCCCTACAAAGTCAAGTTGCTAAACTTGGGCACGCCCTGACATTTCTAAACTCTGGCCGTCATTAATCTGTGCTCTGCCTCTGAACTTTTGTCAAAAGGTCGTATAAATAGAAGCCAAGATGTTCGATTTGTCTGTAACTTGTAAAGGATGGCCAGAGTGCCTTCCCAGCAGCCGCTCCACTGAACCTCTCTACTAGCCATGCCCAGGCAGTCTTTGGCGTTGCCACTGTTACCTGCTGTTCCAGGAGATCTGGGATCTCTCCTGGGATCTTATCTGGCATTTCCCTAATAGCTAGTGGTGCTGAACATCCAGGTGGCCTTTGCCACCACAGTCCAGTGAATTGGCTGTCCTTAATTTTGGGCCATTCTACAATTGAGTTGTTTGGATCTTTTGCTGTTGACTCAGGGTCCTTTTTAAGTTCCACATACAACCCTTGGCCAAGTATGACAACGTAAAGCTCCCACGTATCCAAGGACAAGTCAGGCTGAAAAGGTGGCCTATGGAATGGGAAAAGTATTTGCAAATCCTGTGTCCAATAAGGAGTTAATACCCAAAGTGTCTAAAGGCCTCCTGCATCTCAACAACAAAACAAGCAAAGACCAGACTGGGTGTGAATATGCAAATGACCAGCTTCACAGGAGAAGGTGCTGGCTCACAAGCTAGAAGGTAAGGAAATTCAATTCAAACCCACACGCTGTCACCTCACGTCTGTCAGAATGGCTGTTATTAAAAAGGCCAGTGTGGACAGGGTGTGGGAAAGGAGAGGCTTCTGCACTGTGGAGTGGGTATGAATTGGAGCAGTCTTTACGGAAAACAGAACCAAAGTTCCTCCAAAAATTAATACTAGAGGCAATGTGTGATTCAGCAATTCTACCTCTGGGTAGCCCCCCAAAGAATTGAGAGCAGGGTCTGGAGGAGATGTGAGCACACCCACATTCATGGCTGCATCATTTGCAACAGCCCACAGTGGCAGCAGCCTGTGTGCTCATGGTAGTGAATGGATAAAGGAAATGTGGTCCAGGGCAAACACAGCATGGAATAATACTCAGTCCTGAAAAGAAAGATGACCCCTGAGGACAGCATGCTGATGGAAACAAGCCAATCACTAGAGGAATGTAGGATGATATCTGCTGGGGGCTGGGAGAGAGGAAGACAAGGTGGTGTTTAATGGGTACAGTTTTCCATTTCTCAGGAAATGCTTTTGTTTTTTTCCCCATTCGCTATGAGGTTGGCTGTGGGTTTTTAATGATGTTAAGATGTTCCTTCCATGCTTAGTTTACTAGCATTTTTCTCATGAGTGGGTGCTGAATTTTGTCAAAGGCCTTCTCTGCATCTACTGAGACGACTAAGTGATTTCATCCTTAACTCTGTTAATATGATGAATACACTTATGGATTTGTGTATGCTAAACCATCCTTGCTTCTGTGGGGTAAAATGAACTTGGTCATCATGTGCAATCTTCTTAACATGCTGTTGAACATGATTGGCTAATATTTGATTAAGGATTTCTGCATCTGAATTCATCAGGGATATAGGTCTGCTGTTCTCTTTCCTTGATGTGTGCTTATATGGCTTTTGTATGAGAGTGATACTGGCTTCATAGAATGAATTTGAAAGTTTTCCATCCCTTTCTAGTTTATAGAATAATCTGAAGAGTATTGGTATCAGTTCTTCTTTAAAGGTTTGGTAGAAGTCAGCTGAGAATCCATCACGTCCTTTTCTTTGTTCTTTACTGGTCTGCTTAGGTTTTCTATGCCTCATTGATTCAATGTTGGCAGGTTGTATATGTCTAGAAGATTATCTATGTCTTCTAGGCTTTCCAATTTATTGGAGTATACATTTTCAAAATAGTTGCTAAAGATCATCTGAGTTCCTGTGATTTTTGTTACCACAATTTTTGAAAGGGAAAAAACAATTGCAAGCATATCTTTGAACTATATCACATCAGCATTATAAATTCCCAAGAGCCTTATGAGATAAGGACTTTACTTTTCCTTCATTGTATGGATGAATAAATGGGATTTAGATAATATTAGGAATATTGTTCAAGGTCACACAGGTAAAACCAGCTTGCTTCTCAAAATTCCAGGCAGTCAGACTTTCCAGCCCACACCGTACTGTGTTCACCACCAACTAAGTTAAATTGTTAGGACAGAACAGAAATAGAAAGAGGCAAGGGGGACGTGTGAGGGACATCAAAGGGAAAGCAGGTAAGTGCAGAGCTGAAGCTGGAGCCCAGGGAGATGCAGCAGACAATAGACAGAGCTGCCAGCTGTGCAACCAGGAAGTGGCCAGAGCAGAATGCATAGGAGCACGGCAGTCCTCATCAACCAGGAAAGAGGGACACCCACCAGTGAATCAGAAGAGCCCAATTCCCCAACCCCACCTCTGGAAGGAATTGGCTGTATCAGCTTGCATATGAGACCAGCCCATTGCACAGCAGGTGGTGTGGCCAGTGGCAGTGGACATTCTGCATGTGGCCTTTCCTGATGCCAAACAGGGTGCAAGCTGATGGCCTGATCCAGGTGTCGCCTCTGCACAGCCATTTCTATGGAGACTCAGAACAATGTGATGTGGGCGAGCTTCTGCCTCTGAGGTGACCCGCAAGGAGAAAGTCCTGCAAGCACATGGCACTCATATCTCAGGGGTCCCAGCCCTGATGTCAGTCACCTGCCAGGCTTTGCAAAGGAATTGTGCTGCAGTTGCTCTAAGCTGGAGCAAGTGAGCCAATCTGCTGGGGCTGAACAGAGATGCAGTGCTGTGGTCACAGTGTGTCCTGGTGTGTGAAGGTTGAGGCCTCAGTCATGTCATCCATGGCCACCCAGACCCCTCCCTTCTGCATGGGGTGGCAATAGATGGTGTCACTCTTCAGCCTCAGGAGACTTCAGCCAACTTGACTGAAGAGCTGACCCTGAAATCCTTTAAATCAGAAATCCATGGAAAGCCATGAAGACCAGGTTCAGGTGACTTCCCAAGGTCCTGAAAATGGAACTTCTAAGCCACGACCCCGAGACCACTCCAGAGTGTGCTGGAGCAAGGGAGGGAGGACATGGGAAGAACAGGTTTTGCAGAGCAGCACAATGTTTGCCTTGGTTCTGGCCAGGGACACCTCCTAACCCTGAGTCCCCGCTCCCCCATGCTGAGTGCGAGAATTGGACTCTCACTAGCTGTTGCCCCAAGACTGCAATACCTACCCATTTTTTTCTGAAGCCACAAACAAAATCACGTGGAGTGCACGGTGCAGGATGTGAACAAAGTTGGCTGACTCCAGTCTTGCGATTTCTTCTGCCAACAGCCAACGGCCACCAGAGGAAACAGCAAACTTGACGCTCGGATTCCCTTTCCAGCAGCCACCCTCCCCTAATAGGAAGTCACTGAGGGGTCCCAGGACCTCACTCTGACATCCCGTCCGAGGCCTCAACACCAAGGAAGCACAAAGGCAACGCTGAGCCGAAGATCAGGAACCAGGTCCTTGCAGGGGCTCAAATTTGAATCTGACCTTTGTAATGTTTTCATGACCTGCCTACAAGTTACAGACCAGGGAGATTATGATTCCACATGATATATGGCTGTATACGATGAATACAATGATTCAATGCAATATACCAACAATACATTTGTGTACATAATAAATGGAAAGATGATAAAGAATTACCGTTAGTTTATTTCTGGGTGGCTTAAGTATGAATTTTTTTAGCTTCTTTGTTTGGGTTGTAAGTATTTTCTATGTTTTCCTATAATGGGGATATACAAAAATGGAGGAAAATATTTAAATTTTTAAAAACTAGGGGAGTCAAGAATGTTAAAATCTAAAAACTTCATAATCGGATATGTATATATTCAACTATGGTTGAATGCCTTTGCCTCAATTTCCTACCATTGGGTTCTGTGGACAGGAATCCTGGCCTCCAGCCCTGGGAAAAGTCAAAACATATTTCAGAAAACCCACCTCTTTTTCATCAAGTACTTTGACTGCATCTATGCTCCCTGCCAAGAATAAGAACTGGGTGCGAGCTGGTTGGGGCTGTGGAACCTTCTCACGTTGGTGCAGAGAACAGAGCCTGGATTTTTCCAGATTTGAATTCCTTGGGCTTAAAGAGAGTGGATTCCCCAGGGGAGCTCTTAATACTGCCATGCCCAGCTCCCAGCTGCCACCTGCAGAACCTCTGGCTTAATTAAAAGTGATCCTGCTGGCTCGGATAGTCAGCCCAACCTGCAGAGTGTTTCCAGAATGGGATGAGGCAAGGGCTGTTGGGGTTGGATCAGGGTAAAGGGAAGGATGGGTGGTGCCCAATGACACCCTCAGAGATACTGAGTGCCCCATACAGTGTGGTCGTTCAAATGTGATACTGAAAAGGACCTGGCCCCTTTAGTAAAGTAGTGGTCTATGCTAGATTTCCTGAGGCAGGTGGGAAAACAGCCAGAAGACTGGGATGCAACTCAGTAGAAAACAAAATTCCACCTGACTGTAACAATTTATCACAAAACCCAGCTAGAGAAGGGGAAAGGCTGCCAGACAGTAAGGCAGCCTGGGGGAGAGCCAGGCTGGGAAGGATAACAGCCAGAAGCACCCCAGAGCCCAGGGTGGGGCCAGTGAAGTGAAGCATACCTAGCTCCTGGCAATCAGAGGCAGAGCGGCCTGAGGGTAGACCTGGGGTCAGGAGACCAAGCAGAGGACCAGGGAGACCTGGCAACAGGTGGCCACCATGCTGGCAGCTGGACTTGTGAACTTGGACAACAGATGCCAGTGGGTGTAAGGGAACAGGAAAAGACCACAGTCCCAGTCTGGCCCACATCAGAGGCTCAAATGTGAAGTCAGGTGTGGAAAAAAGAAAAACAGATGTGATTCTTGAAGCTAAGATGCATGGTGGACACAGAAATAAATCAAGTGCTCACTGGGAGCCAGTCAAGCTCAGGCCATGCACCGCCACCACAGGCAAGCTCAGACAACACTCCCACGAGCCAAGCTCAGACTATGTGCCTCCACCACAGCGAAGCTCAGGCCATGCACCACCACCACACACGTACATATCAACCTTACCAAGGGACTTCATGAGCCTGCTCTGGGGTCAAACCATGCCCATCTGGTCCTAGACTAGCCAAGGAACTGGTGCCAGGAGCCAGCCTGTCCCCACAGGACAGGATGGAAGTACAGAAGTCCTCCAACTGTAACACTAAGGATGCAAGACATTTGGTAGAAATGTACCTTGAAATTTGGACTCTTGATCTCTCCCCAGGCTAGTGACAATCAGAACCACTCTCTCATGATGTTTAAGGGCAACAATCTAAGACTCCCAGCCAGCTACAGGATCATGGAAGGGAACAGCCCACTCTCTGCAGGGTGCTGTGTGCTGACCTGTGTGCTGATCCCAGAGGGCAGGGTACTAAAGGTTCCTCCACTGACAGGGTTTTGAACTACCTGGGAGAGCTGCTGCAGATTCTGAGTGGGAGGGGCAAGCAGAGGCCCCTGTTGGGCTGCGTCTGGCTAGGGAAGGCAGCTCCTCTTCCCTGTGCCCTGAGAGACCACAGTAATGGTTTCTGTGAAATCCAGGTGTCAATGAAGCTGAAAGAAGGTTGTGGGGAATGTGGGGAGGCCAGGGCCTGGAAGGAGAAGCCAGCAGCATCTGAGAGAGCTTCCAGCAAGCAGTCACCAGTTAGTTGTAGGACTGGGACTGCAGGTCGAAGAAGAGCTTTATTCAGAGAGAGAATGATAAAAATAAGCATTAGTTAGATGGAGCAGTTATCTAAGAGTAGCGCTTACTTAGAGTTTCTTACTATCCCTGCTTCTCTTTGAGAGGCACTCTGGAGTGTGCTGTCCACAGGAAGTGCAAGATCAAAGCCACCTGTGCCCACTCCACTGGACATGTGCAAGTTCACTAGAGGCAGGTCAATGGGTTAAGAGCTGAAGGAATGGAGCAAAAATTATTGTCACTTGTAATGTAGGCAAATTTACAGAAGTGACCCTGAGTTTCACCAACTTTAACATGGAGACAGCAATAGAGCAATCATGGAGTGATAAGGAGGATTAAATGTGTTTATATTAATAAAGTGCTAATAAAATGCAGATGGTGGACAATTCACAATAATAGGGAGTAGCTTTTACTTTGCACTGTCTGGTACACACCAAGAACAAGATAACAAGTGTTCCCCATCATCCAAGTGTACTAAATTACATTACTGTTTTTAAAATCTCCCTTTATGTAATTGCTCCCAAATTCAGCTATATGTTGGTATTACCTAGATAACAGTGTCATATGTGGATCCAATCCACTGAGACACTGATGATCCTAATTTGGATGAACATGGGCTCCCAAAGGGCTCTGAGTATTCAAGTCTGAGAACCACTAATATAAATAACCACTGCCTTGATTTATCATAAGAGGGCTTTGCTGAATTAAACAGATAATTTTATAATGAAATCATAAGTGAGTCCAATCTATCCACTAATGATCGCTAATCAAATTGCAGATAAAGAACCAATTGGAAAGAATCAGATTTGTGGCCCCGATTTTGGAGGTGAGAGTGTTATATATGTGTTTGTTTTATGGATTCTCATCCTATAGGGATGACCATAAAGTACTGCAAACCAGTAAATACTTTCCAGGTCAGTGGATCAGAGAACCAATTGAGCAGATGCTTTGTCAAGGAAACCCCAGGCGGGGAATCGCCTCTGCTTAGAATGGTGTGTGTACTCATGTGAAGATTCTACTCATAAACCTTTATTTCTTCTCTGGGTGGGTTCATGGTGTGGGTGACACATGATTGCTGATATTCCCCGGATAGTATTGAACTACCAGTTCAAACAGAAACTCTGCCTCAGCCAGACACTCCTCAGGTGCTGCTACAGAAATAGTCACTGGCACTTCATTTTCCAGAAAGTGACAAGTGTCACTTGTCACTTGTGCAATGCAAAATCAGTTTTCAGTTCAGGGCCTGAGTAGCAAATGATTCTTCTGGCCAAAGGCAGGGGACAGAGCTCAGCTCATCAGCACAGCAGAGCCTGATAATTCTGGGTCCACAACCAGGAAGCAGAACAGCAGCAGGGTGCTCAGATCAGAATCAGCTCTTCCAGGCCCAAGCTGAGCTGTCAGGGCAGGCTGTCAGGGTCCTGGGCAGTCTGGAGGGTGCAGACAACCTTTTCTGAAGAAATCAACTGTGTACTGCTTAAAGATCAAGCTTGGGGCAACAAGCAAAGACAGAAAATTTGTATCAGGAACTTTGAAGTGAGAAGTAACCATCATTGTTCAGACTCTGCCTTGAGGCAAGAGCTCCTTAGCTGCTCTCCTTATAGGATCTTGCCAGCTCTCAGGAGAAAGAGAACTCGCAACCACTGTGTGGTCACCTGCATTTCAGTGCACAATAAAATGCGTGACCATCCAGATCACACCTGCCATCAGTCTCAGCAGGTCCATGTGGGAGGCAGCCCACATGTTAAGCCAGGCATGACTCATCAGTGCCTGGGTCTCTGTCCCTACTCTGGCACATGCCTGCTGGGAAAACCTGGGCACAGTTTCTTCCTCTGCAGAGACCATTGAAGGATCTTCCTTGAAAAGCAGTTACCAGGCTTAAACCATCTGTGTCTGTAAGTCAACCAGGGGCACTCTTCGCTCCTCATGGCTCTGGGTTAGATATCTCCCTGACTGCATCATGGGTGAGAACTGGAACCAGTAACAATGGTGTGATCAGTCAGGCCCCACCTCTGGCTTTCAGAGGGGAGAAAATGAGACAGCTCCCTTCAAAAAGCCTGCTTCCCAGGGATTGCCACCTGCCTGAGGACCACTTGACAACAACCTCCCTGGAGGTTTCCAGGGTGTCACTGTCCTACCAGGACATCAAATGATGGGCAGCATGTGGCTTCACCCAGCACCCTGGAACTCCAGAAGTGTTGGCATCTGCCATGGCAACCCTGGTTTGCTTTTTCCTTTTGTGTGCTAGACACAGCCTCAAGACACAAGGTTAGTCATGACAGTGCATGGGTCAGCTCTTCTCAGAGTTCTCTTGGTTGGCTCTGTTCAAGGCAGAGATAGCCTTTTAATTTAGGAGTCTTGGCCAGTGTCTGCCCCTGGAAAACGTTCATGCCATCCTGGGTTCTGGCTTCTCAGAGTCTGGAAGCCCAGGCCCAAATTCAGCAGGGTCTACCCCTGGGATGGAAGTGCTTGGGGAGCCCCAGTGGCACCCTGTGGTCCAGGAGCTCTGGGCCACTAGTTACAAACCCTGTCTCTATGGTCCAGTGGCCCCCTGATCAGGTTTTGTGGTGAGACCCTGATGTGGTGCTGGCACCACACTATCAGGACATGGTGGGAGCTCTGACTATATGGTTCCAGAGGATCAAGAAAGGAGAGGGAATGAGGGGAGAGGATTCAGGGAGGGGACTCAGGGGAGAGAACACAGGGGAGGGGACTCAGGGGAGGTGACGTAGGGGAGGTGATGCAGGCAAGGCAATTCAGGGGAGGGGACTCAAGACAGGGAACTCAGGGGAGGGAATTTAGGGAGGGGACTCAGGAGAGAGAACTCAGGGGAGGGGATTAGGGAGGGGACTCAGGGGAGGCTGCTCAGAGGAGAAGACTTGGGGGATGTGACTTGGGAGAAGATTCAGGGGAGGGGACTTAGGCGAGGTGATTCAGGTGAGATGACACAGTGGAGGCGACTGGGGGAGGTGACCCAGATGGCAGAAGCAAGCTTCACCTGCCCACTTTGCTTTAAGCTCCATCCTTTACAGTGTCTGACACAGTGACACAGGTGTGCATCCACATAGAACCAAGGGTCCAGGGTCTTCCCAGAAGGGCACGTGACTGGGGCATCCTGTCTGCAACTCTCTCTTCCCTCCTGGGAAATTGAGTCCACACTAATTGTAATACAAAGCTGCTCCCCCGCACTTTCCCTTGCATCACAACCTGGCTTGTCATTCTGAAAGCTGCTCTCCCTGCCCTTTCTGGTGCAGCCTTTTTCCCCACTTCCCAACTACTGTCAGTCTGTGAACATCCTAGCTAGCTATTTGTTCATCAGTCAGCTTGCAAGTATCCTTCTCCATTATTGGTCCCCTGTTAGCCTGGCGGGATTCTTAAAGATAGCTTCACTGCTTAAAGATAGCACTCTCTTGCTTTTCTCTCCTACACACTTGCTTAATTTCTCCTCCTCATTTTTCACACTCTCTTGCATGCACCCTTTCTCTTTCCCTTTCTTTTCCTCTCATTTTCTCTCTTACTCTGCAGGGAGACTCTGTTTGCTTAATAAACTCCCTTATATGATTTCCCGTGTCCGGCATGGTTTTCGTGGGATTCCTTACAATAATGGAGTCCAGCGGCTCAGAACTTACAGTATTTTATTTTAGACACCAGGGGCTGGGGTCTTCATCTGAGCTGCATGTGAGTGAGTGCTTAGGTTGCTCTGGGGACACCAGTGGCAATCAGTGGACCCAGCTTATGTACCCATGGCCAGGAGCCTTGGAAGGTTGGGTCCCGCTGACTGATGCTCCCCACCTGCTGGAACTCATCTTCCAGATACAAACTTCCCTGGCCTCATCATCACCTGTCTGTTCCCTTGCCTGCAGTGACAATCATGGGGCTTTGATGCCACCAGAGGTAAAGTAGGGACACGGGACGCTGGTTTCTGCATCACCCTCATTGCCCTGCTCCTAAGTCCTGCCCATCATCTTAGATTAGTGAGTTCCCACTCTTCCTGAGAGGATGGCACCTCATTATAGGGACCATCCATGTCACAGCTTTATGTTGCTGTAACAAATATCCAAGGAAAGCAACTTAGGAGAGGAGACATTTATTTTGGTTCAGGGTTTTAGAGATTGGGTCCATGGTTAGCTGGCTCCACTGCTCTGTGCTGGGGTCACCTAACAGGATGGTGGGAGGGTGTGGCAGTGGAAAACTGGGGGTGGTAGCCAGGAGGGGGCAGGATCAAGACAGATATACTTCCTGCACCCATGGCCCTCCTGCCCCCAACTGCCACCATCCCCCAGTAATCCATCTACTAGATCATCCTCCAATGAAGCCAGAGTCCTGGTGATCCACTCTCTGACATGTGACTCTGGTAGACATTTCAGATCCAAATCATAACAGACCCAAATATCACAATGGGAAATATTTGCACTTGAGTGTCTTTTTACCCTAATTTTATATTTTACTTAATTTTACAAAGTAACTGATATCAAATATAGATATTTGTAATTATACTGAAAAATTGTATGGAGTTAACTTCTTGGTTGTGTGCATATAAGTGTACTTAATTAAAATATATATCCATCAGTTTAAGTTATACAATGTATCTTGATTCTCCAAAGTACCTTCTCCAAAGGTACTTTGGAACACAGTAATCAAATACTGCCTTTAGAGTCAGCATTTATTGATATTTCTAGCTTCTATATATGCTTGCCACTGTACCTTATGTAGTACTTTGTAGTGTTTGGATTGCTTTCATGTGCAATTTGTATTTGTTGTTTTGATTGTTGCCGTAACACTTCCATATTTTTGTGAGGTACAATGGGACCTTTCAATGCACGCACACATTGGGTAGTGATCACTCAGTGATCAGCATATTCATCACCTGGGGCAGTTTTAAAGCCTGTATTGAGAATGCACTCAATTCCTGGTTCTGTCTCATGACTCCATCAGGAGGCAGCCAGGCATTCTCCACCTTCCCATGCACAGTCATATACATCCTGGAATCCCTTGGGTTTGCCTATGACTGTCATTTATTTGCCAGAGTTTGGGTGGGTTGCTTCATGTCTTTGTCCCCCTCTTTCCTCAGTCCAGATTGAGGCCATTGCAGCATCTGCCTCACAGGCCACTGAATTATTCCATATAAGGCTTCTGTATGGTACCCAGCACACAGTGACACTCGGCAAATATAAGCTATCAATACCTGGATTAAACTAGGAGGCAGGGTGATTGGTTGTGGCTCTAATTTAAAGCCCCAGTGCATCCCCAGCCTCACCCTGGGTCTGCAGTCTGGATTGCAGACACTGGCGGACTCCTTTCCACCTTGGCAGTCTGATTTGTGTTTAACATCTGTTTCCCACTCACAATATGCAAAGTTAATTTGGAAATTTTAACATTTCTTTTCTCAGTTATGTATGCTAAATATTTTTTGTCTAAATTGTAGTGGACTACTTTTCAAAACTCTTATAAACCAAATTGCTTCACACAGAAACTGAACAGTCATAACTGGGGCACAGATGGGGAGGTGGTGGGCCTTGGGCCAGGGGCAGTGGACTTCCCCTTTGAGCCGCATGCTGGCCTATAAAGTTTACATTTTTATAACCAACTTAAAACTGTCATTGCAAATATTTAAGACTCCAATTAAATTAAGCTAAAAAATGAGTAATTCCTCAAGTTGATGAGCACCCCAGTCATTCCAGCAGACTGAAGCTGAGCCCAGCCAGCCCCTCAGCCCAACCCCAAGGCCAGACATCCCACCAGCTTCACCTTGTCTGCATGCCTGGCTTTGAAGATTCTGGTTTCCAAATGTTGAATCCAGATCTCAAAAGGTTGACTGTAGAACAGCTGAAGGTTGGGGATGTTTGGTCAGGACAGGCAGCATGGCCAGGCCTTGTGCCTGGAGAGCTCTGGGCACACACTCACCTTCAAGGTGCTAGGCTTGGAGGCTCCCACACAGACAGGCTTGCCCAGGGAAAACCTGTGATGAACTGCTTTATGATAAGGGCGTAGCTTCACTCTGGCTATTTTTCTGATATTGTAAGTGTCCTTCTTCACATCTGGTATCACCCTTGACCT
The DNA here is from genome assembly GCA_020740815.1 of Sciurus niger. NCBI lineage: Eukaryota > Metazoa > Chordata > Mammalia > Rodentia > Sciuridae > Sciurus > Sciurus niger. The sequence continues at coordinate 150,906 of JAHUXG010010189.1, forward strand.
GCCTATGAGGCCCCTCACCACCAACAACACCAGCACCTTGCAGCTGTTCTGCTCTCCTCCTCTTACACTTTCAGCTGCCCAGCTGAGACCACTCATAGTGACCCCACCAGCAGTTAGCTGTGCTGAGTCGGGAGCCAGCTGGATTGTGCTGCTCCTGGTTTCCTACATGAGGGAGGCAGGGTCAGGCCCTGGCTGAGCAGAACCTGTCCTCCAGCATCCTGTTCCCGAAACCTCTTCTTGTGGGTGAAGGGTTCAGGTGTGCCCTACTCAGTGTTCACACTCAAGTGCTGTTTGAGATTTTACACCTAAAATTAATTCTGAGCACATAGTAAGACATTTCTAATTTGAGAAGATATTTTGAGTAATTTCAAAGCCTAGGAAGAATAAAGACTGCTTACAAACCAGAGAGTATTCAAATGCTTTCCAGGTTTTCCAAGATGCCTCAGAGAATCCGTGCTCTGTGGGCCTTGGAGGGATCTAGGAGACCCAAGGAGGCTTTCCAATTTGACCAGATTTTACTATATTTTATCCCCAAATTGTCACAGATGTTTTTGCAAAAAAGTGTGTGACTATTATACAAAGCTGGATTTTTCCTAAAAAAGTGCCCTTGTTAATTAAAAATTGTTTATTGCTAACCTGCTTTGGTGTGGGATAGGATACACAGAATGCTCATGAATTCAAGTTAAAACTGAATAGTCCAAATCAACCCACATCATTTCTTCATGACAGTTTAGAAAGCATTTTTCTGGTAGAAAATGCAAATAAATGCATTCAAGTGTGTCTATATACAATTGCAAACATTTTTTAAAGTAGGGAGATGATCCCATTGTTCTTGATTTTAGCAAGTATGATGCTGACTTTCCCTCACTAAGTGAAAATTCTCAAAATATCCATCAATTCTCAGTCTGTTAGTTGGTCAAACACGTTTTTAGTACTAAGAGATGCCTTATAATTTTCACTTTGATCTAATGATATGATACATCCTATTAACAGATTTATTAATATTGAAAAATTCTTGCAAGAATGAAAGAAAACCTATTTGATAAATGATTGCTTAATGTACCAGTGGATCCTAATGCCAAAATTATATTTCAGGATTTTTTATCAATGCTTATTTTGAAAGTTTTATCTCATTTATCTCATGTGAAAATTAAACATTATAAACACGTATTATAAAAATAATATGTGCATTTCTCTATTTCTTAAGAACAGACCAATCACCACTGAGAAGTCCAAATTATTAGGCTGGCCAACTGACTGTCCACACAATGCCCCCCAAAAAAATGGTTATTGGGAGAACAGTCCCAACCATAGTGTTGTAGGGTTTCTTATACCAAAAATCACATCAATCATAAGTGTCTGTTGCTGTGATTCAAAATTACAAATTAACATCATGAGATCATCAACAGAGGGAGAAGTGGGTCAAAATGACCTTAACTAGGTACAAACTAAAGAATGTTTACTAAAATCCACACAATTACTGATTACATGATACATTGGTTAGGAGCAATAGGAATCAAAAGAGAGCAATTTTTCTTTACATAGGAATTGTCTTTCTGTATTGTTAAACATGTCACACTAAGTAACTGATGATGGGTACAGAGGTAGAGTGTTCCCATGGGAGAAACTTATTTCCTACATAACATGGAGTCTCAAAGCAAAATGGAGTCTGTTTAGTTAATTCCCTTATAGTCTGACCTATAACAGTCTCATGGAGCCAGATCTGTCAGCCCACCACAATTTTTCTTGAAAAGTTTAATTTGCATGTGGGATTATGTGGTCTTAAAATTATAGGGATATAAATACAAAGAGAAGAGCTCAAATTATTCCTATTTGCCAATGACATGATTGTATATTTAGAAGATCCCAAAAAATCTACCAGATAGCTTCTAAACTCATGAATGGATTCAGCAAAGCAATAAACTATAAAATCAACACCCATATGTCAATTGCATTCCTATACACCAATGATGAGTCATCTGAACGAGAAATCAGGAAAGCTATCCCTCTCTGAATAGCATCAAAAAATTAAAATACTTGGGAAACAATCTAACAAAAGAGGTAAAAGACCTGTAAAATGAAAACTATGGAACACTAAAGAAAGAAGTTGAAGAAGACCTCAGAAAATGGAAATATCACCATGCTCTTGGATAGGTAGAATTAATATTATCAAAATGGTCATACTACCAAAAGTTCTATACAGATTTAATGCAATTCCTGTTTAAATTCCAATGACATTCTTCATAGAAATAGTAAAAGCAGTCATGAAATTAATTTGGAAAAATAAGAAGCCCAGAATAGCCAAAGTGATTCTTAGCAGGAAGAGTGAAGCAGGAGGTAGCACAACACCAGACCTTAAACTGTACTACAGAACTATAGAAACAAAAACAGCATAGTATTTTCAGCAAAACTGACATGAAGACCAATGGAACAGAATAGAAGACACAGACAAACCCAAATAAATACAGTGATCTTGTACAAGACAAAGGCTCAATAAACATACATTGGTGAAAAATAGCCTCTTCAACAAATGGTGCTGGGAAAACTGGAAATCCATATACAGCAGAATGAAATTGAACCCCAACTCTCACAAAACTGAGTGGATCAGGGACCTGAGCATTAGACCAGAGACCCTGCACTTACTAGAAGAAAATGTAGGCCCAAATCTTCACCACATCAGCTTTTGACTTCCCTAATAAGACTCATAAAACTCAAGAAGTAAAATTAAGAATCAATAAATGGGATGGTATCAAACTCCAAATCTAGGTACACTCATACATTGCTGGTGGGGTTGCAAAATAGTGAAACCACTCTGGAAAGCAGTTTGGAGATTCCTTAGAAAGCTTGGAATGGACCCACCATTTGATCCACCTATCCCACTCCTTGGCCTGTACCCAAAGGACTTAAAATCAGCATACTACAGAGATACAGCCACATCAATGTTCATTGCTGCTCAATTCACCATAGCCAGATTGTGGAACCAACCTAGATGCCCTTCAGTTGATGAATGGATAAAGAAACTGTGGCGTATATATACAATGAAATATTACTCAGCCATAAAGACGGATAAAATTATGGCATTTGCAGGCAAATGGATGAAATTGGAGAATATCATGCTAACTGAGATAAGCCAATCTCAAAAAAACCAAAGGACCAATGATCTCTTTGATAAGTGGATAATGACATATAATGGGGTGTGGGAGGGGTTAGTGTTAGGGTTAGGGTTAGGTTTAGGGTTAGGGTTAAGGAGAGTGGCAAGAATGGAGGAAGGAAGGACTGTATAGAGGGAAAAGAGGAGTGGGAGGGGTGGGGGGAGGAAAAAAATAACACAATGAATCAAACAACATTACCCTATGTAAATTTATGATTATACAAATGGTATGACTTTACTCCATGTACAAACAGAGAAACAACATGTATCCCATTTGTTTACAATAAAAAAAAACTCAAAATCTTCTTTGCTGCAAAGGAAATAATCAAGAACATGAAAAGAGAGCCTACAGAATGGTAGAAAGTGTTTACCTCCTGTACCTCAGATGTAGCACTAATCTCCAGGATATATAAAGAACTCAAAAAACTAACACCAAAAAAAAAGGACCCAATCAATAAATGGGCAGAGGAATTGAATAAGAACTTCATAGAAGAAGAAACATGAATGGTTAAAAAATGTTCCACATTTCTAGCAATTGAGAAATGCAAATTAAAACTATACTCAGATTTCCACTTACCCCAGTGAAAATGGCAATTATGAAGAATACAAATAATAACAAATGTTAGTGAGGATGTGGGGGAAAAGGTACACTCATACATTGCTGGTGGAACTGCAAATTAGTGCAACCACTATGGAAAGCATTATGGAGATTCCTCAGAAAACTTGGAAAGGAACCACCATTTAGCCCAGTTATCCCACTCCTCACTTTATGCCCAAAGGTCTTGAAGTCAGCATATTATAGTGATACAGTCACATCAATATTTACAACAGCTCAAGTCACAATAGCTAAGCCAAGGAACAAACCTAAGTGCCTTTCAGAAGATGAATGTATAAAGAAAATGTGGTGCACATACACAATGGAATGTTACATAACCATAAAGAAGAATGAAATTATGGCATTTGTGGGTAAATAGATGGAACTGGAGAATATCATGCTAAGTGAGATAAGCCAATCCCAAAAAACCAAAGGCCAAGTGTTCTCTCTCATAAGCTGATGCTAACACACTACAGGGAGGGTGGAGAGGGGAAGAATAGAAGTCCATTGGATTAGACAAAGGGGGAGGAAGGGAAGGGGAGGATGGGAATGGAAAGGACAGTAAAGTAAATCAAACATCACCTTCATGACCAGAGTAACTCCACATCATGCACAATACCAAGAATGGGATTCCAGTTAGAATAAGGCATACTCCATGTGTGTACAATATGTCAAAATTCAGTCTGCTGTCACGTGTGTCTATAAAGAACAAAAGCAACAAAATGATTTGGTAGAAGCCCCATGAAACACTACTGGTCTGCATCTTTGAGATTTTCTCTATGTGTTCTATGGAAATTGGCTTTTAAATTTCTCTCCATAGGCAGCAGTTTTGACATATTGTATTTCCATAGAAAATGTTCCACTTCATTTGGTTGTCAAATGTATTTATACTTGTGTAAAATAGTTTCTTATGAAATTTTAAATTATATTTTCTCCTTTATCATTTATTTGTGTACTAATGATTTTTTTCACTTCAAAAATTACTGATTAATTTCTGTTATACAGTTTTCAGAAAGTGATTTATTATGTTGTTTTACTCATTTAGTTTATTTTGATACATTTTTTACTCTTCTGTGGTAGATGTTTAACTCTCTGTTCTATTGACATAAATATTTAATGCTATAAATTTTCTTTTTTGTGCTTTAAGAATTCAGCTCTATAAAATTTCATTTTAATTTTCTTTCAGAAATTTCACAATCTGGGTTGTGTTTATCATTTGACCCCAAATTTTGTTCTTACTAATTAATTTTTTATTGTATCCTGTGCTCAGAAAAGGCTATTCAAATCATTTCAGCTATTTGGAATTGTCTCATTTTTCTATGGCTGCCATAAAAATCCTCATGAAGTCAGTGTAGTAAAATAAGACGATCTTATTGTACACTATTCTGCAGGCAGAAGTCCAGATGGGCCTGACTTGTTTCTCTGTCCTGGTCCTCCAGGGTTAAATCAAGAGGCCCACAGCCTGGACTCTTATCTGGAGGATCTGGAGGTACTCTGCCTCTACACTCCCTGAGGCCTGGGCAGGGATCATGTCCACACGGGCCTGGGTTTGTGGTCCCTTTTCCGTGGCTGGCTGCAGCTGGGGCTGATCTGCTCATGGGGCTTCCCACATTCCTCCCTTGCCTTCCACAGGCTCCTCCAAGCAACAGTAGTGAGTCTCCCCTACTTTGAATCTTCGGGATTCTCCTTCCACTCAACCTTACCAGTTCAAATGAAGAAAGTTCTGGACTGTCCAGGGCTCCTTGATTAGACTGGGCATACCCCAATAATCTAAAATAATCTCCACACTTTAGGGTTTATAGTCCTCCTGACACCTGCCAAGCCCTCCAGACATGCAGGGATCTGGCAGGGCTGGAAGGCTGCTGGTTCTAGGCACAGATGTCTTTGGGGACATTCTGCCCACTACAGGGACTTGGCAAGGTTTTCTTTGTGATGCAACGTGGTGAAGTTCTCCAGTGGCCTATGTGTGCTAGAAAGAAAGCTGTGTTCTTTTTTATCAAGCAAGTGTGGACACACACACGCACACACACACATGCACACGCACACACACACACACACACAATGGGCCTCCTTTGCTTATGTTGCTCAGATCTTCTGTAACCTTAACTTCTATCCACTTGGACGTGTCACTGTGTCTGCACCTTGGGTGTTTCTCCTTTCTCTGCACCCGGGTGCTTCTCCTTTCTCTGCATCCTGGGCGTGTCTCTTTCCTCTGCATCCTGGGTGTCTCTCTTTTCTCTGCACCCTGGGTGTTTCTCCTTTCTCTGCACCCTGGATGCTTCTGCTTTCTCTGCACCCCGGGTGCTTCTCCTTTCTCTGCACCCCGGGTGATTCTCCTTTCTCTGCACCCCAGGTGTTTTGCCTTTCTCTGCACCCCAGGCATGTCTCTTTCCTCTGCACCCTGGGTGTTTCTCCTTGCTCTGCACCCCAGGTGCTTCTCCTTTCTCTGCATTTTGAGCATTTCTCATTCCTCTGCATCCTAGGCATTTCTCCTTGCATGAACTGCTTGTGCATTACATGGTGTAGAGATAATCTAATTTGGTTACCCAACTGAGTATTGGGGCTCCAACCTCACCAAGATTCTACTCTGAGTCAATGCCTGCTTGACTCCTGTTGGATACCTTCCAAGACACTTCACTTGCTATCCCTTTCGCTTGGTCTTTCTGATCAGTTCTGCCTAAGTGTCTTCTGTATATGACATTTACACAGGAACTGGGTTTGCTGTCAGGCTAAAGTCTCCTCATCTCTGTCAAGCTGTCTGCACTTAGGGAAGTGATGCTCCCTCCCTCCTGGACACACCTCCTTGAGCTTCAATGACAAGGCTCCTCCTTGGTTCTCCTGACAGAGGGCACGGCTCCATCCACCACACCTCCTCTCTTACTCACCTCTGGAGCTGACCTGCTCTGGGATCAGGCACAGCAATCCCTCCTGCACCCATACCACCTCCCCTGAGATGCTCTGAGTCCAAGTTGTAAAGCAAGTATTCATAGACACCAACTGGAGAGATGCATCTCCAGCCCTGGGCTCCCCTGAGCTACAGACTCACACACCATCCCTGGTCTCCCAGCCTGTTGTCCAGAGCTGCTGGTGGCTGAAAACAACAGTTACTCTCTCACAGTTCAGACTGGAAGTCTGAACCCAGGGAGCTGCAGGGCTGTGCACCACCAAAACCATGGAGATTCTGCTGGCCCTGCCAGCTCCTGTCTGCCTTGAACTCATCAGCCTTCTCTTCCTGATCTGTCTTCTCCTTTTGGCCCCTTATAAGGAGATTTATCATTGGATTTTCTTTTACAAATTACCTATTGCGTCATCCAGGACATTCATCTCAAGATCTGGAATTTTCTCATCTCTGCAAAGATCCTTTTTCCAAATAAGGCCACATCCACATGTTCCAGGGACAGAGCTGAGGACACACCTTTGGAAGGTCACCATCCCACCCACAACATGAGCCTGCTGTGTTCTCTGCCTTCAGGTTCATCCCAAGTCAACCATTTCCCAGTCTTCACAGCTTCCAGTTCTGTACACATCACCCTCACCTCCAGTGTGAACTCTGAGCACCTGCTTAACGGGTGCCCTGCTGCCTCTCCACTGATGATTGTCCCTGAAAGGCAGACCAGAGGTCTTACATGTAGACAGGATCACATCTCTTCCCTCCTCAAGTTTCTCCAGCACATTCCCCTCATGCTAGATATCCACAGTCCTCAGTAAAGCCCTTTGCTGGGGCTGGAGTGCCCTGGAAGGTCACCAGTCAGATCCTCAATCCTCAGGGAGGCAGTGTTGGGAGGTGGGTGTGCGGGAGGAATGTGAGCCACAGGTGGATACCCAAGAGCTGGCTAAAGTCTCCTCCTGCCCTGGTCTATTCTCTCCTCCACACAGGTCTGCTGGCCCTTCTGCTCTTCACCAGGAACCAAAGCAACAGGAGAACCACCAGAGTGTGGAGAGCAGCTGGCCACACCCTTGGACATCTAGTCTCTAGAACCAAGAGCCAAAGTGACCTCTTTCTTTTACAAATTACCAAGCCTCAGATACTCTGTTAGAGAAACATAAAATGGACTAAGAGGCACCCTCCAAGCTCAGATCCTGCACAGCCTCCTGTCATCTGCCTTAGCCACACTGATTTGTCATTCTTCCTTAATACACCATGTGTGTCACCATAGGGGCTAGAAACACCTTTCCCCGGAGGTCCTCCAGGTCTCCCCAGGCTTCTTTCAGATGGTGACTCAGAGAGCCTGTCTCCCAGAGGTGCTCTCTGGCCCTTCCCTCTTAACAGCCTTGCCCAGTCACCCCCACCTCTTCCCCCTATTCCTGTGCAGCTCCAGCTACCACCTGTCATCGTCTGTCCCTTTTCCAGTCCAGTGAGTCTCTTTATTGAGGCCTGGGACTCACCTTCACTTTCGCTTTTCTCATAATCGACAGCAATAGCACAGATACCTCAGACATCCACTCTGGAGTTAATGAAGGGGCCAGGCAGGAGCAGGGCAGTCATGGAGGCAAAATCACTCAGAGAACACTTTTCTGTGTATCTATAATTTAATTTTGAAGTTAAAAAATTGACAATTTCCCTTTCCTTTGCTTTCCTTTTTTAAAATATAAGACAGCATGTCTTAGATATTTGGTGTTGATCTTCTCACTGAAAGCTGGAGGAAAACTCGGGGTAAACATCTGATTCAAAACAGAGGCCAAGTTACCATCTGCTACCTGCATGTCTGAGCCATGTTTTGGGGAGGCTTAGCAGCTTAATAGTGGCAATAATTTCAAGCACTTACAGAGACTACTTTGGAAAAGGGAATCCTATTCCTCGGAATTCCCTCGCCCAGCCCTGCTTCCCTTTCACCTGGATTCAGGATCCTCTGTTTGGAAAACTTGGTCTGTGTTTTTCATCCCCACCAAGAACCAGCAACCTGGAGGTGACAAATGGAGTCACTCTAGAGCTGAGTCAGCACAGGGCAGAACAGCCTGAGGGTCATCTGGATGGATGGAGCCTGGCGCTCAGCACAGCCTTCTCTTTCTTCCCAGCTGGGAGTAGCAGGCTGGTGGGGCTCCTGGGTATGATAAGGGTGGATGGAGACTCCAGAACTGGCCATGTTCCACGGTGGGTCTGCACTGTGTAGCTCAGAAGGGTTCCAAGCCAGGACCAGGTAGGCCATCTGCCAACTGGAGCAGCAGATTTCCCTGGAAGAGCTCTATCTTGAGGCTTCCTTTCCTGGGTCAAGTCAACTTTCATAAGGAGAGTCACAAAGTGTTAAGGCAGAACTTGGGTTTCAAAGGTAACATGTGTTAGTCAGTTTCATGGCCATGACCAAAACATGTGACCAGAAAAACTCAGAAGAAGAAATGTTGATTTGGGGCTCCCAGCTTCTGAGGACCCAGTCCACGGCCAGCCTGCCCCAGGGCTCTGGGCCTGAGGTGATCCCCATGTCATGGGGAAGGACCCAGCAGAGGAGACCTGCCCAGGAAGCAGAGAGACTCAGGGATGAGGCACCAGGACAAAGTACAAAGCCTGAAGGGACACCTCTGGTCACCTCTGCAGCCACAACCTGTCTGCCACAGTTACCACTGCAGTCCTTCTAATGCCTGATCCGTCAGAGGACCCATCTGCTAGGCAGGCTGCAGCTCCCCTAATCTGAGCATGACCCCCAGACACTCCTGCCTGGTCTCCCACAGGAGCTCTCAGGGACACCTGGGGTCCACCCACACCCACGTGGGTGTCGGAAAGCCCAGGCCAGCCATGTGACTCTGTCCTCCTCTGTGGAAAAAAGCATTTCCATGGAGACAGGTACCTCTCCAGTAATCCACTGAGAAACTGGACGTCTGCACACAAAGAGCAAGCTAGGTGCCCCACGCCAAAGGGAAAACAACCCACAACAGGTCAAAGACCTAAAGGAAGAATGTAGACTGCACAGCCACTGTAAGGAAAGGGGTGGGGGGCCCGTGATATTGGTCTTGGCAAAGATTTTTGGGTTGTGACCCCACAAGCATCAAAGGCAAAAATAAAAATAATCAACAAAGTGAAAATAGAGTTTATGAAATGGGAGAAAATATTTGCAAATCATGTATCTAAGAAGGGATTAATATGCAAAATAGAAAGAGAGAGAACCCAATTCAATAGCAGCCTCCCAGATGTGGTGGTGCAGCACCAACAGCCCAGCCAGGGATCCTGAGCAGAGCAGAGATGACGTGCAGGCCCAGTCACTGGCGGTGAGGGCAAGGTGACTGGGTCTCTCACTCCTGTGGACTCAGCACATTACACACCAGCCTGTGGAGTTCCTCTTCTTCCCTCTCTAATCCCAGTGAGAAGTTTACAAGCTCTGGTGCTCAGAGAAATTTCCCACAGGTTGGCACACTAACCTGGGTGCTGTGCTGCCCCGGGTCCCTGCAAACACCGTGGTGAAGAGGGAGGTTGCTGTGATGGCCGCTGTCTCCATGGTCTTTATCTGCTTCTCAAAGACTGGGAAATGGAGTCAGAATCAGCATGAACTTCCCAGTCAAATTGCAAGTGGCAATCTGAGTCACACCCTTTATCTTAAAAGCATGAACTCTTTACTGTTTTCACATTTCTTAGGCAGATAGATCTTGGCCTGGGAAAAGCAGTTTCAAAACAAGGAAAGAAGGAGGAACCTCTGGGAGCTAGGAGGGAGTTGGCAGATCAGACAGTGCAGAGCAAGGTGGTGGGGGTCAATGTCCCCACCCCCAGGGAACTTGCAACCTCATGACATCTGTGTATTCTCCTGTGACATCCATGGAACCCTTTGTTCTGGGCAGGTTCTGTGTCCCTACAAGATGGTTGCTGAGTGTGTCCCCAAAGTTCATGTGTTGCAAACTTAATATCAAATTTACATGTCAAAGGCATCCCAGGTGGGCCTTTGGGAGGGAATTGGGTTAGATGAGGTGATGAGGGTGGGCCACCATCATGTCCTTTGTGGCCTTACAAGAGGAGACACTTGCTCAGTTTAGCTACATTGCACCCTCTCTCATGCTGTGATGTCACCCGAGGGCCCTCACCAAATGCCAGTTCTGTGCTCTTGGACTTCCCAACTCCAGAGCTGTGAGCCAAGTAAACTTCTGTGATTCCTAAGTTACTCAGTTTGTGGCATTAAGTTACAGCAACAAAGAAACAGAGACAAATACCAACAGCCTAAGATTGATTATGTGGAATCACCGCACCCTTTAAATCACACAATTAGATGAACTATTATCAGAATTATCAAACATTTTTCTTCTTTTTTTTCCCAGCAACCAAATCAAAATTTTGTTTTGTCTGTTTTTAACCACAGTAATAATTATACTGATATTAAGTAGATAGTAGCAGTTGTCTTCCCAAATTATTGCAACTTAAGATGAAAAGAAAACCCAAACCAGTAAATCTTTTAAAAATATTAAACTTTGATTTCAAAATTCCATATTAGAGAATCAAAAGAGAAACATTAAGAGTAATAAAATCATGACTCTCATAGAGCTGTAAACTGAAGATGTGGCAAAGAGTTTAATTGTTGATTCCTGAGGGAACCAGATCATTGTTGGTTCTCCTGATCTCTCCCTTTTCAAAGGAGAGATTAGAGAATCATTTGCTCATGTAAATAAGGGAAGTGGAAAATAAGATATGAATGGACTCCAAGTATATTTTTTTCTGCAAGACAGAATCTGTTCCAGTGTCTGTAGATAAGAATTATTTGCACTGCTATCAGGTATCCACAACATGCACAGCTATAAGAGAGCTCAAATTGATGGAAGTGCAGAGTCCCTTAAAGAATCAAATGACTCCCCAGAAACTCCAGCATTCCACTTAAAAGATATTTAAGTTGATTTTCTGGTTTATTACAAAGTCTTAATTTTTCCCTTACAAAAGATATCTTGTAATTGCTATATGATCTGCTTTCTAAAAGAGCAATCTTTTAAAATCAGGAGCAGTTCTGCAAAGAGGAAGATTCCATTTCTGCCTAAGCTGTTTGTGGTGTTGCTGGGCTTCCTCCAGCAGTGGAAAAACATGCTTCATGATTAGGGAGTGCTAGAGAATAGCACTTGCCTCTGCCCATTTAGACACTGAACATTCCTGTCTCTGAGCAGGTTCTGCCCTTGCATAGAAGTGGAGGAGAAACCCCCAGCAGGGCACCAAGGAGCCAGAGGCAGGGTGGGCTGAGTTCCCACAGCTGCTTGGTATGGTTCACACCTGTGACTCAGATCCACAGGAAGGACACTGCTCCTGAGATGTGTGAGAAGCTGCACTGTGGGCTTCCTAAAGGATCACTGGAGATCCTCTTCCACCTTTTAGAGGGACAAGATGATGGGGCCCTGAACACCCAGAGCCTGGGACTTCGATTTCTGGCTTCCTGGTTCTCAGCTCTCCTCCAACCCATTGGACACTCCCATGGCAAAAGCCTCAGGCTGGTGTGGCTCAACTCTAACTCAACACTTGCCTCTACTCTTAGTTATTGTGAAATAATGTGGCCTGGGACTCCATCTTTGGCCAGCAATATGAAGGCAGCTTATCTGAAGAGACTTTCCTAACACAGTTTTGTTTCGATGTATTTATAGCCAGTTCTCTTCCACTGGAAAACAGACACTAAGGATGTAAAGTTCCCCTTAAGGAGATGAAAAGAATTTGAGTAAAACAGTGAGTCACAGAAAACACTGTAAGTATAGCAGGTGGTGGCAGGCTGGTGGACAAGAGCAGGCCAATGCAGGAGGGACAAGCCAGAGCCTAAGGACAATTTGAAGCCCTTCCCCCACTGTGTGGCCCTCTAAAGGCCACTCGCACCTTCAAGGCTGAGGTTTCCTTAGGTGTAAAATGAGGACCTACCACTCTCCCTATGTTTCCAGGATAAGATGAGTAGGCACAGCAGAAAGCATTTTGTTAAGTCCTGGAGAGCCATGTGGGCAAGAGGTCTCAGACAGAGGGAGTTTACATTTCCTTTAAGGATTCATCTTCCAGGTGAGGCTGCTGAGGCAGTCAGGTGGGGACTGGAGGTGACCAAGCCACCCAGAGCAGCCCTGGGCCACTGAAGCATGCACTCTGTCCCCTTCCAGGAAGGCTCTCAGCATCGTAAAGAGGAGCTGGCAGGTGGTTTGCCTCAGAGCAGGCACTGCCTTGCTGCTTCCTGGAAATGCAGCCAACACGGAGGGCATAGTTGCCCCTGCATGTCCTGGGATGGCTAACAGGCAGATCCCTGTCACTCCAGGGGACAAGAGCCTGCATGGGAATGGGAGTGCATAATTGTGGAGAAGCCCTGGTCTCAGTGTCCTGAGCTCTGGCAGTCCCAAGATCAGTGGAGAGAATCAGAAGGAAAGTTCTAGAAACAAAGCCACACTGATTTCCCCAAAGAAGAAACAGAAAAGATCAAACACAAGGTTGGCATTAAAGTTCATTGGACCTGGTGGGCTGAATTTGGACTGAGGGCAGCAGAGCATGTGCAGAGGGAGGATCAAGCATATGGCCTGTGTCTGTGCACCTGCCTGAGAGCACATCACCCACCAGAGCTGAGGGAGTGGGGCCTTAACTAACTGTCCCTGTGGGAGATGGGATTCCTCCCACCCCACAGGTAGTCAAACTTCCCTGCACACCAGGATCTACCTACAGACTCCAGCAGCCACAGGACAGGCAGAGCTGGCCAGAGAGTGGGGAGCATAGGGGACTGTATCTAGGCTTTTCCTTTTGTAGAAGTCTCAGGCGGCACAACATGCAACATTTCAAAATGGCATGATTGTTTTGTCATTTGCGTTTTTTGCTTAGTAGCTTTCTTTTTATACTTTATATCTTTGTTTTCTACTCGACCTATGCATTTTTCTTCCTAAAGAATTGCTGATGGCCTTGTGTTCATACACACAGCACCATCCAGTGCAGCCTTTCATGCGTCCCTGCTCTGGGTCACCCAGGTATCCTTGCCTCTGAGACTTCCCTCTGCCTCATCTTCCAAGGTAATAAATGGCCACAATGGAGTTATGCCAGGATGTCCTTTTTAATGTCCCAGAATTTAGAGGAATGAGCAAGAGGACAAGTGAAACCCAAACTATGTAACCATTTAGACTGTTGAACTCTTTTTGTTTCCTGACCAAGGTCTTTTTGGAAAATCAGCACTGGGCCATCTTAATCCCGAACCCTGTGGTTGGGAACACAGGGAGCCAGAGGAGCCCATGAGTGACTTTGCAATGACAGCTGCAGGAAGCAGCAGTGGGTCAGCTTCGCTTGGGTCGCTGCCATCAAGCTCTGGAAGAATGTCTAGAAGAGTTAACAGTATAAGACAGTCATGATGCCTGGAGGCCAGAGATGAGGCTACGTGCGGGGAGATGAAGAATCAAAAAGCTAACACCAGAGAGCAAACCACAAATTCACAGGCAAGTCCCTGAGAGGAGGGTCTGGGCTCTGGGGGCAGGAGAACCCTCCTGTAGACCTCACTCCCAATACCAGCAGCTCAAGATGGTAGGAGGTGACATCCCAACTACCTTCAAATGCCACAGTGACTGGCATTCAGTTGACTGGGACCTCAGCTCAACCAGTGGCACTCTGATGAGGATCAATGACATCCAGGTCACCGGCAGACCTGGTAGCACTGGAGCTGCTGCTGAGGCTGCCATGATCCTCGGGGAGACATGGAGGGGACCATGGCCATTTCTGTCTGTAAAATTAGCAAGTCAATGATATCATCTGGAGATTCTTGTGAAAACTGGAAGACGTCCAACTCTCTTTTTGAAATGAAAACTTTTAATAAGATATATTCAATATTCCAGAAGTCTCCAAGTAGAGTGACAGCCTCCAGAAGGAAAGGAAAGCAGAGGGAGGAGAGGGAGGTGAGGGAAGGGGTGTGGGAGCCCAGTCCCCGGTGGTGCTGCCTCCACCCTGCTGGATGGAGGCCCATGCAGGGCGTGACCTTGCTATCTAGAGTGGAGTGAGGATGAGGGCCCCGAAGGTGTCCAGCTTTCCTTCTTTCCCAACACCAGATACACCTGGGAAAGGCTGCTTTGTGGATGAGGGCAGCAAGCGACATTGCTCCCAAGGCCACAGGCTGCATGGCCCCAGCTGGCCTCACCCCTGAGCCTTGGATCTCTCTGGGTAAAATCAGCCTCTCTGCCCACTTTTCTTCCCCCAGCAGGTTTACAGGTGAGTCCTTGGTCTTGTCCTGTAATCACTGGGAGCGCTCAGAACATGGGGAGAAAGCTCTTTATGCCCTGGGTCCATAATTCTCCCCCCTGGGAGAGGGGGTTCTTTTCATTTCCATGGTGTTCACAGGGTGCTCCCTGTAGTTCTCCCCATCCCCATGGTGATCCTTCCCTCCCCCTCCTATCCCCTCTCCTTTTTCCTATCACTCTGCCCACTCAATTTCATTTGGTTCTCAGCTCTCCTCAGGAGTCATGAATTTCTTGTCCTGAGGGTTTGCCAAGGCACTGTTGACTGTTCTTCAATCAGAATCCGCTGGAGAAAACAGCATCTCTTCTAGCTAGCATCAACAGGAAGGGACACATTACAGGGATGGAATTACAGTACTTAGAGATTTGCTGCAAAAGAAAAGTGAACTCAAGGTTGAGTTTTCAGGAAGTTCTTCAAAAATACAAAAGGAGACACCATCCCTCACGGTCTGAAAGCCACAGTGAAATTGTGAACTCCAGAACCAGAGACCCACAGCCAACTCAGGAGTCTGAAGGTGGGGGTGGCACAGGACTGGGGGGTGGCAAAGAACTGGAAGCTGCCCTGTGGGGAAGGGTGTGTCCCAGATGGTGCTTAGTGCAGAGACCGAAGGCATCCCAACAGTAGATCCTAAGCCATGTCCACAGGAGGTGAGCTGCACCCCAACTGCTATAGCAACAGCATATTGGGCTGATCTGGGTGGGCATCACTCACTTCTTAGCTCCAGGTCCTTCCACCCACACTCAAACATGAGTAAAGCCATCCCTGCCACCTACCACAAGGCTCCATGCCTCAGACATGTGGAAACATGCTCACTCTGAGTCAGGAAGGGCAGATCATGCCAGTCACAGAGTCCCTCCTGGTGGCAGTTCTAGTTCAGCCACAGTGCTGCTGTGACATCCCGTACTGGGACAAGATTACAAAGTGACCATTGCCATCATACAACACATGGGGGTGTGGAGGAGTAAAAGACAGGATGCAGGGAACATGCAGTTGCCCATCCCTGCTGCAGAGCCTGCTCTGGGACGCACCTTAGGCAGCTTCATCACCATGCAGGCACCAGGGTGCACCTCCCTCTCTGGCTTTGGCCAGTCACTGGGCAGGGACTTGTGCAGCTGTCAGGAGATGGGGAGGCTGTGTGGTGTCACAAGCACACCACATCACAGAGACCTCTCCACCCGCAGGAGGAGCAGAATTGAATACAATTAAAAGCCCATGGACACATCAGTGGTGACACAGTTATTTGCTATTGTCAAGAACTAAGTTCTGCATGCAATTGTCAGCGATGCACTTATGTTTAGCCTTGCCACGAATGGGGAGCAGTGTGCTGGGCTGGGACTGGATGTTGCATTGTGGCAAGTCCCTGTGACAGGCCTATCTCAGTTGCATCATGATCTCATGAGCCACCACACAGGCAGCCCCTGGTTGTCTGGAATGTCATGAGGCACGTGACTTCAGAACATGTGCCTTTTATAAATAGTGTATGTTAATACACAGAAAGCCTATGAGGGTCTACAGAGATCTCACTTCTGCATTGTACACCAGGTGCCCTCTGCAGACCTCCTCAGGGAGTGCCCACATGGGCCATGGCTCCTTCTGGGCCCTGCACTGTGCTCACTTGACACCTGCTCTGCACAGCCTTCTGCAGCTGCAAGAGCCCCACTCCATTCCACCTTCCAGATCTCTCAGAAAGGTGTCTGCCTTGGGAAATCACATCTCACACTGAAGCTGCCAAGGAGAACATGTAGCAGGAACTGAGAAGTCAGAAAACAGGGCTGTCATGGCCTAGAAGGGAGGCATCCCTGAAATTGCCTGTGCAAGAAGAGGCCAGAATTTTCAGAGGGAAATGATTAGCTTATGAGAGGGTTAAAGAACTGGGTGGTAGCTGTAGGTAGGTGGGGTGAGGCTGGAGGAGATTGGTCCCTGGGGATGTGAGGCTGGGGCCTGTATTGTCCCTGGAGAGTAGAGTTCCCCCTGCTCCCTCACAGCCATGTCCTGACTTGCTCCTCCACCATGTTCTTCTGCATGCTGTCCTACCTCACCTTGGGCCCAGAGCAATGGAGCAGGTCATCTGTGGACTGAGACCTCTGAAGACACAGGTGAAAATAAACTTTCCCTCTTCTGATGGTTCTCAGTGGGTCATGTGGTCACAGGGAAAGGAATCTGGCTGACACAGGTGGGTGGGCAGGGGCCCTGCAGTGTCAACTCAGTCACCTTGCACTCAGCACCAGGCCCTCCCTCAGGTCCTGCCTTCTCCCAACACCACACAGGTTCACAAACCTTGGAGGACAGGGGCTTGGAATTTAGGGTTCACGTTGGTCAAGGCTCTGGAGCACCTGCGTGTACTGTGATTCCAGCACTGACAGCAAAGCGGGCAGCAGTGGGTGCTGGCATTCCCAAACAGATCACAGAGCGAGCCCGCTGTTGGACAGACGGGGATAAAAATGGCTTAGCTTGGTTGGTGGCAGGCTTGGCCTTGGTGCATTTGCACAAAATGTAAAGATAAAAGCATTTGGCTTTCAGAGCTTTGAGATCAGGTTGGATGAGGAACCAGAGATCCCTACCAGCAGCTGCCCACCTTCCTCTGCCCAGCCTGAGCCAGCTCCACCCACACACTCCTCTGCACCCTCAGCCTGCTCCACAACGCAAAGCTCAGAACAACCCAAATGCAACCCAAGACCCAGTCTCACCCGCGTTCTCCTGCTCCGCAGAGTGTCTGCACCAACTTCCACCTGTTTGTTTGGAGCCAGAAACACCAGAGTTAGTCACTGAATCCTGCCCATCTTGATGTGAGGCCCTTCTCCAGGTCCTCACTACCCCGACGCCCCTAATCATTTCAGGACAAGCCATCCTCATTCTGGACAACTCGAGCCTGTGCCTGAATCCTGCCTCCCTCGCCTGGGTCCTCTCAGCACAACAGTGATCCTGTCACTTCCCTGATTACAACTCTCTGTCTTGCTTCTAGAAGCTGTTTCCCTCAGGAAAAATTTCCCCTCCAACATGCTCAGGAGAGCTGGCCAGGCTTCAGGGTCCACAGAATCCTCCTGGCTGAGGGTCTTCCTCTGGGCAGCCCCCCTGGCCCTCAGGCCCTGTCTGCAGTGGTCCTTACCTTACAGGGGTCCTTACCTCTCCCATGCACCATCCCTGTCCCTGCCCCTGTCTCAGGCTGAACCTTAGGAGGAAGCAGAGGCCAAACCTTCCTTTCCATCCTGGTGACCTGTGCTTGCCAGAGTAGATGCCCATCAGTATTTTAGTTGTGGTTAGAAGAACAAGCAAGTGTGCCTCCACTCTCTGTCTTTCCCCTACCCAGATCAGCACTCCTCCATCCTGGAAGGAAGAAAGAAAAGATGGAGTGAGGGAGGGAGTGAAGGAGAGAGGGAGCAAGGGAGGGAGGGAAGGAGGGAGAGAGGGAGGGAGGGAGGGAGGGAGGGAGAGAAGGAAGAAAGAAATGTGCTTCACACTCTTGAATTCCATCTTAAAAAAAGAAAAAGCACCAACCAGAAATGGTGCATGTAACAACACAGGAGCCTGTTCCTCAGACAGGACCCCAGCTCTCAGCAAAACTCCCAGCAGAGGCAGACGGAGCACACCTGTGTGGAACCCCCTCATGCTGTCTCAAAGCCTGCTGCATGCTGCCAGCTTGGCTCATCCAGGTCTTCCTTCAGGGTCCTGTCCTGCTCCTTCCGCAGACCAGGGTAGACTGAGTCCCAAGGTTAAAATCAAAGGGCAGAAAGATGCTGCCTGGGCCCCATTGTGGAAGCTGTCACTCTCACATAATAGAATGGGAGGGTCACTGCTCTCTTCACGGCACCTCAGCTTTCCATCTGGCTGTTATAGACTGACACTACTCAGATGCGCAGATGCTTGCCCCTCTGCAGGACCCAGGACAGGGCTGTCACCTCAGCTAATTATGTGAAATGGCACTTCAAGCAGAACAACCCACAGGGATGTGGTAATGGTTCAACAGAAAGGCCACGGCCAACCATCCACCCACCTTGACCTTCATCTCACTTAGTCCTCACATTTATGAAGTAAAATCAACACTCTTTTAGATAAGAAAATGGAAAGGTTATGTCATGTAAGGTCCCAAGCTAATAAATGCCAACAGAAATGTCACCCTTAAACTCTGATACCAAAGCCTTCTCTTTTCTGTCATGCAAACTCTCAGACCCACAGCATCATTTTTCCAGCAGTAAAGCAACCTTATCACTGAGCAGCATCACCAGGGGTTCTCAGTGAGGGTTGCAGGCTCTCAGCAAGGAGGCTCTGCCATCATGTCCTGAGATGCCAAGGGAGGCTGAGGAGGGCCAGGACCTGAAACAGCCTGTGCTGTGTTGCCAACAGGGCTCCTGCAGCAGGGCAGCAGTCTGCAGTGAGTGCCCAGGATGAGCAGGGGGAGCTCAGCAGGAAGGGGGCCTCCTCTATTCACCATCACCACTATTCACCTATTCTCTCTGAGGTACCATTTGTCTGGGAGGGAGAGGGCATATACCCACAGGTGGGAGAGAGGGGAAGGGCAAAGGGAATAGCATGCTCAGGGTGAGGAGCTATACAGAACACCTGGAGCACACAAGTGGCCTTGCTTCATCAGACCCTTCAGCAGGGGCACAGGTCCACCTGGCCACACCCACAGGCAAAAACAGGTGTCCTTGGTACAGTGTGTCTTAGGTTACCAGTGGCACTATACTGTTGGGGAGTAAGAAGGAGTGAATTCTATGGTAGCACAATGCTGTGTTCCTGGAAGCAGCTGGGGAGGACTTATGCTATGAAATGGAGAGATTACCTTTCAGAAGAACACAAGACCAGCACCAAGCAGTGGATACACCCAAGACAGGAAGTCCCACAGGACTCAGCCTCCCCACCCTTGGCCTCTCAGCTCCCATGTTGGCTACTTCCTGTCTCCTAGTTACTCTTCAATGGTTATCTGAGCAAGCCTGTCCTCCATGCCAGCCTGGGGTTGGTAGTGATTCTCTGGAATCACTGAGAGAGTGAGCATTTTCCATGTCTAAGTGGACAGTGGTACTGCTGCTCCTGTACTGTCCCTGCCAGGGTCCACAGGACACCCACAGCAAATCCACATTGAGAAGATCCAGGGCAGAGTGTCAAGTGAGCAGACATCTGAGATGTGACCCCAGCAAGACAGCCTGTGGCTGGTCTTGCTCAACTCTTCTTTGCCCCAAATAGCTAGGAACAGCCAGGTGTAGGGGCCACACCTGTAATCCCAGTGGCTTGGGAGGTTGAGGCAGGAGGATCGCAACTTAGTGTGGCCTTAGCAACATAGTGGGAACCTAAGCAACTTAGTGAGATCCTGTTTCAAAATAAAATATAAAAGGGACTGGGGATGTGACTCAGTGGTTGAGCACCCCTTGGTCAATTTCTGGCACCAAAATAATTGTTATTATAATTAGGAACAGATGATTCTGGAGGCACCACCTGGAAAGAGGTGACTGGACAGGACTGAGGGACTGCAGAGAGGCTAAGCATTCATGGTGTGTGGTGAGCGATGGGTCACAGGAGGTACTTGGTGAGACTGCTCTGGGATGGCCATTGGCCCCAGCCTGCTGCAGCATCTGCATTCTCATTCAGTATCTGGGCTTCTCTCCACAGAGTTCCCTGGAGGAAACATTGTCACTCTTCACTACAAGTGATTAGGCATGCTAACTCCAGCAGGTCTCCTGCTGTTACCTCCCTGCTCTTACTTTAATTACTGTGAGGTTTCATGCACGTAACTTAGTTTCTTTTACCCTAATGTCCTTGTCTACATGTAGGGATAGTAGCAGTGCCACCCTGCAGCATTTTGTAACAATTAAGTGGAGAATCAGTGTCATTTACAGAGCCATCAGTGTATAATAAGTGCTGAGGATGTGAAATCTCTAAGTGTAATATTACTTCTCAAGTGCTGGGCACCTCTGCCTTTAATTGTGAATGACAGTGGGGACTGGTCCACCTGTGTCCCTCCTGGTGATACCACTGGAAGGGGCTGCAGTTGACCCTCAAGACTCTAGGGAAGGGCCACTCTCATACCAAGTCAACCAAAACATCCAGGGTGACATCGAGCACCTGCAACGGTACAGCTCTCCCCCTGCCAATCCCAAGGCACAGCTGTGGTGAGGACCGTCCAGCCAGGCCAGGCTGCACAGTCTGACAGGCATCAGCCAGGACATGGCTGGAGGCTTGTTAGAGTGTGCCTCTCTACAGTACCAGATGTGCCAAATTAGTCTGAGTGCTACCAAGATTCCCCATGTTATTTATCTGCATATTTAGTTTGAAAAGCAGGCTCCAGTAACACTGTTAAGCAATTGCTCTTAGCAGCCAGTAATCTCGCCAGCAGCTAAATCTTCTGGCAATAATTTCTTTCAGCACTTAGCTTCCTAGTGTCAGTGGACATTAAGGTCACTAAGGTTTAAGAATTTTAATTAACAAGGGCTGAGGAGGTAGCTCAGTGGGAGAGTGTTCATCTACCATGCACAAAGTCCTGGGCTCCATCCAGTACCACAGGGGGAAATAAAACACTCCAGAATATGCCATCAGAATTCCTGGAAAAACTCACTACCCAAGCACACTGAAAGGTTATTTACTTTTGGTAGAAACAAACTAAATATCTATAAGAAGCACCTTTATTCTGTTGTGTTAAGAGATAAAAGAGGTTATTTTTTGTCCTAAGGTAGAATGAATGACTTCTTGTTTTAGAATGAGAGGAAAGTAGGGGGGCATCTGGATGGATGACAGGAGTGGAAGGTAAAAGGAAGAGGAGTCCTGTGAAAGTTATGTGTGGCCATGCTGGTCCAGGTCAGGAGCAGAAGATCAAAGCACCCCGCTCCCCTTCATTAAGCAGGGTTTTCTTTGAGTGTGGGTTGCTCTGAATTAAAACTGGAAGGGTTTTCTTCACCTTTTAAGTAATTGGCCTAGAAAGTGAGGATTCTATGTTTTACCAAGATGATTTCTTGTGCTTCGTGTGTTTTTTGTTGTTTTTTACTTATTTCAGAAAATTCAATTCTTTCTGTTTAAATGAACTAAGATATTGCCAGTCGAGGTGGCACATGTCTGTCATCCCAGCAGCTCAGTAGGCTGGGGCAGGAGGATCCCAAGTTCAAGTCCAGCCTGGGCAACTTAGTGAGACCCTGTCTCAAAATAAAAAGTAAAATGCACTGTGGATGTGGCTCAGTGGTAAAGCAGGCTGGGTTCAATCCCTGGTACTAAGAAAAAAATTTAAAGAGCTAAGATTTTTCCACAACTATGTAATTATCAGTATTTTCTACTGAAGTCTTTAAATTGTTCCCTGTAATCCTATTTTGATGGAATTTTAAATGTTTGATTTTTTTTTCACAAACTTAAATTCTACATTAAGCCTTCTTCTTGATCATGGATTAACTTTGGAATATTCCAGATGGGTTCCAAAAGGTATCTCTTCTTACAAAAGACAGAGGTTAAGCTAATTGGGCTCAGGTTGCAGATTAAATTATATGGAAAGCATTGTCAAATAAGCAAGCTCTCTCTGAGATCTATTTGTATAGATGTGCTCCTAGTATACTTTAGAAATTGTATGAGTTAGGCACAGTGGTACATGCCTGTAGCTCAGGAGACTGAGGCAGGAGGACCACACATTCAAAGTCAGCTTCAGCAACTTAGTGAGGCCCTAAGCAACTCAGTGAGACCCTGTCTATAAATAAAATATAAAAAAGTGCTGGGGATGTGGCTCAGTGGTTAAGTGCCCCTGGATTCAATCCTTAGTACTAAAAAGAAAAAAAGGAAAGAAAAGAAATGTGTAAAATTCACAGAAATCTAGTGGCCCTATTACTTCCCTGTTGACCACAATCCCAGCTGCCATCCTACAGGGTCACGTGGCACAGAGTACCAAGCTCCCTGTTGGCTGCACCCTTGTTAGAAGGGACTCTCACTCAGTCTTCACCCATGCTCCCTGTAGGTTTCCTTATCTGCAAAGAGTGAATGACTTCACACGGTGCTTTTCTGAAGAGTATGCTAGCAGCTGTAAATCTGTGCAGCTTCACCTCAGGGAGGTTCATGGAGAACTCTGACAAGTACAGGTTCTGATGATGCTGAGATCACACCCTGGTTGGGGGAGAATTCCCCCTCTCTGGCAGCAGAAGCTGATCAGTTTCCAAAGTCATCAACCCAACAACAAGCAGATCAAGCTCATGTGAATGACCAGGTCAGCCTCTGGCAGATTTTCATGCTAAATCAGCCAGTACTGAACTTGTTAAGAAGTTCAATGTCAATGGACTCCACAGGTTGACCCAAGTCAAACTGCCCAGGAGAACCTTTCATGACCAGTGCCCTGCCCCCTGAATCAGGGAACCAGAGCTGTATTGAGGTAAACCCGCTATTGGTGTGGACCCAGGGAGAGCAGAGGGGGCTGAAAGCTTCTTTCGCTCATGGCTCATCATGGAGCAGCAAAGCCACACAAACCATGAGCAAACTCAGTGAGGCAACATTCTAAAATCATTAATGTGGTTTTGGTTTTGGTAATTCCAGGTTTGCCAGTCATCATTCTGGGCAGTATAAACCCTGTGGTGGTCCATGTCCACAGAGGCTACACCATCCAGAGTCCTCCAGACAGCCTCCATCAGCTTCTAGGAACATGCATGTGCTAAGTGTGTGAGTTCTTCCACAGAGGAAGACAGGGACCACAGCGGCCACTGGTGGTCACCAGGAAGCATGTTGGCTTGTAGCTGGCCTGGGGAAGTCTTGGCATAGGGACTGGATCCCTGGAGTTGAGGAACACGTGGGGGACACTGCGAATGTTCCGCAGAAGGCAGAGGGCATGGTGTCCCTTGGGCCCGCAGAGGCTGTGCCAGTCCATGGCCATCAGGTGCCCCCTCTGGAAGACAGACTGGGTACCCATGAAGCAGGTGAGGGAAGGTCCATGTCTCCAGCAATGAGACCTCCTTATTTTCTGCTCTCACAAACTCTGACAAAGATCAACCTAGTATAGATTGAACTCATTCTGCAGAACCTATTCTCACCAGGCCAATGAAGCCTTCTGGGACCCTCCAGCTGATGACAGTCAGACCCATCCTACTCAGGGTACTGCCCAATTCAGGAATCACTCTTTGCACAGATAACATCTGCTAAATTTAACATATCTAAAGTTTTTCTTTTATCAAAAGTAACTGAAAGAGAAATTCTAAATATTATGCTTGAAGGGAGGAATATGGTACTTTCACTACACCATTTCTTCCAGCTCTTTCACACCTGATAATAAGACCCAGGACCCATCCACCCAGGCACACATGCTCTGCACAGGGTAATTTAAATCCTGTCCCTTACAACAGCTGGGGAAGCTCAGGTCGATCATTCAACCTCTCTGCATGGAAGTGTCTCTTTGAAATCGAGCCCCAAAATTCACCTTATAGAACTGGGATGCAGTGTAGCAGAAAATATTCAGATAGCACCTTCCCCCATGCTTTGTTGACCTCAAGGAAGTAAAAATTTTTGCATAGTTCAACATTAGCATTTGGGATTTTTTTTTATTGTAAACAAATGGGATACATATTGTTTCTCTGTACATGGAGTAAAGGCATACCATTTGTATAATCATAAATTTACATAGGGTAATGTTGTTTGATTTATTCTGTTATTTTTTCCCTTCACCCCACCCCTCCCACCCCTCTTTTCCCTCTATACAGTCCTTCCTTCCTCCATTCTTACTCCCCTTTCTAACCCTAACTCTACCCCTAACACTAAACCCTCCCACATCCCATTATGTGTCATCATCCACTTATCAGCGAGATCATTCATCCTTTGCTTTTTAGAGACCGGTTTATCTCACTTAGCATGATATTCTCCAGTTTCATAAATTTGCCTGCAAGTGCCATAATTTTAACATTCTTTATGGCTGAGTAATATTCCATTGTATATATACACCACAGTTTCTTTATCTATTCATCAATTGAAGGGCATCCAGGTTGTTTCCACAATCTGGCTATTGTGAATTGAGCAGCTATGAACATTGATGTGGCTTTATCTCTGTAGTATGCTGATTTTAATTCCTTTGGGTACAGGGCAAGGAGTGGGATAGGTGGATCAAACGGTGGGTCCATTCCAAGTTTTCTAAGGAATCTCCATACTGCTTTCCAGATTGGCTGCACTAATTTGCAGCCCCACCAGCAATATATGAGTGTACCTTTCTCCCCACATCCTCGCCAACACCTATTGTTGTTTGTATTTTTGATAATCACCATTCTAATTGGGGTGAGATGGAATCTTAGGGTGGTTTTGATTTGCATTTCTCTTATTACTAGAGATGTGGAACACTTTTTCATATGTTTGTTGATTGCTTGTAGATCTTCTTCTGTGAAGTGTCTGTTCATTTCCTTAGCCCATTTTTTGACTGGGTTATTTGTATTCTTGGTGTAGAGTTTTTTGAGTTCTTTATAGATTCTGGAGATTAGTGCTCTATCTGAAGTATGATTGGCAAAGGTTTTCTCCCTTTGCTCTGTAGGCTCATTCTTTGCATTGCTGATAGTTTCCTTTGCTGAGAGAAAGCTTTTTAGTTTGAATCTATTCCAGTTATTGATTCTTGCTTTTTTTTCTTGTGCTATGGGAATCCTGTTGAGGAAGCCAACATGTTGAAGACCTGGACATACTTTTTCTTCTATAATCTGCAGGGTCTCTGATCTGATTCTGAGGTCCTTAATCCATTTTGAGTTTAGTTTCATGCACTGTGAGAGATATGGGGTAATTTCATTCTGCTGCATATGGATTTCCAATTTTCCCAGCACCATTTGTTGAAGAGGCTATCTTTTCTCCATTGCATTTTTTTGGCCCCTTTGTCTAGTATGAGAAAATTGTATTTTTTTGGGTTTGTGTCCGTGTCCTCTATTTTCTACCATTGATCTACCTGTCTCTTTTGGTACCAATACCATTCCATTCTTGTTACTATTGCTTTGTACTATAGTTGAAGTTCTGGTATTGCAATACCACCAGCTTCATTTTTCCTGCGAAGGATTGCTTTAGCTATTCTGGGTTTTTTATTCTTCCAGATGAATTTCATGATTGCTTGCTCTATTTCTCTAAGGTACATCATTGGGATTTTAATTGGAATTGCATTAAATCTGTATATCACGTTAGGTAGTATTGCCATTTTGACAATATTAATTCTGCCTATCCAAGAACATGGGAGATCTTTCCATCTTCTAAGGTTTTCTTTGATTTCTTTCTTTAGTGTTCTGTAGTTCTCATTGTAAAGGCATTTCACCTCTTTTGTGAGATTGATTCCCAAGTATTTTATTTTTTTTGAGGCTACTGTGAATGGGTTAGTTTTTCTAACTTCTCTTTCTGAAGATTCATCAATTATGTATAAAAATGCATTGGATTTATGAGCATTGATCTTGTAAGCTGCTACTTTACTGAATTCACTTATGACTTCTAAAAGTTTTCTTGTGAAATTTCTGGGTTCCTCTAAATATACAATCATGCCATCAGTGAACAGGGATAGTTTGAATTCTTCTTTTCCTATTCGTATTTCTTTAATTTCTTTGGTCTGTCTAATTGCTGTGGCTAGATTTTCAAGGACGATATTGAATAGAAGTGGTGAAAGGGGGCTTCCCTTCCTTTTTCCAGTTTTTAGGGGGAATGCTTTCAGTTTTTCACCATTTAGAATGATAATAGCCATGGGCTTAGCATAGATGGCCTTTACAATGTTAAGGTGTGTTCCCACTATCCCTATATTTTCTAGTGTTTTGAGCATGAAGGTGTGCTGTATTTTATCAAATGCTTTTTCTGCATCTATTGAAATAATCATGTGATTCTTGACTTTAAGTCTATTGATATGGTGAATTACATTTATTGATTTCCAGATGTTGAACCAACCTTACATCCTGGGATGAAACCCACTTGATCATGGTGCACTATATTTTTACTATGTTTTTGTATGCGATTTGCTAAAATTTTGTTGAGAATTTTTGCATCGATGTTCATTAAGTATATTGGTCTGAAATATTGTTTCCTCGATGTGTCTCTGTCTGGTTTAGGTATCAGGGTGATTTTCAAAATAGCTTCTAATTATGTTTTGTATTTCAGTCGTGTCTCTTGTGATATTTCCTTGTTCATTCCGAATTTTAGTTATTTAGGTTTTCTCTCATTTTCTCTTTGTTAGTGTGGCTATGGGTTTATCAATTTTGTTTATTTTTTCATAAAACTAACTATTTATTTTGTCAATTTTTTGTATTGTTTCTTTTGTTTCAATTTCGTTGATTTCAGCTCTGAGTTTAACTATTTCCCGTCTTCTACTACTCTTGGTGTTGGCCTGTTCTTCTTTTTCTAGGGCTTTGAGCTATAGTGTTAGGTCGTTTATTTGTTGATTTTTACTTCTTTTATTGAATGCGTTCCATGAAATAAATTTTCCTCTAAGTCCTGCTTTCATAGTGTCCCAGAGATTTTGATATGATGTTTTTTGTTCTCATTTACCTCTTAAGAATTTTTAAATTTCCTTCCTAATATCTTCTGTTATCTATTCATCATATAATAGCATATTGTTTAATCTCCAGGTATTGGAGTAATTTCTGTTTTTTACTCTTTCATTTATTTCTAATTTCAATTGATTATGAACTGATAAAATACAAGGTAATGTCTCTATCTTCTTGCATTTGCAAACATTAGCTTTGTGGCATAATATATGGTCTATTTTAGAGAAGAATCCATGTGCTGCTGAGAAGAAAGTGTATTTGCTCTTGTTTGGATGGTATATTCTATAAGTTTCCATTAAGTCTAAATTATTGATTGTGTTATTGAGATCTATGATTTCTTTGTTCAATTTTTTGTTTGGAGGATCTGTCCAGTGGTGAGAGAGGTGTGTTCAAATCACCTAATGGTATTTTGTTATGGTCTATTTGGTTTCTGAAATTGAGAAGGATTTGTTTGACGTACATGGATGAACCACTGTTTGGGGCATAGATATTTATGAGTGTTATGTCTTGCTGATTTATGCCTCCCTTAAGCAGTATGAAATGTCCTTCTTTATCCCTTCTGATTAACTTTGCCTTGAAGTCCATATTATCTGAAATGAGGATGAATACCCCAATTTTTTGATGAGCCCATGTGCATGGTATGTTTTTCCCCATCTTTTCACCTTTAGTCTATGGGTATCTCTTTCTATGAGGTGAGTCTCTTGCAGGCAACGTATTGTTGGATCTTTCTTTTTAATCCAATCTACCAATTTATGTCTTTTGATTGATGAATTGAGGCCATTAACATTCAGGGTTATTATTGAGATATGATTTGTATTCCCAGTCATTTGTCCCATTTTTTGTATTTTTTTATTTTTATTTTTTGACACGAATTGGTTCCTCCTTTATTTGACAGTTCCTTTAGGATAGTTCCTCCCTTTGCTGATTTGCTTCTTTGTCTTCCATCTCTTCCTCATGGAATATTTTGCTGAGAATGTTCTATAATGCTGGCTTCCTTTTCATAAATTCTTTTAGCTTTTGTTTATCATGGAAGGATTTTATTTCATCATTAAATTTGAAGGTAAGTTTTGCTGGGTATGAGATTCTTGGTTGGCATCCATTTTCTTTCAGGACTTGAAAAATGTTGTTCCAGGCCCTTCTAACTTTTAGGGTGTGGATTGAAAAATCTGTTGATATCTGTATTGGTTTCCCCCTGAATGTAATTTTGTTCTTTTCTCTCACAGCCTTTAAAATTCTGTCTTTATTTTGTATGTTAGGTATTTTCATTATAATGTGCCTTGTTGTGAGTTTGTTGTAATTTTGTGTATTTGGAGTCCTATAAGCCTCTTGAACTTGATTTTCCATTTCATTCTTCAGATTTGGGAAATTTTCTGATATTATTTCATTGAATAGATTGTTCATTCCTTTGGTTTGTTTCTCTAAGCCTTCCTCAATCCCAATAATTCTTAAATTTGGCCTTTTCTTGATTTCCCATAGTTCTTGGAGATTCTCTTCATGATTTCTCACCATCTTCTCTGTTTGTTCAACTTTGTCTTCAAGGTTAAATATTTTTTCTTCAATATCTGAGGTTCTGTCTTCTAGGGGTTCTGTCCTATTGGTTATGCTTTCAATGGAGTTCTTAATTTGGTTTATTTTTTCCTTCATTTCAAAGATTTCTGTTTGTTTTTTTTTCAATATCTCCAATTCTTTATTTAAGTGATCTTTTGCTTCCTGTATTTGCTCTTTTAACTGTCAATTGGTGCCATCATTCAATGCCTGCATCACCTCTTTCATCTCATCATTCAATGCCTGCATTTGCTCTTTCATCTCTTCATTTGCTTCCCTGATCATTTTAATTATGTACATTCTGAACTCCCTTTCTGTCATTTCTTCTGCCATGCAGTCATTGGATTTTATTGATGTAACATCTAGATTTGTTTGGGGCATTTTCTTCCCTTGTTTCCTCATATTGTTTAGGAATCAGTGGGTCATTAAGATATTGCAGATTTCCTCTGTTGCCTTATAATGTCCCTGAAGATTTCTAGTATATTCCCTCTTAGCCTTCAGTAGCCTGAAGTCTTGGAGGAAGTTGATAATGCGTTGCTCCACAAGGAAGCTGCCTCTCTAGGTTTGGTGGCCTTCAGGTGGGGTATTCTCTGCTAGTGGGCAGAGGTGCCTCCACTTGTTGACCAATGGTCAAACAAAGGGGAACTAGGTTGTGTTCTGAGTCACGGCCTGTTTGGACCTGTGTCTCTGGTTTTACTGTCCTTGTGGGAAAACCTCACCCGGCAGGGAAGACTCACTGATGGGGAGGTCTTGTTGGTTAGTTCCCCTCCTGGAGGTTCCCCTCAATCCACAACTACCACCTGGGATGAGAAGCCTTCCTCTGCAATGTTCCCAGGGGCCTGGACCTACCTCCTGGGTCCAGGAGCCTCGCCCTTCACAGATGAGTCTCCTTTGGCTTCCCCTCCTCAGAGAAGCTACCCACAGTCCTGGAACCTTCGCTCCACCCCTCAGCTTGTGTCTGTGTGGCTCTTCCACCAAGAAGCCGCCTAGGCCCTGTGACCCTGCTCTGCACCTAATCGCCTGGCTATGTGGCCCCTTCTCTGAGCAGCCACCTGGAGCCCCTTATAATCGCTCTGAGTCCCAGCAACCTGCCGCATGCCTCTTCCTCTAGGCAGCTGCCCAGTGTTCCGTGCGGTCACTCCGAAAACAAGTGACTGACCATGCACCTCCTCCTCCTCCAGGTGGCTGTCCGGAGTTCTGGTGAGGTCGCCATGAGTCCAAGCAACTCGCTGTGCACCTCCTCTTCCTGACAGCCACCCGTAGCCCTGGTGCAGTCACTCCAAGTCCAAGTGACCCACCTCGCTCCTCCTCCTCCTCCAGCCAGCACCCCTGGTGATCAGGAGCAGTCACTCTGAGTCTAAGCAACCCACCACACACCTCCTCCTCCAGGCAGCCTCCTGGAGCTCTGGTGTGGCCGCTCCAAGTCCAAGCAACCTGCCGCACTCCTCCTCCTCCTCCAGCCAGGCCTCCAGTGTTCAGGATTTGTGGCTCTGAGTCCAAACTGCTCACTGCATGCCTCCTCCTCTGGGCGGCTGCCCAGAGCCCCGGTGGGTTGCTCCGAGTACAAGCATCGTGCTGAACGGCCTCCTCTACGATGCTCCCAGTTGTCCAAGTTCACTGCTCCAGTGGGGGGAGGGGTGTCTCATTGGGCAACTCTACTTCACAAAGTTTCCTGCATTCCAGGACTACCGCTCCGGGATGCCTCCCCAATGGGAGAGACTCACTCGGTGAATTTGAGTTGGTCCCAAGTCTTTCAAATCTCCTCTTCTTGAGTCCTGATTCCTGGAGCAACATGAAATGCAGCCACCCTCTAGTTCACCATCTTGAAAACCAATCAGCATTTGGGAATTTTTAATGTGATTGCTTACTTCCCTAGATACCTGTTTCTGACTTAAAGACCTCAAATTGGCTAGCAATGAGCAGATAAATTATGCTCATAAGAATCCCCTAAAAGGACAAAACTGGTTTTGGAGACCTATTTAAAAGATTCACCAAGAACATTAATTGTGCATGCTAAATTTTTCAAAGATCCTTTTTTATTCCTTGTCACTATCAGTTTCAAAGCAGAGAGCATGTCCCTGCACTCTAAGCAGGAGCCTCAGGGCATCTGGCTAGACTAGAACAACATGGTCTGGGTGATGTACATCCTAGGAAGCACACACAGAGAAACAGAGAACACAGTCAGCCAGGAGAGCAGCCAGAATAGCACCCCTCTGCTGGGATCTAGTGGAGGGTCCAACATCCTCGTCTAAGGAGCCCTTGTAGGAGACACTGCCTGTTGGAGAGGCCCTGGGACCCTCCCAGAGCTCCAGCTGACACCCTCCTTTCTGCCACCCATCCCTTCCCCACATCCACAGCTCAGCATGGTGCATGGTCCCCCTCTGCTTCCACCCACTGCCCTCGGCCCCAGTTTGCACAGTCTGTCCCACTCAGTGTCACTCTGGAGGCCAAGGCGGACTGATTACAACTTCACCCAGTAACACCTCTTCCCAATTTGTGCTGGCAAAATGAATCCCTAGGAATCGGGGCAGTCACAATTATAAAGAGAGTCATTTCATGAGCACAGCATTGGTGGGCAGATGGAACGACACCCTGTGATCAAAGATGAAAATGAAGGAGATGGAGAACAAACCCAGCAGTGATCATGAAGTAAGTAGCATGTTCTTTCTCTCCAAAGCTTGAAATAAACATATGATAGATGTCAAAGAGGACAGACAGATACAAATCACTTAAATAATTTAACATGCATACTCTGGTTTAATGTCATTGGACTTCTGGGATCCTGATGTCAGCTACTGAGTTAGTGATTGGATTGACCGACACTCTTAAATCTGAATCCACTGAACCTCATCTTCTCTGCTGACCCCAGCTTCTGCATTCTGGAGGATGACTTGTCAGTGCATCATGGCAACCTCAATGACCTGCAGATCTTACCCTGATGGGTAATGCTGACAGGCAAATGTGGTGCACCTTCAAAAGGAGTTTCTGGTTTCCAAACCCAGAGAGAAGAGTGTACTGCCCACAAGGGCCCAGCTGCCTCACAGGAAAGGGAGCCCACCTCCAGTACCACCCAGTGCCAGGGACGTGACTTTAGAAGCAGGTTCTTTGTAGGTGTCATCAAGTTAAGTTGAGGTCATCCTGGATGACATAGAACCCTAATCCCATGATCTGTGCCCTTATAAGAGGAAAATTGTCAGAGATGTACAGGGAAGAACATTGTGTGGTGATGGGGGCAGAGGAAACAGGCATGAAGCATCTGCCCCTCCAGAAGCACCAAGGATGACTGGAAGAGACACCAGGAGAGACCAGAGTGCTAGCTCCTCTGGAGCCTCCAGACAGTGTGGCCAAGCTCAGTCCAGGATGGCTAAATGGTACTTTTCCACTGTTAGGACACTGTGTGACACTGATTACACCATCCCCAGGGAACCCAGGTTTCCCAGACTCACTGTTCCAAGCAACAGCTATGGGAAAAGCAGATGCAGACAGCTTCCAGCTGGCCACAGGTGTCAAAAATACTGAGAAAGGTAGGAGAAAGGTCCATGAGAGGTTGCAAGAAGAGAGAAGTTCAGACAAAGGGAAATGGGACCCTGGCAACTTCCTGGGCAGCAGAGCACAAACTGCAGCTGTAGCTTTCACTGAGAAGCTCTCAAAAAGGCTATTTTTTAATAGGGACACCTGGAGTCCCTGGCCTCTCCAGAGAAGGAAAATACCTGATCCATATTTTGGTTGATCTCTATAAAGTCCTCCACAAGCCACCCACTGGCAACCCTCTTGGGTCCCCCTGCCCATCTGCTGGAGCTTTGCTATCACTTGTTGCCTCCATGAAGATCATTCTTTGAATTTTCAAGACAAAGAACCCACCCAACTCCACACTGCATGTTCTGTCTTTTGGGGACTCATCTGGGATCTGCAGAAGGGCGAGTGAGACTGACCAGTGACTCCTTGCCCTTTCTGGGAGTCCTAAGTTCCATTGAGATACATTCAAAGAGTTAATATTCTGCATGACTCTCTCTCTCTCTCTTTCTCTCTCTCCTTCCCCTGAAACAAAAACCAGGCATATGTCCATCACTTAATACCTAATAGCACAAACCTTTACATCAAAAATACAAAAAACCCAGTCAATAAATGGACCAAGGAACTGGACAGACA
Source organism: Sciurus niger (assembly GCA_020740815.1). NCBI lineage: Eukaryota > Metazoa > Chordata > Mammalia > Rodentia > Sciuridae > Sciurus > Sciurus niger. Next base: position 183,890 of record JAHUXG010010189.1, read on the forward strand.
CTTTACAAGACATACAGGCAATTAATAAATATATGAAAAAGTGTTCAACATCTCTAGTAATTACAGAAATGCAAATTCAAATAACTCTAAGATTTCATCTTACTCCAATTAGAATGGCTATTATCAAGAACACAAACAATAATAGATCTTGGCGTGGATGTGGGGCAAAAGGCATGCTTTTACATTGCTGGTGGAGTTGCAAATTGGTGCAGCCACTCTGGAAAGCAGTGTGGAGATTCCTCAGAAAACTTGGAATGGACCCACCTTTTGACCCAGTTATCTCACTCCTTGGTTTATTCCCAAAGGACATAAAATTAGCATAGTACAGTAACACAGCCACATCAATGTTTATAGCAACTCAATTCACAATAGCTAGATTGTGGAACCAACCTAAATTCTTCTCAATAGATGAATGGATAAAGAAACTGTGGTATATATACACAATGTAATATTATTCAGCCACAAAGAATAATAATAATATGGCATTTTCAGATAAATGAATGGAATTGGAGAATGTCATGCTAAGTGAAATAAGCCAATCACCAAAAGTTGAATGTTTTCCCTGGTAAGCAGATGATGATATATAATGGGGGTGTGGGTGAAGGGTGAGAGAATGGAGGAAATTTAGATTATGTAGAGGGAAATGAGAGTGAGGGGGGTATGAAAGGTGGTGGAATGAGACAGACATCATTACCCTATGTACATGTGTGATTGCACAAATGGTATGAATTGGGCTGGGGAGATAGCTCAGTCAGTAGAGTGCTTGTCTTGCAAGCACAAGGCCCTGAGTTTGATTCCCCAGCACCACAAAAAAACAAAAAACAAAAAACAAAAACAAAAAAAATGGTATGAATCTACATCATGCACAATCATAGAAATGAAATGATGTACCCCATTTATGGACAATGAATCAAAATGCAGTCTATAAAAATAAAAAATAAATAATAAAAAGAAAGAATTAAAAAAAAACTAATAGCATGCCTGCCAGTCTACAAGACTCAGACAACAGGCTTGCTGGGCACACAGGACCCACCCCTTGACCTAGGCATGGGGGACATTGGTCCTAATGAATGTCCTTTCAGTTTCACTTTTGTGGGGTCCAGCTGGTGTGCGGGAATGGGGAAGGCCTGCGACACTCAAAAGCTTGCCTGATCCTGACACCCCTCAGGGTGCTGACCATCAGCACCCCTGAATTTGCCCATCTGGAATCCAAGCTGCATCAGTGAGAGACCCAACTGGAGAAAGAGAAAATGTCCTTTCAAATCCAAGCCTCTGTGGGACATAGAAGATGGTTTCTTCTTGTCTCTGAAATTCTGCTTTCAGTGAATTCCTCCCTAAATGCTAGAGGAAGGAGGAGACACCAAGGAAGGAACTCTGGAAAGGCAGCCAGGCCCCAGGCCCCTGGGTGATGCTTCAGAGGAGTACAATCGGCTCTGAGGACACCATACAGGCACTGCCCCAAATTACAGGAACTTATATTCTGGAAGTAGACACAAGGGACCTTTCAGCAGATGCCCTAAATCCTGTGGGGTTTTCTGTTCTGTCTAGATGGGCACAAGGAAGAAAAATTAGAAAAGACCCCATATGCATGGGTTGTCTTTGTTCTTAAAACCCTTTTTCTGGGGATTTTGGGGGTTCCCACATTCTTTAAATATCTGGACTGACTCATCTGACCCAAAGTGCACTCAGCTCTGCTTTAGATGTCCTGTGTGCTCCTTAACTAGAGTAATTATGGCTATATCATATGTTTGAAAACTTGTCTTTTTGAACTCATGGCTTTTCTGGTGAATTTACCTTTGGTCCTGTTCTTTCAGTTCTGATTTACTTTGTTTTATCTAACTGAAGTTTTTGTCCATCTCTGTTTTTGTTGTTGTTGTTGTTGTTTGTCTGGTTTGGTTTGTTTTTTTTCCCCCCTGCTGTCTTTATTCAAAGGCCAATGAACTCTCAAATACAATGGACATCTGAGCCAGCTCTGTTTTAATTTCTAAAGAGTAAAATCAAAATTTTGTGTAATATTTCCTGTCTGTTTTCACATACACTTATGTGTGCCTTCATATTATGGTTTGTGTCCATAGATGCTTGTGTCTATCATTTGCATGGTATCAAAATTGAATTATAGATAGATGAGAACTCAAAAGTATAAAAGAAATGGATCCAAAATGCCTTTCAGCTCATGTGATTTAAATACTTAGCAAAAAGAAAAATAAAAGATGTTTTGAAATTACTAATGTGCATGTTTTTCTAGCACTGGTGGCTATAAAATGTTTATAGTGTCCATTGCTTACAAGGTTTTTCTTCCTCAGCAGAGGATGGGCTGGAATATTAACCAACTTTGTCTGATATTTTGATTTTCACTGGTAACCTAAATTCCAAGGGCTCTTGGCTTCTTCAACTGTACAATAGCACATGTTGGGCCTATTGAATGTGATTTTTTTCTTTTGTTATTGATTATTTTTGTTATGTATTATATAAGGATACATTCTGACATAATCACAAAAGCATGGAATGTAATTTGCTCTAATTCAGTCCCCAACACCTCCCTTCCCCTGTTTTCTCCCTCCACTCCACTAATCTTTCTGCAATACATTTTTAGATCTTTTAAAATCAGTGTGTTCTGGATAGACTTAATGTGGAGATTCGCTGTGCTATAGTCAAGTACGTACATTCATAATTTCCATCTTCCACTGTCCATCCCCTATAAGGTAAGTTCCTCCTGCTCACCATCAATCTTCTTCATCTACTTCACTTATCTTTCCTCTATTTTAATAGAATTTCCTCTTCCTATGTTTTTCCTTTCTCTCCCTTTCTCCTTACCCACCTCCCACTTTAGATTAGCTTACACATATCAGACAAAACATTCAACCATTGACTTTTGGGGGATTGGTTTATTTCACTTAGCATGATAGTCTCTAGCTCCATCCATTTACCAGCAAATGCCATAATGTCATTCTTCTTTATGGCTGAGTAATACTCCATCATGTGTATATACCACATTTTCTTTAACCATTTATCTGTTGAAGGACACCTAGGTTGATTCCACAGCTTGCCTGTTGTGAATTCTGCTGTTATAAACATTGTTGTGGCTCTGTCACTGTAGTATGCTGATTTTAAATTCTTTGACTACATACCAAGGAGTGAGATACCTGGGTCATATGATGGTTCCAATCTCAGTATTTCGAGGAATCTTTATACTGATTTCCAGTGTAGTTGCACTAATTTGCAGGTCCACCAACAATGTATGAGGGTACCATTTCCCCACATACTCTCCAAAATTTATTATTATTTGTATTCTTGATAATTGCCATTCTGACTAGAGTGAGATGAAATCTAGGTAGTTTTGATTTGTATTTTCCTAATTTCTAGAGATGTGGAACAATTTTTCATATTTGTTGACCATTTGTATTCTTCTTTTGAGAACTCTCATTTAGGTCCTTTGCCCATTAAATATATATTTTATTTTTATTTTTATTTTTTTCTCTTTTTTTATTGTAAACAAATGGGATACATGATGTTTCTCTGTTTCTACATGGCGTAAAGGCATACCATTGGTGTAATCATAAATTTACATAGGGTAATGTTGTTTGATTCATTCTGTTATTTTTTCCCTTCCACCCCACCCGTCGCACCCCTCTTTTCCCTCTATACAGTCCTTCCTTCCTCCATTCTTACCCCCTCCCTAACCCTAAATCTAACCCTAATACTAACCCTCCTTCCCACTATTATGTGTCATCATCCACTTATTAGCGATATCATTTGTCCTTTGGTTGTTTGAGATTGGCTTATCTCACTTAGCATGATATTCTCCTGCAAATACCATAATTTTATCATTCTTTATGGCTGAGTAATATTTCATTGTATATATATACCATAGTTTCTTTATCCATTCATCAATTGAAGGACATCTAGGTTGGTTCCACAATCTGGCTATTGTGAACTGAGCAGCTATGAACATTGATGTGGCTGTATCTCTGTAATATGCTGATTTTAAGTCCTTTGGGTATAGGCCAAGGAGTGGGATAGCTGGGTCAAATGGTGGTTCCATTCCAAGTTTTCTAAGGAGTCTCCACACTGCTTTCCAGAGTGGCTGCACTAATTTGCAGCCCCACCAGCAATGCATGATTGTACCTTTCTCCCCACATCCTCACCAACACCTGTTGTTGCTTGTATTCTTGATAATCGCCATTGTAATTGGGGTGAGATGGAATCTTAGGGTGGTTATGATTTGCATTTCTCTTATTACTAGAGATGTTGAACATTTTTCCATATGTTTGCTGATTGTTTGTAGATCTTCTTCTGTGAAGTGTCTGTTCATTTTCTTAGCTCATTTGTCAATTGGATTATTTGCATTCTTGGTGTAGAGTTTTTTGAAATCTTTATAGATTCTGGAGATTAGTGCTCTATCTGAAGTATGATTGGCAAAGATTTTCTCCCACTCCGTAGGCTATTTCTTTGCATTGCTGATAGTTTCCTTTGCTGAGAGAAAGCTTTTTAGTTTGAATCTATCCCAGTTATTGATTCTTGCTTTTATTTCTTGTGCTATGGGAGTCCTGTTGAGGAAGTCTGGTCCTAAGCCGACATGTTGAAGCTCTGGACCTACTTTTTCTTCTATAAGATGCAAGGTCTCTGGTCTGATTCCGAGATCCTTAATCCATTTTGAGTTTAGTTTCCTGCATGGTGAGAGATATGAGTTTAGTTTCATTCTGTTGCATATGGATTTCCAATTCTCCCAGCACCATTTGTTGAAGAGGCTATCTTTTCTCCATTGCATATTTTTGGCCCCTTTGTCTAGTATGAGAAAATTGTATTTATTTGGGTTTGTGTCCATGTCCTCTATTCTGTACCATTGATCCACCTTTCTATTTTGGTACCAATGCCATGCCGTTTTTGTTACTATTGCGTTGTAGTAGAGTCGAAGATCTGGTATTGCAATACCCTCTGCTTCACTCTTTCTGCCAAGGATTGCTTTAGCTATTCTGGTTTTTTATTCTTCCAGATGAATTTCATAATTGCTTGCTCTATTTCTGTAAGGTACATCATTGGGATTTTAATTGGAATTGCATTTAATCTGTATAGCACTTTTCGTAGTATTGCCATTTTATATTATCCCTATTTTATATTATTCTATCCCTACTTTATATTAATTCTGCCTATCCAAGAACATGGGAGATCTTTCCATCTTCTAAGGTTTTCTTTAATTTCTTTCCTTAGTGTTCTGTAGTTCTCATTGTAGAGGTCTTTCACCGCTTTTGTGAAATTGATTCCCATGTATTTTATTTTTTTTCCATGCTATTGTGAATGGGATAATTTTCCTAATTTCTCTTTCTGAAGATTCATCACTTATGTATAAAAATGCCTTAGATTTATGTGCATTGATCTTATATCCTGCTACTTTACTGAATTCACTTATGAGATCTAAAAGTTTTCTGGTGGACTTTCCTGGTTCCTCTAAGTATATAATCATATCATCAGCAAATAGGGATAGTTTGAGTTCTTCTTTTCCTCTTTGTATCCCTTTAATTTTTTTGATCTGTCTAATTGCTCTGGCTAGAGTTTCAAGGATGATATTGAAAAGAAGTGGTGAGAGAGGGCATCCCTGCCTTGTTCCAGTTTTTAGGGGGAATGCTTTCAGCTTTTCAACATTTACAATGATATTAGCCATGGGCTTAGCATAGATGGCCTTTACAATGTTAAGGAATGTTCTCTCTATCCCTATTTTTTCTAGTGTTTTGAGCATGAAGCGGTGCTGTATTTTATCAAATGCTTTTTCTGCATCTATTGAAATAATCATGTGATTCTTGACTTTAAGTCTATTGATATGGTGAATTACATTTATTGATTCCCTGATTTTGAACCAAACTTGCATCCCTGGGATGAAACCCACTTGATCATGGTGAACTATCTTTTTAATATGTTTTTGTATGCGATTTGCTAAAATTTTGTTGAGAATTTTTGCGTCGAAGTTCATTAAGGATATTGGTCTGAAATTTTCTTTCTTCGATGTGTCTCTGTCTGGTTTAGGTATCAGGGTAATATTGGCTTCATAGAATGAGTTTGGGAGGGTTCCCTCCTCTTCTATTTTATGGAATACTTTGAGGAGTATTGGAATGAGGTCTTCTTTAAAGGTTTTGTAAAACTCGGCTGAGAACCCAACTGGTCCTGGACTTTTCTTTGTTGGTAGGCTTTTGATGACTTCTTCTATTTCATTACTTGAATTGGTCTATTTAAATTTTGTATGTCCTCCTCGTTCAGTTTAGGCAATTCATATGTCTCTAGAAACCTGTTGATGTCTTTGAAATTTTCTATTTTGTTGGAGTATAGATTTTCAAAATAGCTTCTAATTATGTTTTGTATTTCAGGCGTGTCTGTTGGGATATTTCCTTGTTCATTCCGAATTTTAGTGATTTGGGTTTTCTCTCGTCTTCTCTTTGTTAGTGTGGCTAAAGGTTTATCAATTTTGTGTATTTTTTTGAAGAACCAACTACTTATTTTGTCAATTTTTTGTATTGTTTCTTTTGTTTCAATTTCATTGATTTCATCTCTGAGTTTAACTATTTCCTGTCTTCTACTACTTTTGGTGTTGTTCTGTTCTTTTTCTAGGGCTTTGAGCTGTAGTGTTAGGTCGTTGATTCGTTGATTTTTACTTCTTATTGAATGTGCTCCATGAAATAAATTTTCTTCTAAGTACTGCTTTCATAGTGTCCCAGAGATTTTGATACGATGTTTCTTTGTTCTCATTTACATCTAAGAATTTTTTAATTTCCTTCCTAATATCTTCTGTTATCCATTCATCATATAATAGCATATTGCTTAATCTCCAGGTGTTGGAGTAGTTTCTGTTTTTTACTCTTTCATTTGTTTCTAACTTCAATCCATTATGATCTGATAGAATACAAGGTAGTGTCTCTATCTTCTTGTACTTGCTAACATTAGCTTTGTGGCATAATATATGGTCTATTTTAGAGAAGGATCCTTGTGCTGCTGAGAAGAAAGTGTATTCACTCTTGGTTGGATGGTACATTCTATAAATGTCTGTTAAGTATAAATTATTGATTGTGTTATTGAGATCTATGATTTCTTTATTCAATTTTTGTTTGGAAGATCTGTCCAGTGGTGAGAGAGGCGTGTTAAAATCACCTATTATTATTGTGTTATGGTCTATTTGGTTTCTGAAATTGAGAAGGATTTATTGACATACACGGATAAGCCACTGTTTGGGGCATAGATGTTTATGATTGTTATATCTTGCTCTTTATGCTTCCCTTAAGCAGTATGAAATGTCCTTCTTTATCCCTTCTGACTAACTTTGCCTTGAAGTCCACATTATCTGAAATGAGGATGGATACTCAGCTTTTTTGGTGAGTCCATGTGCATGGTATGTTTTTCCCCATCCTTTCACCTTTAGTGTATGTGTATCTCTTTCTATGAGGTCAGTCTCTTGCAGGCATCATATTTTTGGACCTTTCTTTTTAATCCAATCTGCCAATTTATGTCTTTTGATTGATGAATTGAGGCCATTAACATTCAGGGTTATTATTGAGATATGATCTGTATTCCCAGTCATTTGGTTCATTTTTTAAATTTTATTTAATTGTTTATTTTTTTGACACACCTTGGTTCCTCCTTTATTTGACAGTTCCTTTAGGATAATTCCTCCCTTTGCTGATTTGCTTCTTTTTTTTTTATCTCTTCCTCATGGAATATTTTGCTGAGAATCTTCTGTAATGTTGGCTTTCTTTTGTAAATTCTATTAGCTTTTGTTTATCATGGAAGGATTTTATTTCATCGTGAAATTTGCTGGGTAAGTTTTGCTGGGTATGAGATTCTTGGTTGGCATCCATTTTCTTTCAGGACTTAAAAAATGTTGTTCAAGGCCCTTCTAGTTTTTAGGGTCCAGATTGAAATATCAGCTGATATCCGTATTGGTTTCCCCCTGAATGTAATTTGTTTCTTTTCTCTCACAGCCTTTATAATTCTGTCTTTATTTTGTATGTTAGTTATTTTCATTTTAATGTGTCTTGGTGTGGGTCTGTTGTAATTTTTTGTATTTGGAGTCCTATAAGTCTCTTGAACTTGATTTTCCATTTGTTTCTTCAGATTTGGGAAATTTTCTGATATTGTTCCTTCCTTTGGTTTCTTTCTCTAAGCCTTCCTCAATCCCAATAATTCTCAAATTTGGCCTTTTCAAGATATCCCATAGTTCTTGGAGAATCTGTTCATGATTTCTTACCATCCTCTCTGTTTTTTCAACTTTGTTTTCAAGGTTAAATTTTTTTTTTTCAATATCTGAGGTCTGTCTTCCAGTTGTTCTATCCTATTGGTTATGCTTTCTATGGAGTTCTTAATTTGGTTTATTGTTTCCTTCATTTCAAGGATTTCTGTTTGGTCTTTTTTCAATATCTCTAACTCTTTATTGAAATGATCTTTTGCTTCCTGAATTTTATCTTTTATCTGTAAATTAGTGTGATCATTCAATGCTTGCATTTGCTCTTTCATCTCATCATTTAATGCCTGCATTTGCTCTTTCATCTCTTCGTTTGCTTCCCTGAACATTTTAATTATGTACATTCTTAACTCCCTTTCTGTCATTTCTTCTGCCATGCTGCTGTTTCATTTTATTGATGTAGCATCTAGATTTGTTTGGAGCATTTTCTTCCCTTGTTTTCTCATATTTTTCAGGAATCAGTGGGTCATTAAGGTATTGCAGATTTCCTCTATTGACTTATAATGTCCCTGAAGATTGCTAGTATATCTCCTCTTATCCTTCAGTAGCCTGCAGTCTTGGAGGAAGTTGATAATGCGGTGTTCCACATGATGCTGCCTCTCTAGGGTTGGTGACCCTCAGGTGGGTTATATTCCCTGATAGTGGGCAGAGTTGCCTCCACTTGTTGACCAATGGTCATCCAAAGGGGAACTAGGCTGCGGGCTGAGGCAAGGCCTGTTTGTCCCTGTGTCTCTGATTTTACCTTCCTTGTGGGAAAACCTCACCCGGCAGGGAAGACTCACCTGGTGGGGTGGTCTTGCCGGTCAGTTCCCCTCCTAGAGGTTCCCCTCAATCTACAACTACTGCCTGGGCTGGGTTGTCTTCCTCTGCTATGTTCCCAGGGTCCTGGACCCACCTCCTGGGCCTGGGAGCCTCACCCTTCACAGACGAGTCTCCTTAGGCTGCCTCTCCTCAGGCAATCTGCCCACATTCCTGGAAACTTCCCTCCACCCCTAGGCGTGTCTCTGTGTGGCTCTTCCACCAAGAAGCAGCCTGGGTCCTGGGACCCTGCTCTGCACCTAATAGCCTGGCTATGTGGCCCCTCCTCTGAGCCACCACCCAAGCCCCATACAATAGCTCCGAGTCCCAGAGACCTGCCACACATCTCTTCCTCCAGACAGCTGCCCGGTGTTCCAACGCAGTCACTAGGAGTCTAAGCAACTCACTTCGAGTCTCCTCCTCCCGACAACCACCTGTAGCCCTACGCAGTCACTCCGAGTCCAAGTGACTCACCCTGTTCCTCTTCTTCCTTGGGTTAGCCCCTCGGAGACCAAGCAACCCACTGTGTTCCTCCTCCAGGCAGGCCATTGGTGTTCAGGAGCGGTCGCTTTGAGTCCAAACAATTCACCAGTCACCTCCTCCTCTGGCAACTGCCTGTGGCTCTGATGCAGTCACTTCTAGACCAAGCAACCCGCTGCACTTCTCCTCTTCCTCCGAGCAGCTCCCCTGGCGTTCAGAAGTGGTCGCTCTGAGTCCAAACAGCTTGCCACGCAGCTCCTCCTCAGGCAGCCGCCCGGAGCCCCAGTGGTTGCTCCGAGTCCAAGCGCTGTGCTGAGCAGCCACCTGTATGATGTTCCCAGTGGTCCATGTTTACCGCTCCAGTGGGGGGAGGGGCATCTCACCGAGCAACTCTACTTCACAAAGATCCCTGCTTTCTGGGTCTACCACCCCATCCAGGATGCCTCCCCAATGGGAGAGACTCACCCGGTGGCTTTGAGTTGGTCACAAGTCTCTCACTGTCTCCTCTTTTGAATCCTGCATCCTGGAGCAACATGAAATGCAGCCGCCCTCTAGTCCGCCATCTTGAAAAACCTAAATATATTTTCAAAATTGTTAATAAAAGGAAAACAGATTGAGATTGACTTGTTTTGGGACTTCACTAAAAGCAAGGTTACTAAGAGTTAAGATTCTAATTAGCAGATTTAATTCTATAGTCAAAAAATACAAAAGGTTTCAGTTGTATCCACATTTAAAATTATGTAAGGTTTTTTTCTAAGGTGAAATTTTGATGTGCTAATAAAAAAACAACATCTGATTCTCTGTTAGAACAACAAAGATCTCTTGGAACATTATTCTTATATATCAAGATAATTTCTTATAGCTATTGGATTTTATTACTTTGGGAAACTGAGTGTAACTGTAGTTAAGCAAACAGCTATTATTTTAGGTTGTTACTATAGCATTGACACCTTAATATATGTAATTAGAGATATGTATACATCTGAAAACTAATTATATTTATCTGAGCTTTGTCTAAGTATTATTCAAAAGTTTGTAACATGAAAGTTATGTGTGTTTAATGTAGGCAAGATAACCAATTTATACAGTGGTATCAGGCATAAATGGGGCATGCTGCCACTTAAAAACCGTGACTTAGACCTGTTTCTGTTTCTGATCATTAACTCTGTGTTTTTTAAGTTTATAAAAAATTTCATATGTAATTAAATTAATTTGTTTGCATCTTTGTAGAGGTTAAATAGCTACCAAAGATGTATTAGTGATATTATAAGATTATGCTTCTTGGCTCAAAGCTGTTATATAAACTAAGGAAGTTTTTGCTCTTGTTACTTTCACTTCATGAACCATTGCCTGCTAGTGTTTTGCAGAAGTCCTGCTTCTGACAGAACTGAGTTAAACTAAAACAATAAGCTCTAACCTACAGAGCAGATAGGACACAATGCTGACATCCAGTACCAGTACTGACCCTAATTGGATGAAAGCAGGGTAGTTAAAAAATTATAGACTTCTAATTTGAAACCCATTACTCCCCCTTCAAGGCTGGTGAAACTGGCCTGATGGATGTTTAAAACCAAAACTTGAAGACCAAAACCAAGAACATAAAAGGTTTAAGTAAAAAGCAACCAATATTTTGTCCCTTGCCCCCAAAGGTCAGCCAGGACCCATGGAATGATGGGGCCCCTCTAAGGGCTCCATGACTCTGGTGAGTCACCTGACTTCCTGGTCAGGGTGATCATGAGGATCCTAGAGAACAAGAAGCCAACCACTGCACATTCTGCAAAGAGGAGGGTCAGTGCAAGAGAAATGTCCCTGATGCTCCCAACAGAAGCCACAGGTGGTCAGCACAATTTCCTAACAGCAGATAGTGCTACCTCTTCAGGGGAATGTAGACAGGTGGAAGAGATGAGGCCAGATACAGAGGGAAATGGGTCCCAGGACAACTTCCTGGGTGTCAGAGAAGAAATCAGCAGCTGAATGCTTTTGCAGAGAGACTGGCAAAAAGGTTACTTTTAAGTTGGGACGTGTGTGGCCTGGAGTTCACGGCCTCTCCAAAGAAGGAAAATGCTGGCTTGAAACTTGGACTGGACCAAAGGCTGCGTGAATGCCTCAGGAACATCGAGACATGGAATGTTGGGCCAGGGCCTGACTTCCTCAAGCCTCTAGGTCCACCTAAACCAATGACAAAAACCATCCAGGATGATCCCCTGCGTCCCTCCCAATGTGGAAGCTTTGCTCTATAATAAATTCTTATACTTTACTTTCACCCACTACTACCTGTGAATCTCATTCTCTATATTTGTGAGACAAAGAACCGCCCCCCCCCACACACACCTTGCTTCATGTTGCAAGTGTAGAGAAAATCTCCAGGAAAGAAGAGAAAGTACTCAGGAGGGTTTAAACAGAGAATCTGTGCCCCACCCCAAAGTGGTCTCTAATACAAGAACAGGATAACTGCTAACCAGCCAATAAAGGAAAAGTACCGACATAATAAGAAAAACTTTGAAACAGTTCCAGAGAAAATGGCATCACCTACAACAGCCACATTGCTAATCACAGAATGACAGCTGCCCAGCTGCCAACCTGCTGCCAACAGGAAAGGAGCTGGGAACACAATGGGGCATCTTCAACAAGCTGGCAGAGACAGTCGCCCCCTGGAACTCTGCCTGACTCTACCATCAATCAGGACCAATGACAGAGACATCGTCCTTCAGAATCGTAAGCACCACCACTTGGTCTCACCACAGGAAAGGAAGAACTGACCCTTGGATAAAGTGGGGTCGAGGCCCAGAGGTGACATGTCAGAAGAGCAGTGACCTAAGGTGTTGCTGAGCATGGTGGGAAGCATGAGGAGCATCCCTATGGGGTGAAGGGGCTGTGGTGACTGCAGGGCAGGAACCAGGAATGCCTCCAGCTCAAGTGCTGCTCATCTGTGGTCACCTGATGGGAGGAGGTTGGGGTCGAAGGTCACCGTGTTCTGGAACTCTTGGAGTCACTGACTTTATGCTGCAGTTATTTACTAAGCAGCAAGGTATCTTTCACTCTATTTTTTGTGGTCCTGGGCAATGAGCATGAGGCCTCATGCATGCCAGGCAGGTACCACACCACCAAGCCACTTCCTCAGCCCTGGACTTTATTTGGTTGTGTGCATGAATGACAAAAAACGAGTAGCTCCTAAGAATCAAATAATGAAACAACTGCAAAATCAGTATTGGGTGGAGGTTTTATGATCTAACCATACACAGGAAAGGAAAAATAAAATGCGAAGAATGGAAATTCATTAAGAAAAAAATAAAATAATGATAGAGTAAGAGAGACCCACCTAAACTGAAATGTAGGGGGCAGAATAAAATATTAAATTCACAGGAAAAGTTCTAGGCAACTATGGACCAAAATAATTTCATTTGCTCATATTAAACACAACCTGTATTAAGGCAATAAAGCCTACTGGGGCTGGGGTGGACAGATGCCAGCCTACCCCTGTATGCCAGCAGCTGAAACACTCTCCTGAAGCCCCCAAATCTCTCAGTCATATTTTCTTCATAGCTGACTATCAATCAACATCAGAAATTATCCTCTGATTGTCAGCTCCTTGAGTTTCACTTCCTGCTGTTCAAGTGATGTAAAATCTCATGCTCTTTAGTGGAAATAACAGAACCTGAATTTGCTCCTTTTCCTTAAATGCACCAGCCTGGATTTCAGGGAAGTCCCTTGCAGGCAGTTGCAGGGTGGACTTGGAGGATGTATTGAGCTGGCTGGATTTGGGTACAGACCTTACTTTCATCTCCATACAGTTCTATACTACCTGCTTTAAACTTCTTTTTTTCTGTATTTCTAATTTATAAATGATTTTTATAAATAATGAAGGAGGAGGAGAAAGATCAGTGGTAGGTAAGAGGAAAAGAAATGGAATCATTAGAAGTCTTAAATGCTGTCAAGAAACAAATGAGGTGAGATGATAACCTGGAGGCATTCACCAGATTCTGTCACAAGGTGGTCATGGTGTCAGGCAGGAGGACAATGTCTCTGAAGGGGGAACTGGGCCACTATGGGAGGAGAGGGAACTGATGAGGGTGGGGACAGAGGCAGTGTGTGGATGCTCTGGCTGGAGGTGACAATGTTGAATTATGTCCCAGGATCTTAAAGAAACAAATGACCCTGAACTTTTAATGATGCAGGCACTTCAGGACATTCACTTTCATAGTGCTGCTTACATGGCATTTCACCCAGCTTCCACAGGGCCTTCAGTATGTGACAGGACTGTGGCCTTCAGCAGTTGGCAAGTCCCTAGGCATCATGCCACATGCACTTGGCCCAGGACCTGTGTTCCTGAGGTGCTCCTGTTACAGCTGATGTGACCTTGTGGCATCCCCAGTCTCGACATAGGCCCTAGGTTTTACCCTCATTTACAATCTAGCAACTCTAGGAAAGAATATGGTTCACCTGTGGTGACATGCTGTAAAAAGTGGATCTTAACAGGAAAAACATCATCCTCCTCTGTCTCTAAGACGCTGAAACACCTGCAATCTAACCCTGTGCTCTTCCACTGTGCTTTTCTGAAAATCAGAGGGACTCTCTCTGCACATTGAACTCCACGAATCCTAAAAGCTTTGCCCAAGGGTGATGGGATTGCATTTAGCAGAACTTGCCCCATGCTTCTAAGTCTCAATGCTGAAGAAAACCAGGATATGTTCAGAAAAGTTGCAAATTAGTTGAGGAATCTGCATGAAAGTTACCTATACACAAAGTCTTAAAAATTCCATCTTATTTCCTTTGGCTCTAATTTTCTTCCACATGTTTTCTCCCTCTGAATTTGAGTTTTCTAATTTTCTAAAAAAGGTCAAAAACAATGCCGTATTGAAGCAATAGTCACTTTTCACTGAACACTGGGAAAAGTCTTCATATTTCAAAGATGTCTGGCATTAGGTTGGGTCTCTATGTTACTGACACCATGCAAATAGACTTGGAGACAAAACACAACAGTGAAAAAGCTGAGTAAGATAGTCCCACAGTCAGAAATTAAAACTTTAAATTGCAATTATAACTTTCTTTGAAGCTTTTATAAATTTAAAGACAAATTTTCAAATTTAAGATGTAAGTTCTAAGACAATGTTGTAAACAATTGGAATACATAATTATACAATATTAGACATAATTTAATCATATAATCTTTAAAATGTTTATATATAGGTTTTTATTTTCAACTTTTTTTCTAGCTGATATTCTTGTGTGTTAGTCAGCTTTTTGTTTCTATGACAAAATATCTAAGAAAAACAAATTTTCAGAAGAAATTATTTTTGGTTCATGTTTCCACTTAGATCTGTTCATTTAGGGTCTGTGCTGAGCCAGCTGTGGCAAGAAGGCATGGCATAGCAATGTGACTCACCTAAGGATGGCCAGGAAGCAAAGAGAGAACTACTTTATCCCACTCTTCCACCACTGCACATGCATTAAACCATCTTCACTGGGACCAGAGAAATGATGGATTCTGAACTTCAGAGGTGCAGTCAAGACCTAAAACTCATTAACTCACTTCCTAAGGATTTATGGAAGTTTTATTCTATAAGGGTCAAAAGTATGAAAAAATAAAAGATCCCTCCTCTGGGGGAGCATGATCTGTTAGTTCATGTGTGCTCCGGATAAGGACAGATACTGAAAAGAGCTTGAAAGAAAATAAAACATGGTACCATAAGGGAGTGACTGGCTGAAGAAAATAAGTGTTTCATGCCACCAGGAAAGATCTTGTTGGAGCTGGGGAGATCTGCAGAAAGAGCAATCAGTGCGGGGAGGTCTGAGTCAGAGTGCTCAAGCAGAGGCCCAAAGTTAAAACAGATTCTGACATGTTCTAAGACTCAAAAACAGGGAAGGGCCAGTGTGTCTCTGCCCACTGATCTTTAATCTTTTTCTTTAGTTTACCACAAGCAATGAGACACCTAAAGCAGATGAAGTCAGAGATAAACAGGAGTCACATGGTGCAGGCCTCCTGGCTGTGACATGGATTGCAGATCATGTCTGGAGAACATGGAAAGCCATTGCAGGGGTTTTCAAAGGAGAAGCCACAGGACCTGACATATACAAGGATCATGCTGGATGCTCCATGAGGGAGCACATGTGCACAAGCAGCATGGGAAGTGGGAGGCTAGAGGAAGGGTGGTGCAGGATGAGAAGTGGAGAGCTTTGGAGCAGACCAGGCAACACTGGAAAGGATGGACTGAGCAGAGAATGGCACACATGCTGTGGCTTCATGTGCTCCTGGCCCTTCATGGTGCCACATTGTCTGTTACCCAACCCTTAAATCTGGACCTACTCATGGCTCCCTGTAGTCAATAGAATGGGGAGGAGGTGACTTTGTGTGACTGCAAGACTTGGGTTTAGACCTTGTAGCTTCCAGGTTTTCTCTTGAAAACCTGGGAATCCTGTGTCAGAAAGTCTGTGACTTATTACCACAGGATGCAAGTGATATGGAGCAGACCCCAGGCCCTGCAGATATACAGACATGTGAGAGCCACTCGTGAGAGCAGGCCCCTGGTCCTGCAGCCCAGGCCCCTGTCAGCCAAAGCAGTCAGTCTTTCAGTCAGACCACCAGATCATGGGAAAGATTCAAGAACTACCTTTAAGTCACTTTGCCCTGCCATGGTTTGCTCTTCAGCTGTAGAGGACAGAGACAAGCTATATGTAGAGGGTGAGGGGCATCAAGGAATCAAGGGAAGATCTAAAATCTTCAGCTTCAATGACAGAAGAAGATACTGCCATCCACTTGGGCAGGGAATCCTGAAAGAGGAAAAACTCAGAGAGAGAAAACCACATGTGTTTTAGCTATACTGCATCTGGAAACACCTGCTAACATCTGCTAAGTAAGGGATGTCAACAACAAGGGTGCACCTTCGCCATCCATTAATACGCAAACAGCATGTAAGACCAGAGGAAGGATGAGACCCTCCTAGAAACAGTGTTCTTGGCAAAGAGGAGAATGAGAGTTGACCCTGGACTGAGGATGGACAGAGAGGAAGAGCCAACAAGACAGCAGAGCAGAGGAGGCTTACCAGGAGGAGAAGTCGGGAAGAAGCGCACAACCTGAGCAAGTCACAGAAGGGGGGAGGAAGGAAATGGGCTGAGCAAGAGTGACTGAAGCACTTCTGGCTTCTCTCAGGTGGAGAGGTTCTAGAGGAGCTGGGAACCCTGAAAGGCAATTTACTACCTTCTTCCACTTTCCCTTATCCTGTCTGCAAAGCAAGACAGGTACAATTACTTCCAGAAAAGGATGGACTCATTGCCAGATGCTAGTGCTGATTCCCTGCCTCACCTGTCACATTGGCAATAGCTGAGCTCTTTGCTGTGGGACTGTATCCTAAACGTCCATGAAACTGGCATGGAAAACCCACCCAGCACCTGATCCTAACGGTACTTTCAGAAAAGGCTCCACCTGGAGCTCTGTGTTGGAGTGTTTCCCCTGCCCAGGGTCCTGCCCCCCCCATCATGCCAGCCAGTTGGTTAGATGGAGCTGACCGACCATGGTGGCCAGGCACAGCCAGCATGAAGACCAAACAGGGCAGAATACACCTGAGTCTTCAGTTATGACTCAAGTTTGTGTCCACTCAAGAGCCACAGGCTAGAGCCAAAATCACCAGTGTGGGGTATTTGGAGGAAGTGAGTAATTATGGCTGGTGAGGTCAGAGGGTGCCACCCTGATTCCAGAGTGACAGCATCTGCCCAGGCTTGCTGTCCACCAGGTGTGCCCTCAGCAGGAGGCAGCTGTGCAGGAGCCAGAAGAGAGCCCCCAGAAACCAGACTGGCAGGCACCTTGAGTTTGGATCTCCTTTCTTCCAGAACTGGGAAAATAAGTTTCCATCATACAGGTCACACAGAGACTGTGGCATGTGGTGTGAGGAGACTGAGTCATCTTCCATGGAGTGAACACAGGTTCCGAAAAGGAGCCCTCTGTAACCTTGCCATGGCTCACTCTCTCAGCAAGCACCCACTGACAATCCACTGCAGGAAGCCACCAGCTGAAGCTCTCCAGTCTGTGGGGTCCACCTCTCTTCTCCCATGGAGTTTGCCTTCAGGATTCTTCTCAACTTCTGTCCTTACTAGGGCATTGACAGAATTCATGTGCCTGTCCTCAATCACCCTCTCACTGAGCACTGCCCTTAAATACTCTTTCATATTGGATATGCTACCTTGTAGATTTTGTTTCATATCATCTACCAGGAAACAAATACAATCTTACTTATGTAAAAGATCAATTATTTTTCAGGAGTAAATGTGGTGTGAAAAGACCAGTGTGGACTTTGGAGGAATGTGCAATGTTAGCTCTTTCTGACCTTCCTGAGGCAAGTCATTCAACATCTCTGAGCCTCACCATCCTCTTCTGATTCATAGAGTAACAAAATCCATCTTGTGGGATTTTTAGGTGATTAAAGTAAAAAAAGTATGTCAGAAATATTGTGCATCAGTAGTTTTCAGTATTTCTAGTTTCGTTCCAACCTCTGATGAGTTAGATGTGATGTTCTCTCAGTTATGTCAGGTAAACACCAACTGCAGTAATTTTCCTGCAGTGTAAATTATCCCTTCCTTCTAAATGGCTTCCAATACTGGGTGCAGCACAGGGGGTAGAGCCCCTGCACAGCATGCAGGGGCCTTGGGATCCATTCCCAGAAAGAAAAGCAAAGAAGAAAGGAAGGAAAAAATGAATGACTTCTAGTGCTTCCTATGTATGCTGGGCAAAGCCAGCTTTCAAATATTGCTGGTGGGCCTCTGTGGACCTGAGAGCTCCCCAGCCTGCTGTGCTGGTCCTATGCTCTGCTTTTCCTAGAGAAACCCAGAGAAAGATCGAGGAAGTGTCAAAAGACACAGTTACCTTTGGTTTTTAACAGTAAGTGCATTTAGTCATTAAATAAAAAGTCAAAATCATGACAAGTTTAGTTACATATCTAACTGGCTTCATTTGCTGCCATCAGAAAGCCTCCATTCTAGAAAACATGGGCAGCACAGAACAAAGGGATTTATCCCATGGGGAGAAATGAGAGAACAGCAGCTGAGCTGATCAGGCGACTTTGGCTGCTTCAGGGCTAAATAGAGGGGACACCCTGGTCTTGCTGGGTGTCCTCTTGAGGTCTCAGTCTGGTCACAGCATACACCATGAATTACTCCATTGTGGTTTAGTTGGTCCACTCTGTGGGAGTCTAGTGCTGGAACCTCAGTCCAAACACTGGTCACCCATAACTGCTGCCTAACAATGGTAGTCTGAGGTATCTGACCGTCTTGTCACAGGGGTCCACTTTATGCTTGAACATAGCTCTTGCTGCTCTGCCACAGCAGCTTATTTTTAAAGTACATTTCTTTCTCTTCTTCTCTCCCTGCTCCTCCATAAGCTCTCCCTCCCTGATCTTGGAGGAAACTGAATCACCTTTCTTCCTCATCCTAGGCTGAGCTATCTGACCTTGAGCATACACCACCACAGGAACTAAGTAACTCAGACATGGGGGTGGCACCAGGAGATCTCAGAAATGACCATATCCTAAATTGACAAGTGAACTACAACTCTGGACAGAGAACACATGGAAGGTAGCCTTTGATTTGCCCCTTAAAACCCCTGTGTTCTCCCTGATGGGCAAAATCAGCCTCTGGGACAAGAGTCTCCTGTGTTTCTTCTTTGCTTACAAAGCAATAAAATGTCTTTTTTCTTTTTCTCAAAACCATGCTGTCACTATTGAATTGGCATGGGAACAAGGACCACACATTCCATAAAAATCTCAGTGAGTCTGTGACTGAATCCTGAGTTCTGAGATGAGACAAAATTCCCCTCTTCACCAATTTCCTTCTAGGTTCTTGTCTCACAACTTTGAAGACTAAAATCCATGGACAGTTATGGAAGGGAAGAGGAAGGAGAGTAGGGTTTATTTAGGAAGAGAGAGCCCTCACAGGATGAGGGAGGGGCTAAGAGCAGGAAGTCCCATTTTGGTGTGCTTAGGGACGCATGTCATCTTGGGGTACAGTATTGACAAAACTCTGTGTTAGTCAGGCATTGAAAGGCATGAAGGCCATTGATTAAGTCCTCAGTCTGCTTCCTGTATCTCCATGGGGCTTTCTTCCACCTCCTATCTTCCCACCTCTTGGGGACCAAGGAGTTGGTTGGAGTGTTCTAGAGGTCTATTTTTTAAATTTGAAAAATCCCTGACTGTAATACAAAGCTGTTCCCCCACCTTTCTGCTGCATCACAACCTAGCTTGTCAGTCTGAAAGCTGCTCTCCCTGACCTTTCTACTGCACCCATATCCCCACCTCCCAACTACTTGTCAATCTGTGAACACCCTAGATAGCTCTTTGTTCATCAGTCAGCTTGCAAGTATCCTTCTTCATTATTGGTCCCCTGTGAGCTCGGCAGAATTAAACTGCTTAAGGATAGCTTCTCCGCCATCTTTTCTCTTTCCTACTCACTTGCTTTCTCTCTCCTCCTCACTTTTCCACTCTCTCCAGCATGCACCCTTTCTCTTTTCCTCTCATTTTCTCTCTTACCCTGCATGGACATACTCTGTTTGCTTAATAAGCTCTCTTATGTGATTTCCCACATCTGGCACAGTTTTCATGAGTTTTCTTACACTGACAGTGCCCATAATTTCCACTAGCTAGCCTCCTGTGTGTCCTCTGCCCTTGTGAGCCTTGATGGGCCACCCTCAGACATCTTTACTGACCACTGCTGTGTTCCAACAGGGTGCTGCCCCTGAGCAACATGGGAGGAGAGGGTGAAGCTGGGAGCACAGGGAGAGACTGCATCCTGAGGTAAACTTCTGATACCTATGGAAAGCCTGCTGCAGGAAGTTGCCAATCACAGCTGGCAATGAGGTCAACTTTTCCCACAGCCTGCTAGAGAAAAGGCAGTGGTGCAGAAGAAGGGCTCCAGGGAGCAGACTCAGGACAGTCAGTGCTCAGGTATTATTACACCTGGGCAGCAGGATGGACCCTTGGACCCAGGAGCTGGGCTGGGCTTTTCTTGCTCTGAGAAGTTAGGAGCTGGGCAAGGACCACAGTGCTCCCTCTCCAGCCTGCCTTGTCTCCAGTGATGGTATGTCCAGGTTACATGCTGGGGCCAGGTGAGGAAGCTCAGGTGTGGCAGAGGCTCCTGCCTTCCCTCCTGGTAGAACATGCTGTGATTACCAAGCACTGTGCCCCCAGGCCCTCTTAAGAGGAGGACCTGGTACACCACAATGAGGAAGGGTAAAGGGGCCTCTGAACTAGGGGCCTGAATTGGTCTCCTCCTTCCTACTTCCTGGCAACTGGCATTTGTACAAACTAGGGCTGCCCCTGGAAAGCACCCAGGAAACCACTGGGGTCTCCACCAAGTCTATGTGGGTTCTCCAACCTGTAGGGCAGACAGGGGCAGGTCAGCTGCCTTCCCAGTAGTGGTCAAACTGATGAGATTCAATTTTCTTTTTTATGTTGTTTCTTCCCAGTCTGATGGAAACGAAAGACCTAATCCCATCTGGGGCAACCCCAGCAGATTTTGGCCTTTGGAGGCTGTTTCTAAGTTTTTGCTGTCAGCATGAAGAGGCTGGGATGGAAGAATCCAGGAACTGGGGCACATTGGGGGCCCTTGATTCTAAAGGGGCCCCGTAAGGTATGAGAGCCTCCTCAAGTGGGCAGACAGGAGGGGAATGAGCACTGGGTGCCAAGATTAGAAAGGCCTTGGCATGGTCCCAGGGTCAGCTCCAGCTGGCAGGAGGAGAAGCCCATTGCTTCCTGCAGCCCAGTGGACCACAAGAGGAGAATGGGCTATGCCAAGTTCCTGGCTGCCTCCACAGGGTTTCCCTGCCACTTGGTATGATACTGCCTCTACCTGACAGGACACAGACAAATCTTCAACAGTGATTACCTTCTCTCCATCCTGAACAATTCCTACCTGGAAGACTGTTTCTAAATCAAATAAAACTTCCACACTCCTAGGAAAATACTGATTGGTTTGTGGACATGGTGACAAATAGCCAGCAGAGATGGTTTCACATCTGAAGTGGCTTCACTCTGAAGTCCACCACGAAGTGACAGCCTTGCACTTTGCAAGGCAGCCTGCCAGAAGTCCGGCTGTGTGGAACCTGCTCCCAAAGCTGACATTGGCTGAGCCACACACTTAACCATGTTTGGAGCTCAGCCACACCTCATGGACTGAAGTCTACCCACTCCTGCCCTGCAACCGACAACTGGAGTCTTCCCTCAAATCCTCTGTGTGACCAGCAATGTACTAATGACTCTTCTCGTGTACAGTCCAGTTTTCCCTTGCTTTACTTAGCAATAAATACAGCTCCAATCTTTCTTTTGGATTTCAAGTGGCAACTTTGCCATCCACATTCCTAGTTTAAAATTACTCTGGGTGTGGAGGTTCTCAGGAAGTTGAGGGTCTAGTGTTTCTTTTATCTGTAGAAGCTGGAGAAAAATAAGGAGAAAAATAGAAAGAAGAAATGTGGAGCAGAGGAAGGGGTCAGGGAATGAAGAAGGGGTGGAAAAGGGAGGAACTGCAGAATGAAGCTGAGCAAGTTATGCTATGTGGGTGCATGAGTATGTCATGAGAAATGTTGCTTTTACCTATAACTCATATGCCAATAAAAACAATAAATAAATAGGATGGAGACCAATGGAGCCCAGGAAGGGGGTCAGCAGAGGAGGAAGAGGAGGGGGAGTACTAGGGATTGGAAGGGAGCAAAACATGTAATGCACATTTTTGAATGTGTCAAAATAAACCCCACTATTGTACACACCCATAATGCACTAATAAGAGCATCTTTTTAAAATAATAAAATGTCTCAATGTTAATTTACCTTCAGGTATTTCAAGGTCCTGTATGATGCTGGATGAGTCGTCCCTCTTCCTCCTCCCTTCCCCCTCCCCCTCCTCCATGAGCATTTATTCCTTTGTCTATAACACAGGAGGTCAGTTGGGTGACTCAGTTGCCTTTTAGTTCATACTGCATGGGTCTGTGTCTTGGAATTCCCTATGTGGTCTGATTTCTTCTTGACTCCTACATGTTTGTTTGATAAGGCTGATTTTGTTTGTTTGTTTTTTTGTTTGTTTGTTTGTTTGTCTGGTACCAGGGATTAAACCCAGGGGCACTTAACCACTGAAACCCAGCCCCAATCCTTTTTTTATATATTTTATCTTGAGTCAGGGTCTCACTAAGTTGCTTAGGGCCTCACTAAGCTGCTGAGGTTGACTTTGAACCTGTGCTCCTTCTGGTTCAGCTCCTGAGCTGCTGAGATTTAGGCTGGATTCTTCACATCATCATGCATCAATGATTGTGATCTTAGAGCAAGAGCAGTACTGACAGGTTGAGTGCTAACTGTGCCCAACAGTTTAGTTTGATTGTTTATATGTACCAATTTGCTTAATATTAAGAGCTTAACAAACACTATTATCATTTCCATTTTAGAGAGAAGAAAATGGAGGCCTGATGCCAGAAGCTGCCCAATTCTCAGAGTAGAATTGGACTCCATCCAGACTGTCTGAACTCAGAGCCAGGTTCTGGCTAAAACAACCCAAGTGCAGAGAGAACCATGGACACTGTTTTAGGATTGTTTCCTGCCGAGTCTTTTCATTCATTGTTCCCAGCTGTTTTGCTGAAATATGATTTTAGTGGGCATCCACTTTTATCATAAAATCTTGAGGTTTGTTGTTTTATAGCATCTGCTTCCCACCCTTAATTATTTGATTAGTTTAATGATGTATTCTTAAATAAGGTGAAGCACACATCTTCTGAATCTAGTTACTGAAAGGAGCAAACCAAGAGAACATTAGTAGTTTTATAAATTGCTTTCTCCAAGTCCTCAAACAACAACATGACCTATGATGTAATTCATTTTGAAATGACCCATCTTTACTCCTCAATCCTTCTGTGCTCTGGGAATTGTAGTTATTCTGTTCCTAAAAAGTGGTGCTGCTAATGCAGGAAAGAAGTCAGCTCTGTCTGACATCTCAAGACCTGTTCAGAGCACACTGCTATCCTAGACAGCACCATCTTTCAAATGGAAGGAATGTTTAAAGTAGCACTGGAGTGTACAATATCCAAATCTCTTGGGTCCACTCATACCTCAGCCAGATTCACACCTTGTTTGCTGCCTTTGGTATTTCAGAGAAACCTCTGAGCAGATTCACTACTGAGTTTCTGCAGATAAATATGTAATAGGAAGTGTCACTCAGGAAGCACTGCTCTTTATGCAGGCACAGAGGAGGTTGAGCCCCTGGACAGTGGGAGCTCTCCCGGCCTCCAGCTCTTGGTGACATGCTACTGCACTATTTGCTTGTATGCTTTGAGATCCAAACAGGGTGGTTGCCCAGGATGGTCCCACACACTTTCCTTCCCTGAAACTTCGAAACACTGACTAAATTCATATTATCCTAGGCACACAAGGAAACAGGAAAACACTCACATTCATACAAACACCAAACAGAAATCACCTTCCAGGGATGTTGTGGTCTTAATACCACAAAATTCAGAGAACTGCTTCTTCTTGGTGGAACATCCCACAGTACAGGGACCAGCCATGGGAAAAGTCAGGTGTATGTGCACTGGGATTCTCCCACGGTGAAGAACCAGGCTTATCAGAATAAAGCACCTGATGGGACTCAGTGCACTGTGATCCAGGTGAAACAGCATATTTCCCTGAAACTAAAATTCCATAAAATGATGTGAATCACCCAGAAGATGGGGATAAAAGCTTAATTTACAAATTATTTTGCCAGGTGGAGCACTACAAAGATATCTTTTTGATCTATTAGGGAATTAGTTTATAGGTCTCTGTCCTCAAAGAACTCTCCTTTTCTTGGACAATATTAATAATTATTACTATTATTTTGTAGTTCATGGATGATATAGCTTGCACTGATTCACAAGATAACACCAACCAAAACAAAAAGATAAGAGAACAGCCCGTGACTGCCTTCCTCAATCACTCAGCAAGTGCTAGGCGCATGATTCAGCCATGCTTTCCTCCTCCTCTTGGCCCAGACCCCATTTCCTCCCACCATGTCCTCTTATACAATTTTATGTCTATAACCATGTTAAATCTCACTTTGGCACAACATGAGACATAAGGAAATTAAGACTGAATGCTTCTAGAGTGACATCAGTGAGGTTGCACAGAAGAACTCTTCTGTGTTCAACCCTCACAGAAGTACCGATTAGAAAAATTACTTATGCAAGAAAAATACCTTCACAAGCCAAGGAATCCAGATGGGAGATGGCAACACCGAAGTAAAGCCCAGAGCCAAGAGCAGACATAGTGCAGATGGTAGGATTGCCCTGTGCAGATGGTGGGACTGCCCCACAGTCCCAAGTCCCTTCCCCCTCACTTGGGCAGCACAGCAATTCCCTCTACACAGACAGGGAAGGTGGAACTGGAATCCAACTGTACAGTGAACCCTAGCACAGGCCCACCAACTGTGTCCTAATGCTGGAACAGTCCTCAAGGGCCCAGGCTCTAGGCCTGCCCAGTGCCAAATGGCACACACTGCCCCAGGCTCCAGGCCAGAGCCCACAGTCTCAACTTCCTGGCCAGAGCCCATAGACCCAGGTCTCAGATCAGAACTCACAGGTTCAGGCTTCAGGACAGATCCACAACCAGGGCACTAAGCCAGCCCCAACCAGTACATAGCAGTGATAAACCATACTCTTTGGACCCAGGTTCCAGACTGTCCCCCAAAGACCTAGAACCCAGACCCATGCCTCTGGACTCAGAGGCAATCCATCCATGAACTGATTCAGCCCCCACCTCCCTGAAGACTCAGGACATGGTCAATACCTATATTCTAAGTGCAAGGACCTCTCTAGAGTCAGCATGATACTTATGGACCTGGGATCCAGGACCATTCCTGTGGGCCAAAGATCCAGGTCCACCTACTCACATTTGGACAGCAGACCATTCCACTTTCTGCCCACTGACTGCCAGACTGCCTGCATAGAATCTCTGGAGCAGCCAAATGATGTAGGACTTTCCCTGCTAATGCCAGTGCTTAAAGACTAAAGAGGTGCCTACTTTCCAAACCCTGTACATTGATGCAAGGTCACGTGGACCATGAATAATCAGGGAAATGTGACACCATCAAAGGAATGAAATAGAGTTTAGGAACTTATCCTAAAGATATCTCTGTCAGACAAAGTCAAAATAACCACCTTAAAGAGCCTTCGTGAGAAAACCCAGATAGATAATTAAAGGAAGTGAGAGATGAATGTATGAGAAAAAAGAAGTTCAAGAAGAGATAAAAACAATGAAGAAGAACCAAATAGAGACTCTGGAGCTAAGATGCACAGTGGCTGGACTGAGAAATTCAGTAGAGAGCATCAGCAGTGGATTAGATAAAGCAGGAGAGTCAATGAGCCCTAAGACAGGTAATTTGAAGTTACCAGAAAAACAAAAGAAGAAAGAATAAAAAGAGTGGAGAAGATTACAGGACTTATAGGACACTTCCAAACAAGCTGAGAGATGCATTGCAGAAGTCTACAAGGAGCAGAGAAAGAGAGGAGAGAAAGAAAAAGGGAGAAAAGTTCATATAGGTAATGTTATGAACTCCCCAAATTGGGAAAGAAAGTGAACATCCAGGTTCGTGAATTCTAAACACCTAATAGAATGAATATAAAGAAATGTTCACTGCAACACATTATACTTTCTCAAAAGTCAAAGACAAAACCAGAATTATAAAAAGGGCAAAAGAAAAGCACTCATCACATACAAGGGAACCTCAGATAACCTTCACAACCCTGTATGACCAGAGAAAGGGGGCAGCATGGCCAATATCCAGCAAGTCTGTACTTCAGAAAGCAAGAAGAAACAAAGACTTCCCAAGGAGGAATAAACAGCGAGTGTTCACTGCTAGACTTGGCTTGCCAAAAAAGAAAAAGAAAAAGAAAAAAAGAAAAAAAAATGAAGATATTCAAGCTGAAATGAAAAAAAACTGTAAGTAGTAACAAAAAAATACAAAAGCAGGGTTTTCAAGATGGTGGACTAGAGGGTGGCTGCATTTCATATTGCTCCAGGACTCAGGATTCAAAAGAGGAGATATTGAGAGACTTGGGACCAACTCAAAGCTGCCGGGTGAGTCTCTCCCATGGGGAGGCGTCCCAGATGGGGCGGTAGACCTGGAACGCAGGGAACTTTGTGAAGTAGAGTTACCCAGCAAGACAACCCCTCTCCCCGTTGGAGCAGTGAACTTGGACAACTGGGAGCATTGTAGAAGAGGCTGCTCAGCACAATGCTTGGTTTCAGAGCAACCCACTGGGTCTCCAGCAGCTGCCCAGAGGAGGGGCCACATAGCCAGGTGATTAGGTGCAGAGCAGGGTCCCAGGACCTAGGTGGCTTCTCGGAGGAAGAGCTGCAGAGAGACAAGCTGAGCGGTGGAGTGAAGGTTCCAGGACTGCAGGCAGCTTCTGGGCAGCTTCTCTGAGGAGGGGCAGCCTAAGGAAACTCTGCAAAGGGCAAGGCTCCCAGGCTCAGGAGGTAGGTCTGGGCCCCTGGGAACATTGCAGAGGAAGACTGCCCAGCCCAGGCAGCAAGACACACTTCACCCACTGGAGCAGTGAACACAGAGAACTGGGAGCTTTGTAGAGGAGGCTGCTCAGCACAACACTTGGTTTAAGAACAACCCGCCAGGACTCCAGTGGCTGCCCAGAGGAGAAGCTGTGTGGCAAGCTGTTTGGACTCAGAGCAACCTCCTGAACATTGGGGGGGCTGCTCTGAGGAGGAGGAGATGCACAGTGAGTTGCTTGGTCTCGAAGCGACCACACAGAACACTGGGTGAATGCCTGGAGAAAGAGGTATGCAGCGGGTTGCTGGGGCTCAGAGCATCTGTACAAGGCTCCAGGTGGCTGCTCAGACACATAGCCAGGCGATTAGGTGCACAGCACAGTCCTGGGACCTAGGTGGCTTCTTGGTGGAAGAGCTGCACAGAGACAAGCTGAGGGGTGGAGCAAAGTTTCCAGGACTGTGGGCAGCTTCTCTGAGGAGGGGCAGCCTAAGGAGACTCTGCGAAGGGTAAGGCTCCCAGGCCCAGGAGGTAGGTCTGGGCCCTGGGAACATTGCCTAGGAAGGCTGCCCTGCCCAGGTGGTAGTTGTGGATTGAGAGGAACCTCCAGGAGGGTAACAGACCAGCAAGACATCCCCACCAGATGAGTCTTCCCCACCAGGTGAGGTTTTCCCACAAGGATGGTAAAATCAGAGACACAAGCACTAACAGGCCTTGCCTCAGCAAGCAGCCTAGTTCCCCTTTGATTGACCATTGGTAAACAAGTGGAGGCACTTCTGCCCACTAGAAGTTAATATACCCCACCTGAAGGTCACCACCTCTAGAGAGGTAGCCTCCTTGTGGAGCACCGCATTATCAACTTCCTCCAAGACTTCAGGCTACTGAAGGCTAAGAGGGGATATACAAGAAATCTTCAGGGACATTGTAAGTCAGTAGAGGAAATCTGCAATATCTCACCAGTCCACCAATACCTGAACAATATGAGAAAACAAGGGAAGAAAATGCCCCAAACAAAACTAGATGTTACATCAATAAAATCCAATGACAGCATGGCAGAAGAAATGACAGAAAGGGAGTTGAGAATGGACATAATTAACATGACAAGGGAAGCAAACGATGAAAGGAAAAAAAAAACGCAGGCATTGAATGATTGCACCAATTGACAGTTAAAAGAGCAAATACAGGAAGCAAAAGATCATTTCAATAAAGAGTTAAAGATATTGGAAAAAAAACAAACAGAAATCCTTGAAATGAAGGAAACAATAAACCAAATTAAGAACTCCATAGAAAGCACAACAAATAAGATAGAATACCTGGAAGACAGAACCTCAGATATTGAAGACAAAATATTTAACCTTGAAAACAAAGATGACCAAACAGAGAAGATGGTAAGAAATCAAGAACAGAATATCCAAGAACTATGGGATATCTTGAAAAGGCCAAATTTGAGAATTATTGGGATTGAGGAAGGCTTAGAGAAACAAACAAGGTATGAACAGTCTATTCAATTAAATAATATAAGAAAATTTCTCAAATCTGAAGAATGAAATGGAAAATCATGTACAAGAGGCTTATAGGACTCCAAATACACAAAATTACAACAGACCCACACCAAGACACATTATAATGAAAATACCTAACATACAAAATAAAGACAGAATTTTAAAGACTGTGAGAGAAAACACCAAATTACATTCAGGGGGAAACCAATACGGATATCAGCAGATTTTTCAATCCACACCCTAAAAGCTACAAGGGCCTGGAACAACATTTTTCAAGCCCTGAAAGAAAAGTGATGCCAACCGAGAATCTTATACCCAGCAAAACTTACTTTCAGATTTGATGACAAAATAAGATCCTTCTATGATAAACAAAAGCTAAAAGAATTTACAAAAAGAAATCCGGCATTACAGAACATTCTCAGCAAAATATTCCATGAGGAAGAGATGAAAAACAAAGAAGCAAATCAGAAATGGGAGGAACTATCCTAAAGGAACTGTCAAATAAAGGAAGAAGGAACAAGTCGTGCCAAAAATGAATAAATAAATAAATAAATTTAGCCAAATGACTGGGAATACAAATCATATCTCAATAATAACTCTAAATATTAATGGCCTCAATTCATCAAACAAAACACATAAACTGGCAGATTGGATTAAAAAGAAAGATCCAACAATATGTTGCCTACAAGAGACTTACCTCATAGAAAGAGATAACCATAGACTAAAGATGAAAGGATGGGGAAAAACATACCATGCACATGGACTCACCAAAAAAGGTGGGGTATCCATCCTCATTTCAGATAATGTGGACCTCAAGGCAAAGTTAGTCAGAAGGGATAAAGAAGGACATTTCATACTGCTTAAGGGAAGAATAAATCAGCAAGATATAATAATCATAAATATCTATGCCCCAAACAGTGGCTCATCCATGTATGTCAAACAAATCCTTCTCAATCTCAGAAACCAAATAGACTGTAACACAATAATACTAGGTTATTTGAACATGCCTCTCTCACCACTGGACAGATCCTCCAAACAAAAATTGAACAAAGAAACCATAGAACTTAATAACACAATCAATAATTTAAACTTAACAGACATTTATATAATATACCATCCAACCAAGAGTGAATACACTTTCTTCTCAGCAGCACATGGATCCTTCTCTAAAATAGACCATATATTATGCCTCAAAGTTAATGTTAGCAAATACAAGAAGATAGAGACACTACCTTGTATTCTATCAGACCATAATAGATTGAAATTAGAAATAAATGAAAGAGTAAAAAAGAGATTACTCCAACATCTGGAGATTAAAGAATATGCTTTTATATGATGAATGGATAACAGAAGATATAAGGAAGAAAATTAAAAAAAAATTCTTAGAGGTAAATGAGAACAAAGAAACATATCAAAATCTCTGGGACACTATGAAAGCAGTACTTAGAGGAAAATTTATTTCATGGAGCACATTTAATAAAAGAAGTAAAACTCAACAAATAAATGACCTAACACTACAGCTCAAAACCCTAGGAAAAGAAGAACAGACCAACACCTTAAGTAGTAGAAGACAGGAAATAGTTAAACTCAGAGCTGAAATCAATGAAATTGAAAAAAAAATAAACAATACAAAAAATTGACAAAATAAATAGTTGATTCTTTGAAAAAATAAACAAAATTGATAAACCCATAGTCACACTAACATAGAGAAGACGAGAGAAAACGCAAATCACTAAAATTCAGAATGAACAAGAATATATCACAACAGACACGACTGAAATACAAAACAAAATTAGATGCTATTTTGAAAATCTATACACCAACAAAATAGAAAATTTCAAAGACATCAACAGGTTTCTAGAGACATATGAATTGCCTAAACTAAATGAGGAGGACATACACAATTTAAATAGTCCAATTTCAAGTAAAGAAATAGAAGAAGTCATCAAAATCCTAACAAAATAAAAGTCCCGGACCAGATGGGTTTTCAGCCGAGTTGTACAAAACCTTTAAAGAAGAGCTCATTCCAATACTTCTCAAAGTATTCCATGAAATTGAAGAAAGGGAACCCTCCCAAACTCATTCTATGAAGCCAATATTACCCTGATACCTAAACCAGACAGAGAAACATTGAGGAAAGAAAATTTCAGACCAATACCCTTAATGAACATCGACGCAAAAATTCTCAGCAAAATTTTAGCAAATCACATACAAAAACATGTTAAAAAGATAGTGCACCATGATCAAGTGGGTTTCATCCCAGGGATGCAAGGTTGGTTCAACATCAGGAAATCAATGAATGTAATTCACCATATCAATAGACTTAAAGTCAAGAATCACATGATTATTGCAATAGATGCAGAAAAAGCATTTGATAAAATACAGCACCCTTTCATGCTCAAAACACTAGAAAAAATAGGGATAGAGAGAACATTCGTTAACATTGTAAAGGCCATCTATGCTAAGTCCATGGCTAATATCATTGTAAATGGTGAAAAGCTGAAAGCATTTCCCCTAAAAACTGGAACAAGGCAGGGATGCCCTCTCTCACCACTTCTTTTCAATATCATCCTTGAAACTCTAGCCAGAGCAATTAGACAGATCAAAAAAATTAAAGGGATACAAAGAGGAAAAGAAGAACTCAAACTATCCCTATTTGCTGATGATATGATTATATACTTAGAGGAACCAGGAAAGTCCACCAGAAAACTTTTAGATCTCATAAGTGAATTCAGTAAAGTAGCAGGATATAAGATCAATGCACATAAATCTAAGGCATTTTTATACATAAGTGATGAATCTTCAGAAAGAGAAATAATAAAATACATGGGAATCAATTTCACAAAAGCAGTGAAAGACCTCTACAATGAGAACTACAGAACACTAAAGAAAGAAATTAAAGAAAACCTTAGAATATGGAAAGATCTCCCATGTTCTTGGATAGGTAGAATTAATATTGTCAAAATGGCCATACTACCTAAAGTGCTATACAGATTCAATGCAATTCCAATTAAAATCCCAATGATGTACCTTACAGAAATAGAGCAAGCAATTATGGAATTCATCTGGAAGAGTAAAAAACCCAGAATAGCTAAAGCAATCCTCAGTAGAAAGAGCAAAGCAGGGGGTATAGCAATACCAAATCTTCAACTCTACTACAAAGCAATAGTAACAAAAACGGCATGGTATTGGTACCAAAATAGACAGGTAGATCAATGGTACAGAATAGAAGACATGGACACAAACCCAAATAAATACAATTTTCTCATACTAGACAAAGGGGGCAAAAATATGCAATGGAGAAAAGATAGCCTCTTCAACAAATGGTTCTGGGAGAACTCGAAAACCATATGCAAAAGAATGAAATTAAACCCCTATCTCTCACCCTACACAAAACTCAACTCAAAATGAATCAAGGACCTCAAAATAAGACCAGAGATCCTGCATCTTATAGAAGAAAAAGTAGGTCCAAATCTTCAACAAGTTGGCTTTGGATCAGACTTCCTTAACAGGACTCCCATAGCACAAGAAATAAAAGCAAGAATCAATAACTGGGATAGATGCAAACTAAAAAGCTTTCTCTCAGCAAAGGAAACTATCAGCAATGTGAAGATAGAGCCTAGAGTGGGAGAATATCTTTGCCACTCATACTTCAGATAGAGCGCTAATTTCCAGAATATACAAAAAACTCAGAAATCTCTACACCAAAAATACAAATAATCCAAACAACAAATGGGCTAAGGAAATGAACAGACACTTCACAGAAGAAAATGTACAAGCAATCAACAGATATATGAAAAAATGTTCAACATCTCTAGTAATAAGGGAAATGCAAATCAAAACTACCCTAAGATTTCATCTCATCCCAATTAGAATGGCGATTATCAAGAACACAAGCAACAATAGGTGTTGGCGAGGATGTGGTGAAAAAGGAACACTCATACATTGCTGGTGGGGTTGCAAATTAGTGCAGCCACTCTGGAAAGCAGTGTGGAGATTCCTCAGAAAGCTTGGAATGGAAACACCATTTGACCCAGCTATCCCACTCCTTGGCCTATACCCAAAGGACTTAAAATCAGCATACTACAGAGATACAGCCACATCAATGTTCATTGCTGCTCAATTCACCATAGCCAGATTGTGGAACCAACCTAGATGCCCTTCAGTTGATGAATGGATAAAGAAACTGTGGCATATATATACAATGGAATATTACTCCGCAATGAAGAATGATAAAATTATGGCATTTGCAGGCAAATGGATGAAATTGGAAATTATCATGCTAGGTGAGATAAGCCAATTTCAAAGAACTAAAGGAGCAATGATCTGGCTGGATAAGCATAGAGGACATATAATGGGGGTGGGAGGGGTTATCGTTAGGGTTAGGTTAGGTTTAGGGGTAGGGATAAGGAGAGTGGTAAGAATGAAGGAAAGAAGGACTGTATAGAGGGAAGAGGGTGGGAGGGGTGGGGGAAGGGAGAAAATAATGAATCAAACATCATTGCCCTATGTAAATTTATGATTACACAAATGGTATGTCTTGACTCCATGTACAAATAGAGAAACAACATGTACCCTATTTGTATTAATCATTAAAAAAAAAATGAACCTGCAGTTAGCTACAGAGTAGAAATAGGTGGTATAAGCCTTCAGTGGCTAATGTTATATATGCAAACATACTTTACATGCTAATCTACACCTGTGCTGCTTCTCTGACCTAAATCTTCCTTTTTAATTGACAGTCACACCCTTTAGAGCAAAGAACATCTCTTCCATGCTGTAGCCATATAGCATGTCTAACCACTGAGGGAGACTCACTGAGTTTACAATTCTTTCTAAAGAGAAATAAGAAAAAAATAGGGTCATATATAAAGCAACATGCCGAATTACAATGTCTTCTTCTGGGAAATTTAATTTGGAATTCTGGGAATTTAAAAAAAATTTTGAATTCAAAAAAAGGAGAATTAGATTCTTCCCAGAAACCAGAGAAAATCTGAAGTGCTGTGTGGTGCAGGAACCCCTGTATGTTTGGTTTGCAGCCATACCCTCTTTATTTCCAAGTGTCTGGAGCATCTGCTTTTACCACCAAGATGCAAGGTGGCCAGAATGCAAGTGTGGTTGGAGGGGGAAGAGGTCTGCTAGCAGGAAGAACCAGGTTTCTGGAGTCCTGGAACCAGATTCTCCTGACATCTGGAGTTGATAATTAAACCTCTCCCAAGCGGACAGTTGTTTACATCAGTCTAATGACCAGGTCTATCTCTGGGCAACACATTGTGTGTTTCCAATAAGCATTACATACATTTTATCGCTCTTTGAATTTATTATTTCAGGGTGAAGCCACTTATTTTCATCCTATCATTAAAATAAGAATAGTGGGAAGGTCATGGACATGTGTCATAGAGGGAAACTGCACTGGGGAGGTCAAGACTTCTTGATTCTTGTCTCTGTAATAACTTGGCATGAATGTGGGCAGGTTAGATGGAATGTTTTTATAATTGAATAAAACTCAATGTTAGGAAGGAGAAACAGACATTTTCAAGCTATCTATTTCTACTTCCTTGATTTGCAAATAAAGAACTGAAGGCACAGCCCTGAGTGAGTTCTCTTTGGGAAATCAACCTCCTGCCAAGAACATGCATTATAGTCTGTTTTCTGCCACCATATTTAGAGAAAAGGAAACCATCTCCACACAAGTGTCCTGTAATGCCAGTAACTGGAAAAGTCTGCTGTATTCTCGAGTGACAAGTTAGCAAGCTCATCTGGCTGCAGGTCTGAAAGCTCATTCTAGCCCATGGCTCATCTGAGTTAACTGTGATCATTCATTTGACTTGCTTGGATGCACTTTGGGAGACAAAAGAAGAGGGTACTATTGATTCATTCCTCCCAAACCCCAACAACCTTCAGTCATGAAAAACCAAATAGTTGTGTCAAAATACAAGTATCCAGAAGAGCTCATATGAACACATCAACACCCACATGCTCATTAGCCATGATATGTTTTGGAGTAAATAACCACCCCTGGAAGAAAATGGGGCCCTTAGAAGAAGGGAACAGAGCCAGATTAATTTTCATGAATAACTGAGAAAGAACTGAAATAAGAAAGGAAAATGCTGAACAGGAACGCCAACCACACTGGTGCACTCTGGGGGAACTAGAGAATACAATTCTCCAAAATCATACCAAACCCAATATTTTATCCAGAAATATTTTCTTCTCTGAGAATACACACAACCTTACTTATGATCTGGGTGCTCCCTATTCTGCCATTAACTAGCTGTCTAAACACTGTACACATTACTTCACCTTGCTGAGCTTAGGTGTAGTTAGGTTTCTCAACTGTAATACAGATTTACCTACTATTTATTTGTCCCTTTACTAGTACCAGGCACTGTACTGATAAAATAGAACAATTCACATTGTGTAGAGTCTCCTCCTTCGAGAATAAGGGTGCTGCATGCATTTACTGACTTATACTTCAAAAAAATTCTATGAGAGAGCTGTGATTATACCCACTTCACAGATTAAAAACTGAGGTTCAGTGAAGTAATTTGTTTTAAGTCACACAGTTAATAATAAAGGGAGACAGGATTTAGACTCAACCATTTTGATACAAGAAATCTCTTCTACACTACTCCCTGGGGTTTCACTACAATATTTTTTTTTCTGGTGCTGGGGATTGAACCCAGGGCCTTGTGTTTCTGAGGCAAGTACTCTACAAACTGAGCTATATCCCCAGCCCTGTTTCACTATAATTTAAGGACAAAGTTCAATGAGGATATGTTCAGGGACAAGAGGAAAAGATATTACTTCTTAACTACTGGGCTAGGTTGCCACTCCAGAGCCCACTGGACTCCAGAACTCAGGCATTTAACCCCAAGAGGGCTGTGAGTAAACAACATGTATTCACTCTCAGAATAAAGAACTTTTCAAATCACAAAGTATCTTATCATCTGCAGTAATTAACATACATACATCCAGAAAAAGATGGAAGACACAGACAGGCAGGACACAAAACCCCTTGAACTAAAGGGAAATGTAAGAGCTTATTTGACACTGATAAAGGCTGTGTGCTTTCTTCCTGTGGCTGCTATAAAAAATGACCCAAGTTAGGTGGTTTAAAACAGCAAAAATGTATTGTGTCAGAGTCTGAAGTCAAGGTGTCCCTACGGTTATATTCCTTCTGCTGGTGCTAGGAAGCAATCTATTCTTTATCAGCATTCCTTGACCTGTGACAGGTTGCCTCCTCCTATTTCTCTCTTCACCCTTAGAAGAACACTTAGGATAGCATTTAAGTTCTACCTGGATAATACAGGTGGAGTGCATCTCAAAAGGCAATGGAACTGTGTTACAGGTGGTGCCTACTTCATGAAGCCAACCAGCTCACACACACTCCAAAAGATATTTAAAAGATGAAAGCACTCAGTGCTACAATCCTACAGAAGAAAAAGATACCCTTTGTGCCACAGTTCAACTCTCCAAATCCCAAATTTTACAGTTTTCCAGAGACTTCCTAAATCCATGACTCAGCTGCCTGATAATGAGGATAAAGGATTACACACTCAGAATAAACAGCCCACCCCTCTGCTGGGCTAAGCCCATACTGGGCCCTTCAGGCAGGGCCATTCTTCAGAATAAGCTGAGACTTTGATGCATGAGCCATCTTTCAAGAATACTTAAGGGGACTAAGCGTGATGCCAATTTGCAGTTTCTCAAATATGCTGCTGATCTCTGTTTGCCTTTGATCAGGAAAATGGCAGCATTCTGTCAATGTTCAAAAGTTGCTCTATCTCAACCTTTGTTATAATCAAGTTGACTTTGTACTTTCTAAAGAGAGTGCACGAAGGGTAAGGCTCTGACAAAACATAGAAAGCAAATCTTCAAACTGGTGGCAGTCAATCTGGGAAGAAATCATAAGTGATACAGCAGCCCAAAGGTACCCACCAGACAGCAGTTAAGCACCTTGACAAGCTTACCTCCAAATAGAAATTGAAAGAGAGTCTTAGAAATAGCATCTTCTCTGGAGGGGTAAAGGAACTGAGTACAATAGGAGATGAAATATGGCCTTACATTAATGCAGGCTCCATAATTAAATTCCGGAACCATGACAGCAAAGGAAGATGGTAATCAAAAATAGAAGGTGTCTCCTGGAGAGCTTTTGCCAGAAAGGCTTATTGTAAAGCACAAGGCCAATAGCCTGGGGATGACAACATCGGTAACGCTTTCCAAAGGAGACCAGAATGAGCTATTGCTGCTTTTCTAGCCCTTGGACAAGTACTGGCTCCTGAGTAGATTTAATTTCCTTCTGGATCCTTCAGCTGTGCTTGGACTTTGTTGATGAAGGGATGGTCACAGGTGCAGAGGAGTCCTGGCAGCACAAATGACTACCCACCTGCCTGTATCAATATACCTCCCAGCTACAGTGCATCTCAAAGCTGGACCAGAGAGATGATTTCAAAGACAATGCCCATGAATGTGGTGCAGCCAATTCTTCAACATGTGCAGAGTGGCAGCATGAGGTACTGATGTACAGAGCTGGGCTCTGGAGTCAGATGGACCTGATGGTCACTCAGCACTGCAACTTATTATCATGCGATCTTAGGGAAGTTACTAAACCCATCCGAGCTCTGGGATATTATTCATCTGTGAATATATTGTAATATAGCCAACATCAAAGCAGTATTGTAAAGAATAAATGCCTCTGTGACGAGGCAATCAGCTCACAATATTGGACATGGTAAAAGACTTCAAATGATGTTATTCACTATTAACGTAATGATGATTAAATGGATGAAACATGGATGTGGCCATCAAGAGGAAACACCAAAGGCTATCCATGCAAAGAACATCATAAAAAGGAGGGCCAGGAGCACATGGGGTTTTCTGTTTTATGGTTTTTATTTTGTTGCCCCAAGTTGAGGGGAGTCTTATCTCTTTCATCTGGTCTTGGCAAGCACGTAGGAGAACAAAGGCTACATAACTAGCACAGAAAGAAACTGCAGCTCTCAGGGAGCCACATGCTCTGTTCTCTCATCTAACCCCAGATATGCTAGCTTCAGGCACAGCTGAAGACATCACCAACTGTTCTCCAGAACCCCTTCACTATGGCTTCCCCTTTTTGTAGGGTTTTCAAAGAAGCAGCCTCCCAAGTTGAGAAAAGGAGTGTGAGAGCAGACCCTAGCTTCCCAGAGAAGCTGCACAACAGAGTTGCAAACAGCAGATGTGGTTTCTGGAAAACTCCTGTAAAATTAAAAAATAGTCCCTCCCCCCAGGGACAAGGACCAGTCTTTCCCAACTGCCTCATTTCCAGACCACCTTGTGAGAGCCCTCAGGTTCATCCAGTGGACAGTCCTGCTGGTTTCCCATAACCCTTCCTCAAGGCAATCAAATGCAGTCTTATTAAGCCCCAATTCTGGTCTGTGTGGAGATGCAGATCTTCATTAAGTGTGAGAAGTTTGATGAGCTTTGGAATCCAGTAGTCATAGACTTGAACCATGGTTTTCCCACTCCTTAGCAGCATAACCTTGGGTAAATCCAAAAGCTCTTCATGTCAGTTTCCATACCTGTAAAAGGAAAATGTAAATGGTGTCCATAATCACAGTTTTTTTTTTTTGACTCTTGAATGAGATAATGTTCAAGACACACTCACATAATAGCACAAATGCACTATGGAGAAACTTAGCTGAACTCAGCACTGCATTTATAAACTGTTAAACCAGATCTCTTTAACTTAGATAAATACCTAGGGCTTAACAACTCATCCACATGGGGAAAAATCCTCATCATCTCCATCTGAACTATGCAGTATTTACAAAAGTATTATAACATATTTGAAATTAACAATAAAGGACCCACCTCAACTTTTCCCCTCCACCTATAACTTTAATTCAGAATTTACACCACAATTATAGACACTCTCCATTATGTTATTAGTGTAATATTTCTGGCCATCATTCTTGATTTCGTCTTTTAGAATTTTGTTCTATGTCTCCTTAATCTATTTCTGATCTTCCTGTCTTCCAGGTACCTCTTACCTAACCAATTTCTACAAGTTCTCTTATTTGGTCATTTATGTGTTAACCTATACTAACCCATCCAACTTGCACTAGTCTGTGTTTGCAGTAGTCCATGCTTGCTCTAGTCTAAGCCTGGAGACACAATAATGACCAAGAAAGGTATCCAGCATCTCTGATCCTCAGAAAGTCTAAAATCAATCAGGGAAAGTATACATTTAAGTGAGAAAATCATA
This sequence comes from Sciurus niger, assembly GCA_020740815.1. Classification (NCBI taxonomy): domain Eukaryota; kingdom Metazoa; phylum Chordata; class Mammalia; order Rodentia; family Sciuridae; genus Sciurus; species Sciurus niger. Next base: position 222,632 of record JAHUXG010010189.1, read on the forward strand.
CACAATTGGGGTAAATCAGGTAAAAGTAACCTGGTCTAGAGTAAATGGAAGAGATTGATGGAGGACATTTTCTAAGAGGAAGTGACATTTAAGTAAGACTAAAAGAATGACTGGGGATTACCAAGGGAAGAAGAGAGGAAAGAGCACTTTGAGAAAGACAATCCACGGTCCATCTTGACCACTGCTTCAGGGCCAGTTCAGGTTTCAGCAGCCCAGCAGTCCTAGTCATCACTGCCATTAGAGTTAACATTTTGTTGAAATCGCTGCCCTTCTCAAGAACCAAAACCTCTCCAGGCACCTCCAATTCACTCAGTGAAAGATGGAAAAACTATGGTTTGTTCTGAAAAACTCAAACTTTCTATCTGCAAACTCTGGTGGATAGTTGTTGATCATTGCCAGAGAAAGTCCACAGAAATGAAGAGTCCCTTTCTTTCTTTTCTTTCAAGGGACAAACCCAAGATTGCCTTCAAGACTAGGCAGAGAATGACCCAGTGGACAAGGTCATTCCATTTCTTTTCCTGCCAAAAAAATGTTTTTCCAAGTTTCCTCTCTGGATGAAAATGTAATATTTCAGTTTTCAATTTCAATTTCACAGCTGACTGGCATCTGCAGAGACAGAGAATTCTAATAAAATTGCAGAAGCATTTAATACAATGACTGGCCGATAGGGAAAGGTTTTGTAGAAACTCCAATTTTTCTGATTATGTTAACAAAACATGGCATGCACATTTCTAATGCATCAACACTGTTTCATTTGTAATTTAAATCTTATGACTAAAAACAGAGTTGTCGCCACCTGCAGCAACAATCTCTCAAATATTTGTTACCACCCGCAGCAACAATTGCACGAGTATTTATCAGAGGTGGACTGGAAACAAAGCTACTTCTATTTCTGGGCTGCTTCCTTCCTTGTTTGCTTGTTTATAGAGGATAGAGGAAATGAGGCTTACTTGCTTTGAGAGGAAGTTTTATAGAAAGACAGACTTGCTACGCTTTCTTAAAGGTCTGCTGCTTCTTAGAGGTGCGTCCTGCATCCTGTGAGCTAAGGGTGCGACTATCTGAGGTGCTTCTTAGTGATGCATCCTGCGTACTGTGATCTGTCTATCTGTGATATAGAGATGTGCTCTCAATTCTCCGCTCTGCGATCTGCCTTCCGCCACTGCCTGCTGCTTCTCTCTGCTTCTTTCTGCTAGCTGCTGATTTTCTTCTCTGCTAGCTGCTGCCTTTCTCTGCTAGCTGCTACCTGCTTATATTCCCTCCAGGAGGCAGAGTGCAGTGCCACACCAGGTGAGATCAAGTGAGGAGCCAGCTGCCCAATCATGAGCAGGTGCAAGCGGGAGCACTCGGGAACACCTGTGCAGGCGTAACACTGATGTAATCAAAACAACTTCTGGCTGGCTGCCAGGCACCATCCCAGTGCAGTGCACATGGCACAGCTCCCAAAACAGAGTTTAGGACTTTTGAGGGGCAATTCTGTTTACTACCTGAATGGTCTAATAATAGATAGATCCCTTTCCCCTTTCCAATCAGACAAATTAGCATTCCAACTTCCATACTTAATAAAGTTACACAGAGCAATTTCAAAAATTGAGTGCAACATTGCATCAATAAATTATTTATGCACACTTGATTTGGAAATTAAGCAACAATGAAGTATTCTTTAACTATAATAGAAAGCCCTTTAAAGAAAAAGTAGGCCAAGTGGGACATTATAAAACTAAAAGTCATTACCGATAGAAAGAAATGAGGCTTATGAGTACCAATTGCAGAGAAAGTAGCCACTCAATTGTTTAAAGAGGAAATGCTTTGGCACCTTCCCACCAAAACCCAGTCAGCTGTCTACACCTTCTAAGTGTTCACGCTGAAGGAAAAGCTAACAATAATCATAAAGCTAGATGTGGGTGATGTTTGCTTACAGCCTCACCCTGGTACACTGGCCAAGTTTCTTGGGCCTAAGTTTCAACCATGATACACTAAACCATGTAGCAGTGGTTTTCAAGTGCTGCCACTTGGTCTAGATGCCAACTGGTCACATAAGTATCATAATTTCTGTTGTTGCTCTTGTTGTTCCTTTTAATACTGATTCTTGGATTCCTGGGCTCCAACCACCAAAGACCCTCATTCAGTGACACTGAGGTAGGACCTCATAATTGACTTCCAAAAAGTTCCAGAGGGACTGGATTTGGGAGCCACAGGCCTACCTGCCTTCCAAGTCTAAACTGTGATCTTCCAAAAATACAAGGAGAAGTCCAAGGCACAGACTTGCAATTGATGAATCATGGTAAATGTCCAAATTATGTTTTTAACTAACTGAATTTGTAACTGTCTGCAGACATTCTGAAATGAGGCATCCTGCCTTTGAGGCACTGATGTAGGCTTCTTTACTTGAGTTTGCTAATTTCTCATGTCTTCAGACCCAGGTGCACAGCTATGTGAAAAATGTGTGAGCCAGGGCAGGTTCTACTGAGCAGAGAGGAGAATCCAAATTAAAAGTCAAGAGTTATTGGAGCAAAAGATTAAGGACAGAGAGCAGTTTATGTGTAGCAAAGTCTGCTTTTCTTGGAGCCATGACAATAACTGGAAGCTCCCGCAGTCCCTGAAGATAAATGAAATGTACCTGGAGGAAAATGGTGCTTTGTCCTAAACTAAAAACCCAGATGTCCCCTACCAATGTTGAGGCAACTTGTACCAGGAGGTCCCTAGATTGTGTTCCCCGGCTATGTGCTTTCCAGTCTTTAAGGAGGTTTATTATACAAATGCTCTCAAGGGTAAGAAATATCCTAAGCTGCATAATTTATCATCTAAAATCCTCATGATTCATCTAAATGTCTCATTTTGAGACTAGAGAGGAGCTCTAAAAGAAAGAGTTTCAGAATGAACAGAGAGAGGGAAAGAGGTAGGTTTCCTGTGAGGTGGCAGGAGGGAAGCAACAGGGAGACCTGTGAGATAGGCACCAAGTTCAAACATTTCTTGAGAACAATCTTGCCAATCCATAAGATAAGAAAAATGTCACTTTGTGCCTTCCCACTTCTCAGAAGGCTGATGAGGTTACACTTGATGTTGACTTGGCATATCCCAGTGCTACTAAGAAATTAGCTGCATAGGTCCATTATGGTCACCTCTCACCTGGGGCAGTTAGAATGTCAAGTGTTGCTGACGATTGGCAGGAGAGCACATAAAGAATTCAATTTCCATCATTTTGTTACCTGAACCACTACCAGTGGACTCTCCCAAGCCTGTTTCCAGTCTCATTTTTTGCCATGGATGCATCCCCTTATCTAAATTACATTTTAGTCAACATCTGCCCTGCCACCACCCCAGAGAGGAGTGTGAGTTCTCCAAGGAGGATTCAGAAAACATCCTAGCCTGTTCTGTTATCAATATTATTGCTTCTAGTGTAGTTTTCAGTTCATGTGACATCTGCCTCTCTTGTTAGGGATTCATGTAATGGGACCAATGAGTAAAGTAAATTGGGTCTTAGAAAAATTTCCAACTTGGTATCCCCAAAGTAGGTTAATAAATGCAGAGTGCAAGAACATGATCAACTCTTCAAAATGAGACTCTGTCAGACAGAGTAACTGCTCATGCCAGGCACCATGCTGTACCAAATTTGTGGCCATTTTTAATCTTTGTAACTTATGAGAGGTTGAATTATTCCTGCCACACAGATGAGGAGATGGGGGTCAGAGTGGTTACAGATCCATGCACATCATCACCTACACAGTAGCTGCTGATATGGTCCAGGCCTTTTCTCTGAGCTATACATCCATCAGCTCATTTAATCCTCACAAAAATGTAGCAAGTAGGCTTAATTGACCCCATATTACACCTGAGCATACTGAGGCACAGAAAGGTTAGGCAGCTTTCCAGTTCCATGCAACTGGTCTGCACCATAACCAAGAATCCGACATGCTCTATTTGCCCCTGAGTCTCTATGTTTAACCCCACCTCTGTTTTACTCTCAAATGTCAATTGGTCATAATGACAGCAATTAGAAATGGCACTCAAGGTAAGCCCAAATATTTTCCCCCATTTCACCTAAACATGTTTGCTTTCAATACAGACCAGATTGTAAATTCTTCAATGGCACAGACCTAGATCCAAACAAGTGTTCAAGTTAAGCGCTGAAAATATGGATGCTACCTAACCAGTTGACAACTGATTTGAGGCTTCATATTACAGTGCTTTCTAAACTACACTTAAGAACATAAATGCACAATTAAACCTCAGTTCTATACACCTCATACAGGCAGAGGTCCTTAGTGCTGAAAGACGGACCAGAGTTAGCCAGCAGGAAATTACCACAGGGTAGGGGAACAGAAGAGAAAGAAAAGAAGGAAGCAGAAATAGTAAAGGAGTGGGAAAGACTTATGTCCAGGAATTCTGTTTAGGCATCCTACATAGGTTATTGAACTTAACCCTCACAGCAATCATTAAGGTATATAATACCCCAAGACTAAATTACTCATATGCAGAACAAATCAAAACTGAACTCATGCCTATCCATACTCAAAGAGCAAGTTCTTTCCTTTAATTACCCAGAAGTGCCTCCTCTAAGTTCAGTTCCACAATTTCACTTCCATCGAGCTATAGAAAAAAAAAAAAATTGATGAACCTCTCTGTGTCCCTTTGCTCATCTATAAAATAAGGATAACAATAATTTTTCTCAGTTTTTTTGAAGTTTAAATGAGAAAATGTCTGCAAAGCACATCAAGCTGTGCTCGGCATGTGATGTTTACCCAGTTATTAGTGCTGCTCATGGTGATGGAGTGATGATGAGAAGAAAGATGTGCCAGAAAATGCACTAAGGGCAGGTGTTAAAATTGCACCTTAGTCCAGTGTAGCCTACAACACTCCCTGATCATCTACAGGACCAGCAGGAGGCATTATGGAGCTGACCAGCACTTCTCAAACTGGAACAAAAATCACCTGGGCATGTTGTTAAAATGCAGATTGTTATCTGGTATATCTGGCAGGGGACCTGAGATTCTGCATTTCTAACAAACCCCCTGACCCAGAGACCACAGTGTGAGTAGCCAAGACTGAAAGAACTGCTTTCCTATTTCCTAGTCTCTAAATTTCCCCCCTCTCAAGTGCCTGAGATAATGAAAACAAGTCAGGGGGAAATAAATCACCTTTAGAAACCAAATGTCAAATAAATTAAAGTCTGAAGCACTGAGACTATAAAAGCTATTGAAGGCAGCGTTGCAGGGCTCCTGGGACTGGCACCCTTTCTGCATACTCTCCTGGCAGCCAGCTAATCACTAAGAAGAGTGAATGCCTTCATTTTCCTGTCCATACTCCTGCATCAAAGAAGTAAGGATGAATCTGTGTGGCTCCAGGTCAAATCAGAAGGCTTAGCCCTGCAATCTATTGAAATTCCCAAATGTATTCCCAGAAAAGAGCTAGTCCACTTACATTTGTTGGAAGATTCAGAGTCTTTCTCCACTCACTGGGTTCCTTTGAACTGACCCTCTTAGCTGATTTTTTCCCCCACCAGCAGTGTTCTAAGGTAATTTGAAATATCATGAAGACAGATGATTCAGAGTTCATTTGTTATTAGGTGACCACAGGAAATGGCACAGATTCAGATAAGTAACCAGAATCAGACCATGCAACAGCCTCCAAGACCCTCCTCATTCTGAAATAACATTGCTTAAGAGAAATTAAGATAAAAGAAGTTTATTGAGGGGGCATTATTCTTTCCAAGAAACACTGGTCTTGTATTGAGTTGGTCCATAGAAGTTGAGGAATATTTCAAGCATGACTCTGAATGAAATAATTTCATCAAATATTTTATGAGCTCTAAAATTACAGAAAGTTACCCATCACTTATTTCCAGGGTCCTTTTTTCAAGCACAGCATCAAGACCACAGACACCCAAAGGATAGAGGGAAAACAGGGGAATGAGGTCAGGAGAGGCTTGCTCCCTAAGCTCTTGGACACAGCAGTTAGGGATCTCATTTGGTCTTTGTACTGCATGGGTTTAATAACTTGTCATGGGTACTCTGAAGGAACAAGCCTACTCTGAAACTAAACACTGGATTTTGCCTGCTTTTCACTCACTTATCCCTTCTTGCAGGGGGTACCCTAAAATGGTCATTCAAAGCATACAGAGAATAAACATTGGTTAAAAACATGGGCTCCGTGATCCAATTTTTTGGGCCCTTACAGTTACTATCAGTGTGATCTTGGATACATGTTAGCTCTTCTTAGTCTTGTTTTACTTATTCATGAACTGGAGTTAATAAAGGCACAAGTTTCTAAGGTTACTGTGACATTGAAATAAGATAACACATTTATAAAGTGCTTAGCACAATGCCTGGCACATATTAAAAAAACATTACTGCTCCACCTGATCAACTTCCCCAGTTGTGAGTAAAAAAGGAAGCCAAATTTGCAAGTTTCTGTCTTCTGTAACCATCTTGATGGCTCCATTTAGATATTAATCCACAGGATAATTAATAATAGAATTCAACATGCAGAAATCTATATTTCTTCACTCTTTGGGCCTCATCATCTCTATTCATGAGACAAGTGATTGTATTAAATTGCTTACCTTTTCAGTAAAACAGGGTCCAGGTTGGTATTATTGAGTGATTTTCCAGAGATGCAAGCAAATCACCCAAAGACCCCCTCAATGAAGTCATGATGGAGACTGAGTCTGATGTAGAGCTGCACAAATGGCAACTCTATCATGCTACTTTGCCTGCAATGTGCATATTCCTCAATGCTTCTCCTTACAGGAAGGTAATACCGTGCACCAGACACTGACCCAGGTGCTTAATGTTCAGGATGCTTAGGTGAGAGAGCTGTGACACCAGAACCAAGAGACTCAGACCAGTACCAGGGCCAAGTCAGGTAGCTTCAAAATTTATGAGTGTGAAGACTGGTGGTGTCAGAAACCATGAGTTTTGTTTGGCTCCTAATGCCATAAAAAATGTTGGTGATGCCCTTCAGAGAAGCTGCCATGGATCCCACTCATAAGTAAAGAAGAGCAACCACAGTAACTCCTATGATGACAACTGCCTGTACTGCCACAAGTGCTCAGATGTATACTCTGTACCAAGGGCATACCAACTACACCGAATCCTTTCTATGGCAATTTCTTGAATTGGGTGTTGTTATCCTCAATTGGCTGTAACCTCACTCCTCTTCCTGCCATGGCTTCTTGTAACAGCAGCTGTATCACTCACAGCTTTTTTAGCCTGTGATGTTATACTTACCCAGATGAACCCTTTCTGACCATGACTATTTAGACCCTAAACTAGAACTTGTTCCAGAGAATTCAATTTCATGGACTAGTTGAAAAAAAGATCAACTTAACATATTAAATTCTACAAGGTTTCTCACTCAATTTGTCCATTACAATCATCACCTGGTGATGGTTTTAAACACAGGTGCCAGGCTACACTACAGACCCATTAAATCAGGCTGAGGGGAGGTGGGCTGGGTGTAAGTATTTTGCAAAGCTCACACTTTGGTTCTGACATGAAACCAAGGTTGAACATTGCAGCTTTAGAGTAATGGTTCTCAAAGTGTGGTCACAAAGCAGCAGCAGCAGCAGCAGCATCTCTTGGAAATGTGTAATAAATACATATTCTCAGATCCCAGTCAACAACTACAGAATCAGAAGCTCTGTTGAGTGTGCCCAGAAATCTTCATTTGAATAAGTCCCTGTATGGCTCTGATGGACACTACAATTTGACAACCATGGTTCAAGATCCCTGTTTCTCAAAATGTGTTTCATCACTCTGCACCATTGGGATTTTTTCCAAACTTGTGACAGATCCTGCCCCAATCTGGAGTTAATGAATCATAATATAGCCAGGTCTGGTGCATATGCCTGTAATTCCAGTGATATAGGAGGCTGAGGCAGGAGGATGGCAAGTTTGAGGACAGCCTCAGCAACTTAGCAAGATTCTTTCTCAAAATTTACAAAGGATGGAGGAGTGACTAGGAATATAGTTCAGTGATAAAGCATCCCTGTATTTAATCCCTAGTATGAACATAAATATTTTTTGAAAAAAGAATCACAATTAGCATTTTAAGAAGATTTCCAGGTGACTTGTATGCACAAAAGTATCTGAGAAATACAGGGGGGGATGTTCCTGAATTTTGGTGGAAGAAGTCAAAGTGGGTAACAATGATTCTCAACCAGTTTGAATTGTGTTCTGTCTAAAGAGAATTTATCAGAACCACCTGAATCACTCATTCAATCTATTTGTACAGACATTCAGGGACTTCAGGAGGTAAGAATCACTGCCACCAATGAGAATATGTATGTACCTCAGTGTGGTCAGATAGAAAGATAGGATTATAAAACAGAAATAGAGTGAAGCTGGTAGAGAAGCAGATTGACATGGCAAACTGGAGATGTAAAAAAGCAGAGGAAAATAGGGATTAAAAGAACTACAAAGACAGTAGAAAGAGGCAGACACCATCAGGGAGAGAGCAAATAAAAAGAAGCTGAACCCTAGAATTGCCCCTGAGCCTTCTTCCTTCCCAGCTTGGGTACCAGGTCAGCTGTATCCTCACAACAAACAGATTCTCCCTGGAGGGAGAAGGGGACCATGGCTGATGTTCTAGAGTCCCAAGAAGTGAGTATACCCTACATCTTTTATAGGTTAAGGTCTCTTTTGTTCTCAAGTTCTCTCCCCATTCATCTGTCCTTCCTGCCTACTTGACTAGGCCCAATTTTGCAGGAGAGATGCAAAAAGTTAGAAGTTGATGGGCATGGGGAGGGTCAAAGTGATTCAGCCAGGTAAGGGCCCAGAGGCCATTAATTAGCTGCTCCTTGCCTGTAATCCCTGACAAGTACAGGTAAATTTGGTACTCAATGACTTCCCAAATTCCTTGGCATTCCCTTCTCCTAGGAACAGTCTCCAACTTCCAGAGGCAGATGACTTTCATGGCCTCCATTTCCTCGATTTGACTGAATCTCCTATTTCTATACTAACTGCCTGTCCCCAATTCTGGCTTCATAACTACAAGCGATTGTTTTGTGCTGTGATCATCCAAAGGTGCTCACTGTGACTGGTGAAAAAAGAAGAAATCCAGCTTCACAAGTAGGCCACAAGTCACAGCCACATGGTTTCTCTCCAGAAATCCACGCCATGACCCCAAATCAAATAAATTTGGGGGAGAGAGAGATCAACAGCAAATGGTGAGTACATGTTAGGAAATGCTCAAGTGTCCCCCCTACACAGAAATTTGGTGAAAGGTTGTGGCAAGTAGGTTCCCAGGTGCCCACAAACCTTCTCTCCATTAACAACACATCTGCTCTGTTTGCACCTCAAGCTTTGCCAAAATGTGATAGGGAGAATTTAGGGCCTGAGGGGAAAGGACACAGTAAGAAAAGAAAGTCATTTAAATAAGGTAAGTGATCTAAGATGTTATCCAAGAAAAAGGATTTGCCAAAATTATAGAAAATAGTGTACATAACAAGAAAGTGAGTCTCCTTCCCTGTTTTAGTGAAAATAAAGATCCCTATGGATGGTTTAATACATTATTTATACTGTTTAGTGGAGAATATCTATATTCAACAGTTTTCAATCACTATAACAAATTATCTGAGGCAATGAATTTATAAAGATAAAAGGTTCATTTAACTCATGCTTTTGGAGGGTCCAGTTTAAGATTGGGTGGTGGTCTCACAGCTTTGGGTCTCTGGTGAGGGTGCCAGATGGCAATGATGCATGTCCAAGAACACTGCTCACATCATGGGTCAGGAGGCAGAGAAAAACTGAGAGACTTGGGTCGCATGATCCCTTTTTTAAAAATTTTTTACAGACTGCATTTTGATTCATTGTACACTAATGGAGTACATCATTTCATTTCTATGGTTGTGTATGATGTAGATTCACACCACTCATGTAATCATACATGTACATAGGGTCATGATGTCTGTCTCATTCCACCATTTTTCTACCCCCTCCCTCTCATTTCCATCTAAAGTTCCTCCATTCTTCTCTCACCCCCTGCCCCCTACCCCCATTACATATCATCATGGCACACCTACAGTGATGTAAGTACCTACCACTAGGCCCCACCTGCTAATAGTTCACAATACCTCCCAATAGCACCACCCTGGGGCCCAAGTATTTAAAATATGGACTTCTGGGGGAATTCAATATCCAAACTGTAGCAACACCCCTCAGCAAATGTGCAAGCTACAAAGTTATATGAAGAGATTCACTTATAAACAACATATCAATGTATTGCAAAGTCTTGGACTTTGGACCTGTGTAATCCATGTATTCAGACAACTAAATATATTACCAAATGAAGAAGGCTACTGTATTCACTGGTGTTTCAACACAGAGTGTACTAAACTGATAGGAGAATGCCTGCATTCCGAAGAATGGCTAGTTGTCAGCCTGTTTGCTGCCTCAACCCACTCAACAGGTATCGCGTTCCCTCTGCCCGCAGAGGGAGACACGACAAACGTCTGAAGCTTTGGAGGTTTATTGCGTACAGTCTTCCTTTCTTTCCTTTTTATCTATCCCTTTCTCTCGCTCTCTTTCCCTCTCCTGCACTTCACTCTTCTCCCATTGGCTCTCGCCTGCTCCAGCGGCTTTGTTTCTCCCACTCGGCTCTCGCCCTCGCTCGCACTCTTTTTCCTCACTTCTACCCCCCTTTCTCAGCTTCTTCCCTCAGCTTCTGCCCTCAGCTCTGCTCCTACTCCCAGCTTCCCGTGCACTCCCAGCTTCCCGTGCACTCCCAGCTTCCCGCGCACTCCCAGCTTCTTCTTCTGCCTTACTCCCAGTTTCTCCTCCAGCTTCCTCCACCCTCCAGCTTATGTACACCTCAACCAATCAGGAGAGAGCACACGAGGTAAACGCGCGGACAGCTGCAGGTATAGAATAGGTACACGAGGGGGGCGTGCTCTAATCACATCATTAACTAGCCAATCATTGGAATTCGCTGGTTGTTTACTGTATAGCTGGCCGCTTTTGGCTCACTGCCAGACGCCATCATGACCGTGCCCAAGGCTGGGGGTACCGGGAACCCCGACATATCCCCCTTCTTTATTATTAAACTAAGGCTCGGGACCGTGTCTGTCTTAGGCTGAGTGGTCAGCATATGTCCTTACCCATCATCAGAGCCTGCGAGCATGCTGCAGCTCCTGTCTTAGGTTGGTACACAGCCACCTCCTTCATTACCCGTCTTTGACTACTGGTCCAGCATCAAGAGCCATACTAATGGGGGGCTGTCGGCCTTTAGGGCGGTCATGGCCTGATGAAAGATAATTTGATCTCTCTATTGGCTAGCTTGTAGATGCATGCCAAAACAAATGAAGAGAAGGAGACCAAGGCAGAGGAGTACCACCATAGCTCCTAAGCCTGCCCGCTGTTTGACAAATCTATAAACAGGAGAAAAACCATATAGCCATATTAAATACAGAAACAATATACATCCCAATGGAGTTACAACACGGGCAACACAAAACAGCTTTCAGGGAATAAACGCATTCCAGTCCCAAAAGTTCTTGCAAGGTATCCAGTTGTTCTTATAGTGAGTCCACTCTCTGATAGAGTCTCTATGGTCTGTAAGGCTGCAGCTGCATTCTCGGCCAAATGATCGTTGTTATGGTTGTGTCAATGCTGCTACTGCAAGGACTGTGATGGCATTGATCACGGCTGTTGCAATGTCAAAGCCTCTCCTGTTTCTTGATAATAGCACTGGCAATTCCATATCTGCAACAGAAACTAGGACTGGTAGGAAGATAGGAACACACATCAAGACTGCCTGTGAGAACCCAGAAGCATTCCAACATTGAGAGAGATTGAGAGAAACATCTTTCCCTCAACAGTAACCAATTTGCACTTGTTAGCCCAACGTGTTTTCCTTCTGTGCCTTGGGCAAAGTCCTGGGGCATAAGGTGTAACAGATTTTACTATAGTTATCTCTTATCTTTTGTTAGGGCATTATCTCCTTGCTGCTGACTTTGTGCATCTATTGAAACGTATTGGCCTTCTCCTATTAACATCTCAACATTTCTATCGGGAAACCTTGCCACTATGTTTCTGCAAGCAGTTTCAACAGCTATTTCTTGCCACTGAGCTCTCCAATTAGACATTGTTCTCCAGATAACACTGCTCTGCATAGCTGTCTCCAATAGTCTTAACTGCCTCTTTAAAGTTTTTCTAATGGTTGATGGTATCTCCATTTGCTCCTCAAATATGGGCAGGTTCTACAAACTTTGAAGCTCTTTTTATTAGGCTTAGGTTTCTCCTACCTTTTCCCCTTGTTCTTAAGTTTTCACTACCACTTGGTTATTTCTTTTGGGGGTTCTTTGTGTTAGACTTAGTTCCTTTTTTCCCTTGTTCTTAAATTTTTTGAGCAATTATTTTCTAGGTCACCACCACTCAATTTTTCCTCACTTTATTCTCTTTAAGAGTTCTTTTCTGTTGCTATTAGATCCTGTTCATGAAGATCCCCCTTGTGGCACACTGAGCAGCTTTTCTTCTATAAACCCTGGGCTTATTTCTACTAGGGTTTGAACATATGATCATACAGTGGTTTCCTTATTTTCTAGTCCTTCCCCAGTGTTTCTCCCTGAGGGGTTGCTGCATTCTGAATAATGGCGTCTCATGGTTTTTTAATAGTTCCCTGAGGGGTTGCTGCATTCAGACCCCATTGTTACTAATTTGAATAACTTTAGTTATGGCAGTTACAATAACAAACAGTGGCCTAGCTGCCAGGAGCAACGAGATTACTGAAAGGAAAACTATCAAGTGTGCATTAGAATTTTTATAGCGGCTTTTCACGTACTACCTAATTGGACCACTCCAAGCGTGTTTCTACTTTCACTTTAATTAGACCGCGTTCCACGCGTCAGGACCGCTGATGGCGTATCCCAATACCCTTTAACCCGTGTTCCACGCGTCAGGACTGCTGATGGCGCGTCCCGATACCCGCGTTCTACGTGTCAGGATCCCGTTACCTTTCAACCCGCGTTCTACGTGTCAGGACCGCTGATGGCGCGTCCCGATACCCGCGTTCTACGCGTCAGGATCCCGTTACCTTTCAACCCGCGTTCTACGTGTCAGGACCGCTGATGGCGCGTCCTGATACCCTTTAACTTTTTTATAACCGGTTTAACTTGTTAAAAATTTTTTAAGATATCTTATTTGTCTTTTTTATCTTCCCTTCATGTCCCGGGTTTCGGCACCAGTTATCGCGTTCCCTCTGCCCGCAGAGGGAGACACGACAAACGTCTGAAGCTTTGGAGGTTTATTGCATACAGTCTTCCTTTCTTTCCTTTTTATCTACCCCTTTCTCTCGGTCTCTTTCTCTCTCCTGCACTTCACTCTTCTCCCGTTCAGCTTTCACCTGCTCCGGCGGCTTTGTTTCTCTCGCTCAGCTCTCGCTCTAGCTCGCACTCTTCTTCCTCCCTTCTACCCCCCTTTCTCAGCTTCTTCCCTCAGCTTCTGCCCTCAGCTCTGCTCCTACTCCCAGCTTCCCGCGCACTCCCAGCTTCCCGCGCACTCCCAGCTTCCCGCGCACTCCCAGCTTCTTCTTCTGCCTTACTCCCAGTTTCTTCTGCTACTCCCCTGCCCATCAAGCTTATATACACCTCAACCAATCAGGGGAGAGCACACGAGGTAAACGCGCGGACAGCTGCAGGTATAGAATAGGTACGTGAGGGGGGCTTGCTCTAATCGCATTGTTAACTAGCCAATCATTGGACTTCGCTGGCTGCTCACTGTATAGCTGGCTGCCTTTGGCTCAGTGCCAGGCGCCATCTTGACCATGCTCAAGGCTGGGGGTCCTGGAAACCCCGACAAACAGGTAGTTCAGACCCATAAGACATGGCTGCACAATTCTCCAAGGACAAACTAAAATCATTTCTTTTTCTCTCTCATTCTAAGAAATCATAATGGAATGTCAGCATGGGAGATGAATAACCTTGGGTAAGCTCCAAATTACTTTTTAAATAAATCATTGGAACTTTGGTAAAAATAACAATGTGCTTTTCATTCATTCATTTAACAAATATTTGTGGAGCACATGAAAGGTACCAGACACCATGCTGAGTACTAAAGTGAAGCCATTGAATAGGTTTTCTCTTTTCTCTTATCTGCGATCCAGACAATTATGCAAGCAAATAGAAAAAGGCAGATAATATATTATCATATATATTTATATATAATGTGACCTCATTTCAGTAAAAATGTATACACCAAAATATTCATACATTTTCACATATGAAAGATACACAAACCAAAAAAAAAGTTCCCCCTCTAAATCAGTGGTGAGAAAACTCTTTTCAGTGAGGGACTTGATAGTAAATATCATCAGCATTGTGAGTCACACACTTCTAATTGCAGCTATTTGATTCTGTGATCATAGTATGAAGGCAACTATGGAACATTCAGATATAAACAAGAGAGGATGGTTGTATCCTTATAAAATTTTATTTCCAAAATCAGATGGTAGGCCAGATTTGATCATAATTTGCCAACTTCTGCTGTAAATTATTAAAAGTAGGTTCCTTTATTAATGATATCACTAATAAGTGGATGATGACACATAATGGGGGGTAGGAGGGGTTAGTGTTAGGGTTAGAGTTAGGGTTAGGTAGGGGGGCAAGAATGGAGGAAGGAAGGACTGTATAGAGGGAAAATAGGGGTGGGAGGGGTGGGGGAAGGGAAAAATAACAGAATGAATCAAACAACATTACCCTATGTAAATTTATGATTACACAAATGGTATGCCTTTATGCCATGTACAAACAGAGAAACCTCATGTATCCCATTTGTTTACAATAAAAAAAAAGAAAAAAAATTAGGTTCCTTTAAAAGAGTAAGATTTGAGACAGATCATTGATTTAAGAGTTTTTTTTTTTAACCTCATAAACTTCTATCTTGTTTGAATATTTTGTTCACCACCAAATCCTCAGTGCCCTGCACAATGCCTGGCTCATTGTAGACATGAACAAAGACTAGTTCAATAAATCAGTAAGTGAAGTTTGATCACTCATCATACTTAAAAAGCCTCACATTTATTCTCTAAATTTTTATTTGTTCTAATTAGTTGTATATCACAGAATGCATTTATACATTTTGACAGATTATACACATATGGAGTGTAATCTCTCATTTTTCTACTTGTACATATTGTAGGATCAATGGGTTATGCAGTATTATTCTTTTTTTTGTGTGTGTGTTTTTTTTTTCCTTTTTTTTATTGTATACAAATGGGATACATGTTGTTTCTCTATTTGTACATAGAGTCAAGGCATACCATTTGTGTAATCATATGTTTACATAGGGCAATGATGTTTATTTTTTTCCCTTCCCCCCCACCCCTCCCACACCTCTTTTCCCTCTATACAGTCCTTCTTTCCTTCATTCTTACCACTCTCCTTATCCCTAACCCTAAACCTAACCCTAAACCTAATGCTAACCTCTCCCACCCCCCATTATATGTCCTCATCCGCTGATCAGCGAGATCATTCGTCCTTTAGATTTTTGAGATTGGCTTATCTCACTTAGCATGATATTCTCCAATTTCATCCATTTGCCTACAAATGCCATAATTTTATCATTCTTCATTGCGAGTAATATTCCATTGTATATATATGCCACAGTTTCTTTATCCATTCATCAATGAAGGGCATCTAGGTTAGTTCCACAATGTGGCTATGGTGAATTGAGCAGCAATGAACATTGATGTGGCTATATCTCTGTAGTATGCTGATTTTAAGTCCTTTGGGTATAGGCCAAGGAGGGGGATAGCTGGGTCAAATGGTGTTTCCATTCCAAGCTTTCTGAGGAATCTCCACACTGCTTTCCAGAGTGGCTGCACTAATTTGCAACCCCACCAGCAATGTATGAGTGTTCCTTTTTCACCACATCCTCGCCAACACCTATTGTTGCTTGTATTCTTGATAATCGCCATTCTAATTGGGGTGAGATGAAATTTTAGGGTAGTTTTGATTTGCATTTCCCTTATTACTAGAGATGTTGAACATTTTTTCATATATCTGTTGATTACTTGTACATCATCTTCTTTGAAGTGTCTGTTCATTTCCTTAGCCCATTTGTTGATTGGATTATTTGTATTCTTCGTGTAGAGTTTTTTGAGATCTTTATAGATTCTGGAAATTAGCACTCTATCTGAAGTATGGTTGGCAAAGATATTCTCCCACTCTGTAGGCTCTCTCTTCACATTACTGATAGTTTCCTTTCCTGAGAGAAAGCTTTTTAGTTTGAATCTATCCCAGTTGTTGATTCTTGCTTTTATTTCTTGTGCTATGGGAGTCCTGTTAAGGAAGTCTGATCCTAAGCCAACAAGTTGAAGATTTGGACCTACTTTTTCTTCTATAAGATGCAGGGTCTCTGGTCTGATTCCGAGGTCCTTGATCCATTTTGAGTTGAGTTTTGTGTAGGGTGAGAGATAGGGGTTTAATTTCATTCTATTGCATATGGTTTTCCAGTTTTCCCAGCACCATTTGTTGAAGAGGCTATCTTTTCTCCATTGCATATTTTTGGAACCTTTGTCTAGTATGAGAAAATTGTATTTATTTGGGTTTGTGTCCATGTCCTCTATTCTGTACCATTGATCTACCTGTCTATTTTGGTACCAATACCATGCGTTTTTGTTACTATTGCTTTGTAGTAGAGTTGAAGATCTGGTATTGCAATACCCCCTGCTTCGCTCTTGCTACTGAGGATTGCTTTAGCTATTCTAGGTTTTTTATTCTTCCAGATGAATTTCATAATGCTTGCTCTATTTCTGCAAGGTACATCATTGGGATTTTAATTGGAATTGCATTGAATCTGTATAGCACTTTTAGGTAGTATAGCCATTTGACGATATTAATTCTGCCTATCCAGGAACATGGGAGATCTTTCCATCTTCTAAGGTTTTCTTTAATTTCTTTCTTGAGTGTTCTGTAGTTCTCATTGTAGAGGTCTTTCACCTCTTTTGTGAGATTGATTCCCAAGTATTTTATTTTTTTCGATGCTATTGTGAATGGGGTAGTTTTCCTAATTTCTCTTTCTGAAGATTCATCACTTATGTATAAAAATGCATTGGATTTATGAGCATTGATCTTGTAACCTGCTACTTTACTGAATTCACTTATGAGTTCTAAAAGTTTTCTGGTGGAATTTCCAGGTTCCTCTAAATATATAATCATGTCATCAGCGAACAGGGATAGTTTGAGTTCTTCTTTTCCTATTCGTATCCCTTTAATTTCTTTGGTTTGTCTGATTGCTCTGGCTAGAGTCTCAAGGACGATGTTGAATAGAAGCGGTGAAAGAGGGCATCCCTGCCTTGTTCCAGTTTTTAGGGGGAACGCTTTCAGTTTTTCACCACTTAGAATGATATTAGCCTTGGGCTTAGCGTAGATTGCCTTTATAATGTTAAGGAATGTTCCCACTACCCCAATTTTTTCTAGTGTTTTGAGCATGAAGGGATGCTGTATTTTATCGAATGCTTTTTCTGCATCTATTGAAATAAACATGTGATTCTTAACTTTAAGTCTGTTGATATGGTGAATGACATTTATTGATTTCCGAATGTTGAACCAACCTTGCATCCCTGGAATAAAACCCACTTGATCGTGGTGCACTATCTTTTTAATATATATTTGTATGCGATTTGCTAAAATTTTGTTGAGAATTTTTGCGTCGATGTTCATTAAGTATATTGGTCTGAAATTTTCTTTCCTCGATGTGTCTCTGTCTGGTTTAGGTATCAGCAAGATATTGGTTTCATAGAACGAGTTTGGGAGGGTTCCCTCCTCTTCTATTTCATGGAATAGTTTGAGGAGTATTGGAATGAGCTCTTCTTTAAAGGTTTTGTAGAACTCGGCTGAGAACCCATCTGGTCCTGGACTTTTCTTTGTTGGTAGGCTTTTGATGACCCCTTCTATTTCATTGCTTGAAATTGGTTTATTTAAGTTGTGTATGTCCTCCTCGTTCAGTTTAGGTAGTTCATATGTCTCTAGATATTTGTTGATGTCTTCGAGGTTTTCTGTTTTGTTGGAGTATAGATTTTCAAAATAGCTTCTAATTATGTTTTGTATTTCACTCGTGTCTGTTGTGATGTTTCCTTGTTCATTCCGAATTTTAGTAATTTCTCCCTCTTTCTCTTTGTTAGTGTGGCTAAGGGTTTATCAATTTTATTCATTTTTTCAAAGAACCAACTATTTATTTTGTTAATTTTTCCAATTGTTTCTTTTGTTTCAATTTCGTTGATTTTGGCTCTGATTTTAACTATTTCCTGTCTTCTACTACTTTTGGTATTGGTCTGCTCTTCTTTTTCTAGTGCTTTGAGCTGTAGTGTTAAGTCGTTTATTTGATTTCTACTTCTTTTTTTGAATGCACCCCATGAAATAAATCTTCCTCTAAGTACTGCTTTCATAGTGTCCCAGAGATTTTGATATGATGTGTCTTTGTTCTCGTTTACTTCTAAGAATTTTTTTATTTCCCTCCTGATGTCTTCTGTTATCCATTCATCATATAATAGTGTATCATTTAATCTTCAGGTATTGGAGAAGTTTCTGTTTTTTATTCTGTCATTTATTTCTGATTTCAATCCATTATGATCTGATAGAGTACAAGGTAGTATCTCTATCTTCTTGTATTTGCTAACAGTAGCTTTGTGGCATAAAATATGGTCTATTTTAGAGAAGGAGCCATGAGCTGCCTAGAAGAAAGTATATTCATACTTTGTTGGATGGTATATTCTATATATGTCCGTTAAGTCTAAATTGCTGATCGTGTTGTTGAGATCTATAGTTTCTTTATTCAATTTTTGTTTGGATGATCTATCCAGTGGTGAGGGAGGTGTGTTAAAATCACCTAGTATTATTGTGTTGTGGTCTATTTGATTTCTGGAATTGAGAAGGATTTGTTTGATGTACGTGGATGAGCCAATTTTCGAGGCATAGATATTTATGATTGTTATGTCTTGCTGATTTATGCTTCCCTTAAGCAGCATGTAATGTCCTTCTTCATCCCTTCTGACTAGTTTTGGTTTGAAGTCCACATTATCTGAGATGAGGATGGATACTCCAGCTTTTTTGCTCTGTCCGTGTGCATGGTATGTTTTTCCCCATCCTTTCACCTTTAGTCTATGGGTGTCTCTTTCTATGAGATGAGTCTCTTTCAGGCAGCATATTGTTGGATTTTTCTTTTTAATCCAATCTGCCAGTCTGTGTCTTTTGATTGATGAATTCAGGCCATTAACATTCAGGGTTATTATTGTGATATGCTTTGTATTCCCAGTCAACTGACTCATATTTGTTTTTGACATGATTTGGTTTCTCCTTTATTTGGCTATTCCTTTAGGCTAGCGCCTCCTGTTGCTGATTTGCATTGTTGTTTTTCATCTCTTCCTCATGGAATATTTTCCTGAGAATGTTCTGTAATGGTGGCTTTCTTTTTGTAAATTCCTTTAGCTTTTGTTTATCATGGAAGGATCTTATTTCATCGTCAAATTTGAAGGTAATTTTGCTGGGTATAAGATTCTTGGTTGGCATCCATTTTCTTTCAGGGCTTGGTAAATGTTGAATGTTGTTCCGGGCCCTTATAGCTTTTAGGGTCTAGATTGAAAAATCTGCTGATATTCTTATTGGTGTCCCTGTGAATGTAATTTGATTCTTTTCTCTCACGGCCTTTAAAATTCTGTGTTTATTTTGTATGTTAGGTATTTTCATAATAATGTGCCTTAGTGTGGGTCTGTTGTAATTTTGTATATTTGGAGTTCTATAAGCCTCTTGTACTTGGTTTTCCATTTCATTCTTCAGATTTGGGAAATTTTCTGTTATTATTTCATTGAATAGATTGTTAATTCCTTTGGTTTGTTTCTCTAAGCCTTCCTCAATCCCAATAATTCTTAAATTTGGCCTTTTCATGATATCCCTTAATTCTTGTAGATTCTGTTCATGATTTCTTACCATCTTTTCTGTTTGGCCAACTTTGCTTTCAAGATTAAATAATTTGTCTTCAATGTCTGAGGTTCTGTCTTCCAGGTGTTCTATCTATTGGTTATGCTTTCTATGGAGTTTTTAACTTGGTTTATTGTTTCCTTCATTTCAAGGATTTCAGTTTGGTTTTTTTTCAGTATCTCCAACTCTTTATTGAAATGATCTCTTGCTTCCGTATTTGGTCTTTTAACTGTTGATTGGTGCGATCATTTAATGCCTGCATTTGCTCTTTCATCTCCTCCTTCAATGCCTGCATTTGCTCTTTCATCTCCTCTTTAGCTTCCCTGATCGTTTTAATTACGTACATTCTGAACTCCCTTTCTGACATTTCTTCTGCTGTGCTGTCACTGGATTTTATTGATGTAGTATCTAGGTTTGTTTGGGACATTTTCTTCCCTTGTTTTCTCATAATGGTCAGCTGTCAGTGGGACCCTGAGATATTGCAGTTTTCCGCTATTGGCTTATAGTGTCCCGGTAGATTTCCAGTGTATCACCTCCCAGCCTTCAGTAGCATGATGTCTTGGAGGAATCTGATAATGCAGCGCATCCGAAGAAAACTGCCCCTAGCCCCCTACTGGTTCCATGGTTTGGAACTGGCTCTGTGTGAAAAGGTTCTCACTGTGGGCCTGCACCATGCAGCTGGCTGTGTGGGCGGGGCCCACCGCTGGAGTGCGCAGGGCTGCCTGTGGATGACTCTAGCTGCCCTGCCCAGCTCCGATAATCCACCTCTATCTTGGTCTGCCACCCGGGCCGAGCTTCACCCAGTGGGCAGACTCACCTGTGGCTCTATTTCAGTCCGAGTCTCTCAATGCCTCCCCTTCTTAACTCCTGGGTTCTGGAGTGACTGGGGGTGCAGTCTCCCTCTAGGCTGCCATCTTGGATCACCCCATGAAGAGAGCCTGCGGCCGGAGTGGGCAGAGCCACCTGAAGAGGTCTCTGGCTGCCCTTCCCTGATCCCAGAGGCTGCTTGTGGATCGAAGCTCTCCGTTGGTTCGGGGACTTGTGGCTGGTTCTATGTAGAAAACCTCTCACTGGGCGGTCTGGTCTGAGATGCTAGCCTTGAAAGGCACCTCCCACCGCAGGGGTCCAGGCTACTTGGGGAGGTCTCTGGCTGCCCTATCCTGGTCCCTGAAGCTGCTTGTGTGCCAGAGTATGCTGTGCTGCACTGGCTCCAGGACTTGGAGCTTGTTCTGGTCTGAAAGGCTCTCACTAGCGGGCCCGCTCCGGGCACCTGGAGAAGCTGGCTGTGTGGGCGGGACCCACCGCCAGAGTGTGCAGGACTGTCTGTGGAAGACTCTAGTTGCCCTGCCTGGCTCCGATAAGCCACCTCTCTCTGGGCCTGCCACCCGGGCCGAGCTTTACCCTGTGAGCAGACTCACCTGTGGCTCTATTTCAGTCCGAGTCTCTCAATGTCTCCCCTTCTTAACTCCTGGGTTCTGGAGCGACTGGGAGTGCAGTTTCCCTCTAGGCCCCCATCTTGGATCGCCCCCACAGTATTATTCTTAAAAATAAAATTTTAACTTAAAATACAAGCATTAATTATAATAAATGTAATAATAGGCAAAATATAGAACATACTGGGGCTGCATAAAAGGGACCCCAGACCAAGACCAAGAGTATCAATGTTAGGTTCCCCAGGAACCAGAACCAGAGTTCACTAAGGCCTGCCCTAGTGATATCAAAGAGAAGTTAGGACTTGAAGTGCACAAGAAACACAGAATCAGCCACCACTTATTTAGTACTCCTGCTAATAATCAGTTCAAGTGGAAGACTCATAAATGTCTGGGTTTAAGCTCTGTGCCAGCAAGGTACATGCTGAGCTCTTCAAACTACCCTCCCTGGATGCAAGCTGGTCCATACCAGGACAAATGGCAGGGCAAGAGTCTGACTCCTGCACTGAGTGTAAAGGCATCCAGACTCATTCATGAATGGAAAAATGGAAAGACACTCATGCATCCTGCCTTAGCAGACTTTTGAGAACAGTGAGGAATTATAGGTTTGAGCTCTTCCCTAAAATCCCATCTGTGGACAGTTACTTGTCTGTATCAAACAAACCATCCATCACTTGTTTCAAGAGAGCAACCATCAAACCAAGAGAAGAGAAAAACCTGACTCTTTCTCAGAAGACCACGCCACACACAACTCCCCAAAACTGTCACTTATAAGGTTCCCTAAGGAGGGTCTTTAAATCTCACCTCTGTAACTTTCACCTTCCTTCAAAAGAAATTACAAATAAAGCCAAGATCTGTCCTTGAAGTTATTTTTTAAAGCCAAAATGAATAGGTTAATTGATTAAGTAAAAATAGGACACAGGAAAATAGAAGGGAGATCAGTGGAGTGGAGAAAAGAACTAGCCAGAGGGAGGGAGGGAGGAAGGGAGGGAAAGAGCAAGGACTGGGAAAAGTACATTCTATGCATGTGTAGTTATGTTAAAATGAACCCCAGCACTAATAAAAAAATTAAAAATTAGATGACAATGTTTCCAGAATAGCATAGCATCTTCTTTGTAGTAAACACAGTTAACCAGAACCTGCATTTTCATATACAAAAATCCTCTTTGACCCTTAGTTAGTTCTCATTATCCATCCTAGCTCAGGAAAGGGAAAAATTATCACTTTCCTTCAGTAATTTGTGTGTGGATCTTTAGCTCCACTAGCTGGTAGTAATTTGAATACAAATGAAAGTTAAGAGGTGATGAGGAGAAATGTGGCTAAGGATAGAAGGGTGTCCAGAAGTCTGTGGTCCCAAAACTAGATCCATCTTTCAAAAGATTGGATCCACATGTTTCAGAAAGACTGTGTTCAAGAACTATTGAAGCACTCCGTGATTGATGCTGTCATTAGCTTATGCCTCATTTGAAATTTATATGCCCCAGTCCTAATCCCTAGTGAGTCCAATGAAAGGATGAACATGCTCCAGTGCTAGGGAAATGGGATCCTTCCCAACTACAGAATGTCTCAGTATGTCCATGACCTTGACTTTCCTTCCTGCTCTTTCTCAACAGTTCCCATGAAGTCTTAGGGGCTTCCAAGTCTTTGAAAGCCTTGAGGTCCTTCTGCATACAACACCATATTTGTCTCTGGGCATCACATCTATAGGAAAACTCCTGGCAGCCAGGCTCCATTCTGGGCCCTCTAGTGGCAGCTAAACTGATCCCTAGCTAGCCTCCTTAAGGACTTTTGGGAGCTTTTAGAGCTATACCTTGCAATAAAGACTGAAATATCTGTGTCATGTCCTGACCTCTCCTCCTTGACCTTGAGACTTTCCAGAGATGGAGATTGTGGTGGCACAGGAGCAGGGAGGGAGGAAAAGAGGAAACAAGGATGGACATTACTCTCATCTCCCTGGAGGCACCACTGAGAGGAAAGAAAAGAACATTCCTTGATTCAACTGGGATTTTGTTCTAGGTCCTAAACTTTTTAAGTATTGCCTCTATGGGTGCAGGGTAATTAATACAGAGTACCAGGAAGGGTTTCGTTTATTCATGTCCCCAGTGATTTTTACCACATAAGCAGGGGTTATTGTCATAGTGGCTGGTCCCAAAATATTGAATCTTCTCCTTGGAGTTTGCTAAGGTTTAACACCCATGCTTACCTTGAAGACAGAAACCATGCCACTAACCTGACTTCCTCCCAATTGTTACCTAGGACCCAGAATACAGTAAGTATGTTTGAAAGTTTGATGAATGAATGAATGAATTAATATGTGAGTGAGACTTTCAATAAGTGAAAGACTACTTTAATGTCCTTATGAAGGGTAGAGTTTGGAGAGAAATACACAAAGACAATACCATGTGGACACATAGATGACTATCTGTAGCCAAGAAGAAAGAACTAGTACAGATCCTTCCCTGTAGCCTTCAGAAGAAGAACCAATCCTGCCATCATGTTGATTTTGGACTTACAGCCTCCAGAATGGTGAGATAATCAAGTTTCTTTGTTTAAGATGCCCAGTAAGTGATACTGCATTATGGCAGCACTAGAAAAGTAATAGATGCTCCCAACTTCTCTTTGGATGATGTCTACAGGAGTCATTGATGTACATTTATTATTATTGTTAATTTTTTATAGTTCTTTTTGGTTATACATAATAATAGAATTTATTTTAACATAATTAGAAAAACATGCAATACAATTTTTCTAATTCAGTGCCCAGTACTTCTTAACTAAGAGGTAATGCAATAGATGAGGGCAGAACTAAGAATCAAACTCCCTGGAGCCCAAACCTGCCTCACCATTTTCTAGGTATGTAACTATTTTTTTACTCCCTCTGTCCTCAGTTTTAGCATTTCTAAGTGGAGACTACCAGAATAATAGCCCTCCAAGTCCACAGGCTCTGCACCTTGAGGGGTCAACCAACTCCAGATGAAAAATATTTTGAAAAAGTAAATTGCATCTGTGTTGAACACATAGAGAATTTTTCTCATCATTATTCCCTAAACTACACAGAATAGCAACTACTTATATAGCACATGCATTGTACTAGGTATCATGTTACCTAGAAATTACACAAAGTATACAGGAGTATTGTACAGGTTATATGAAAAAATGCCTTTCCATTTTATATAAAGGACATGAGCATCTGCAGATTTTGGTAAGTAGGAGGAGATAGATTCCAAGAGACAGATATACCTCAAAGCCTTTTTGTAAGAATTACAGGGGATAATTCAGCATAGCATATGGCACACAGTAAGAGTTGAGTCAATGTTAATTTTTTCTTTTGGTGGTAGTGACATTCAATCGTGACAGTAATTATTGTAAAGGCATTGTGGTATGTATTAGAAGGAGAAAAAGAAGACCCAGATTCAAACTCCATTTCCATTTCTTACAAGCTTTGTGACTTTGGGCAATTCACTTTACCTCCCCACACCTCAGATAATTAGAGATAATCTATAAATTGGAGGTAATTATATACCTGCCATAGAGTGTCCATGTAGGTTAAAAGCAAAAAATAATTTAAAGTATTTAACAGTGTCCCTGGTTCACAGTGAGGTCTTAATAAATGACCATCATTTAAATACAGATGAGCTGATTCCTCACCTCAATCCTGCTTGGTCTTTTCAACTGCATCTTTTCTTGAAGCCTCAGAAAGACACACATTGCAAGGCAAAAAAAAAAAACTGAACATGGTTTAGCAATAGAAATTCTCTATCAATTAAATGTACTATGGGCAGTTCCACTCAAATACATTAGTGGCCCATTCTAGAAAGTAGACTCAACCCAAGAGAGCACTTCATTTATAATCACACATGTTCTCCAAACAAAATGAGGCATATGTTTCTCACAGGCACATTGAACAGCATTTCAAGGTCACTTCTTGGGGTAGGAAATTGTCCCTCAGCAGTCACACAGTCACAAGGCTGACGTCTACTTTCTTTTAACACAAAACCCCTTAAGTCTTCTGAGTGAGATTATTTTGCATTCAAAGTGTATGCTGAAGGTAGAAGTCACTAACTGCTGAGTGTCTGGGGTTCAGGAAAGCACTGTCTCTCTTCCACATGATTCATAAAACACCCCTGTTTTTTAAGCACATACAGAAAGGAATTAAAGAGACTTTATAAAGAATTATAAAAACACATTTCACCTTCTAGACCTTTTGAAAAGCTTGAAATTACAAATATCTCACAGATAATGGTGCACACCTGCATGAGCCTTCCACATCAATGGAAAAACTAGCCCTCAAGCAAGTCTGGGAAGATGTATAATGAAGGAGAGTTTACTATTATTTTTATAAGAATAGTTACCCTTAAGTCTAAAAATCATGTTTCAAGTAGTAACTAACTATACCTATGAGTTATCCTTAAAAACAACAATTAGAAATGTTCACTTCAAAATTTAGGAAGAGAGATTCTCTTTCCCTGATGGGAGAAGGAAATGAAGTTCAATGCCCACTTTACTTGATGCTGTATACACAGCCTCCCGCTGCCACTCTGTTCTTCTCCCCCACCCCCAGTTCCTCAGGACTTGATTATCACCCTAGGGACTCCTCAGTTTTTAAGCATTCAATTTTCAAGTAGTATTGGGAGAGACACTCTAGCAGCAAAACTTTTCCCTCAGGAACCCATACCTGAAGAGATAATAGGGGAAACTAAGAAGGTTATTTCTTAATGTCAAGATGACAGGAAGTAGGTATGGGGCTTTAACAAGTCCTAGCAAGAAGTAGGCTCTCAGAGTTCCACAGCCAGCCAGAGGACTGGTTGTCTGGGAGAGGGTATGGCATCTGGGACATCTTTCTCTGTACCATGTTAATTAACCTCCAAATCCCTTAACTCTTCATAGAAATTGAATAGCAGAAATTTCATCCTATGGAAGTTATCTAGTGAAATTCAAAAAGTTATCATAAAAGAAATGAACCTCTAGCTTCTCTGGACCATTAATATGCTCAGTAGCTCTTAAATCTTTGAACTCCAGAAATACACTAGAGTGCAGAGGTAGGAGAGAATATTTTCCTTTTCATATTCCAGATATACTCCTTTTGGGATCTCTCAAGGTTGCATATTCTTTCTCTCTGTCTTGACCAAGAATTTTATATTTAATCAGGTCTCCAACATGGCTAAATAGGAATGATGGCCTTCATATTTAGTAAAAGTGGAAAACTGGGGTAGACTGAAGAGTCTTCTGAAATCAACATTTCAGATTTACAAGCCAATAGGTTCAATCATTTTCTTTGTCAACACATAATCCTTTAAGTTTTATTTTGTTGTTGCTTCTTTGATTTATTTTTTAAAATGTGACAAAAGACAAGCCTCAAATAAAATTTGTCCATCACTTGGAATTCCCATCCCCCTTTCATTCTCACTTACACAAATTGGATTTCCTACTCAGAGGCTATGCCCAAGGAACTGTCATGTCTACAGCACAACATTCAGTCATTCACTTAGAAAATTGTTTCTGACACATAAGAGCACAGAAGATACAAAATGAAAAAGACACTGTTTCTGTGTTGGGGAACTTGACAGCTGGATTCTGCATTCACAGACAGAGATTGCACTGGAAGTAAAACAGAGAGATACCAAATCTGCCCAAGGGAACACAGCATTCTTCCTAGAGTAAAGATAGATCCTGGGGTATGTGGTTCATTGATCCACAAAATATCACAGAGAACCTATCATGTGCAGGGACTATTAAAGTTATGACAAACTATGTGGCTCTTTTCTCATGGGGTTTACATATCTGGCATAACAACAGAGACTTTTTTTTGGGTGGTGCTGGGGATTGAGCACAGGTCCTTGTGAGTGCCAGGCAAGTACTCTACCAGCTGAACTACATCCCCAGTTCCAAAAACAACAGAGAATTTTTAAAAATTAATTTTAAAAAACAGGTAATAAATGGCAAATGCTATGTTGAAAATTTAGGAGTTGACATGATACATTTTAGGTTAGATGATGGAGTAAATCCTCTCTAAAAAGGTGGCATGAAGCTGTGATTTGGAAAATAAGATGGAGGCAAGCCAGCTGAGGTTCAGGGGCAGAGATGTCCAAGCAGAAGTCACAGGAGGTGTAATGCTTCAAGGGGGAAAAGCACAGCCTGTTCTTGACCAGCAGAGGGTTCATGGAGCTGATTTTGGAGGAGTAAAAGGGGCTAGAAGAGGGGTAGTGACACCTCTTGCAGATACTTGTACAGAGGCCAAGGTAAGGAGTCTGAATTTTCTTTGAAATGTTAACTGATTTTATCAGACGGTGACTGACAGCAATGATGTTTGCTATTGGAGGAATGGTTGCAGGAAGGAAAGAGCTTGGCCACATCCCCAGTGGCCCATGGCAGTGCTCTGGTGCTTTTTGTTAACAGCCACACTTCTGATGGCACTCTGATTCTCCTGTGTCCCTCTGCCTTTAACTGAGCTTTGAATCAAAAGCAAATAAAAAAAGAAAACTCAACTTATTCAACTTCCTTGAATTTCACAAAATGCCTGTTTCTTGAGTGTGGTCCATGACAAAGGGATTTGTAAAGTTTGTGGTCCCTTGAACAATTCTCTCAAAATTTTTTGCCATTTCTCCAGAAGCCTCCCTTCATCCCCTCATGCACCTAGCATCACTGGTCCTTCTGGAAAACACCAAGCTCACAAAAACTTCATATTATCTGCATAAATTCCAAAGCATCTGAAAAATCACTCCATTTCATGATCCTCAGCCGGACTGAGGACTACATGGAGAATTTTGCCTCTTGCTGCCCCCACCCCCATCCAAGATTTCAGAATTACACCTAGTGTCCCATTTGTTGACCATTTATTGATGTCATTTCACTGACTTATCTTAGCCTCAGTGACATTAGAATGAGGTATTCCAAGTTTCATATTCAGTCAATACTTCAAAGAAACAAAAGCCAATAATCAAAATGCTCTGACCACCAGGTCATTGAGTAAGACATAGTCTGTCCTCAAGAACAATGAGGAAGAATGAGAACTGCAAAGAATATGTAGTACAGCCCAGGTGACAGTTGCTCTCAATGAAGGGAATAATAGTCTTCATTCAGAAGAATGTTTAAGATTTTTTCTTATCTTAGTATACAGATATGCTTGCAAAGCACAACCTATAAATGCCTCAATAAGTGCCTGTCTTTAATTATAACACTTTTTTTTATACTAGAAAGTATATACATGCTTATTATGGAAGAATTTTAAAATATTTCATAAATATAAGAATGAAATTAAAACACCCAGTTTCCAATACCCTAAAATAAAAACTGGGAACATCTTGAAAGATAACTTAATAGAAGACAGAGATAGATAGATAGATAGATAGATAGATAGATAGATAGATAGATAAGATAGAGAGTCAGTCATGCCTATAAGAGGTTAATTTGTTAACAAAAATGGGAGCACACTTCTTATGGTACCTTGTAACCTTGTAGATCGTTTTGTGCCAATAAATATTTTGCTACCAAATGTTCTAATATTGGATTTGTTATTTCTATGTGGACAACATCTGTTGTTCCATGCTTATTTTCTCCACTTCTCACAACACCCCTACTCTTGGACCCTAGATGGGCACTTTCCAAAATTACTTTCCTCTTACTATTTTCTGAATCCCTAAGGACAATCAGAGTCCCCATGAACACCTGCATCCTCCATCAACCTCACCTCTATCTAGCTGTGCATCATTGAGCAAGATTCTTTCCTTCTCTGGGTCTCAGGTTCCACTCTCGAGCTTTATGTAAATGACATTTAGAGCACTTACATCATTGTTTCTTCCTAATACTGTAGATAAATGAGACTAGGAGTGTAAAGGCAGTTGTTCTGTTTCTTCCAGTCCAATAAGCATGTATACTTATCAATTGACAGATACACATTAATTAAAAAATTCTGGACTAAAACAGTATAAGCTGAACTGCTGAAAATTATTCAGATGATCTCCAGATGTTTAAAAAAAGAAAGAAAGAAAGAAGAAGAGTGGGGAGGAAGGTCTGGAGCCCACTCCTGTTACTGCTGATGACAAGCAGTCAGTGGAGTTATCCCTACCTCAAAATTTCAGGACTAAGTGGACCATGAAGAAGGATAGCCAGAAGAACAGGCATAACAGTAGAGCTGTTGTTGAAATTCCTGAAGACTCACCGGTTTCACATCTGGACAAATGACCTCCTTAGGATTTCACTCAGAGTGAAATAGAAGATGCTTCGAGTGTTAAACTGAAACAATTTAAAAGGGTCCTTTGCTGTCTGCTTGGCATTATCATCTGAGACCAGAAGAGTTCAGGGAAGGAATGGGACAGGACTTTCTGATGTAAGAAAATATTCCCAGATTTTTACACAACAGCTAAAAGTGGAGAAGAGGACAACCAAAATGAAAGAATAATAAGGGACCAGTTAAATAAATGGTTACCGTTATACAATGGACTACTAAACAACCTTCAAATAATGATTTTGCTGTATGATTATAAATTTAAGCAGTTGTTCAGAATCCAAGTTTAATGTGGAAATAATAAACAATAAATCAGCATGTATAGTGTTATTGCATTTTTAAAGGAAAAATTCATATGTATATATATATATCTGCTTGGCAAGACTAAAGTCTCAATAATGGAATATTAAAAACTGTTATTACATACATTTCCAAATTTTTTTTTATGTGTCAAATAAATGATTAAAATTTTTAAAGTGCACCCATGTTCTTTGGAATTTTTTTCTTCCAGCAGCTGCTCCCAAGGATTTTTCTTTTTCTTCTTCTTCTTTTTTTTTTTTTTGCTATTCATCTGAGGCAGATATACCTTCCCAGTCTGCCTTATTTCTACACTTTCCAAGTGTGCCTTATTGCATTCCTACTTTTAACTTCTTTTTCACTTTTTTCTGCACAGCTTGGCATAATGATACTTCAAAGAAAAAAGAAAACACCTTGACCATGCCCTTTTCCTTGGTATTCCTCCTTTGATCCACCTCCTGTCATGCTCATTTTTAATTAACCTTTGGGTTGAAAGGTGTTGCAGAAACACCACTGTCACAAAAAAAGGAGAAAAAAACCCACCAAATTCAGAATATTTTCTTTGCAGCACTGGGTAATTTTCATCCCTGAACTTCTGTTCGAGCCACTTGTCTTTCTCCAAGATGCTGAGTTGGAAGAGATTTAGGATTTCATGCATTATGATTTCTTATTCTGTGTCAGGGAAGATGACAGAAGCAGCAGAAAATCTCGAGTCAACTACTTAAACCAGGGGTCAGCAAACTGCCACCCAGGGGTCAAATTCTGTTCACTACATGTTTTTATAAATAAAGTTTTATTGCAATACAGCTACACTCATCTGCTTACATGTTATCTGTGACTCTTGTCACACTTCAGTAACAGTGTTAGCCTCAAAACCTGAATTATTTACTATGTGGATGCTTTACAGAGAAACTTGTTGACCCTCACCAAAATATGTTAGCTCACAAAGCCACAAACCCATTAATGGGCATTCTCCTGTATTATTTGATGTCATCAACAGCTGGTTCTTATCAAATATACTCTGTGTCATCAGCTTTATGCCCAACCTAGTATCCCTTATTGTTTCAAGAGAGCTGTTGTAGTTCCTGATATCCTGTTCACACCAAGCCAATGTCTAAGAGAAGAAGAGACCTTTCTTTCTGACATGCCTCTTCTCTAAACTCCAGAAATCTTTCCCTCAGGAGAAAAACATATTTCCTCTCACAGTTCACTGGTCATGATTCCATCAGCTGCCATCACATGAGCATGCCCAGTCCAGTCACCCTCAGTAGAAGGATATTTATTATTGCTTACATTACATTCTGACTGTGTCAGAAACCGGGCCACTGTCTGGAGAAGGAGGTGAGTGGCGGGTATCTGGGTATCGGAGCTATTGTACGGGGCTCCAGGTGGTGGCTCAGAGGAGGGGCTGCATAGCCAGGCGATTAGGTGCAGAGCAGGGTCCCAGGAGCTGGGTGGCTTCTTGCTGGAAGAGCTGCACTTAGACATGCCTAGGGGCGGAGGGAAGTTTCCAGGACTGCGGGCAGATTCTCTGGGAGAGTCAGCCTAAGGAGACTCGCCTGCGAACGGTGAGGATCCCAGGCCCAGGAGGTAGGTCGGGGCCCCTGGGAATGTTGCAGAGGAAGACAGCCCAGCCCAGGCAGTAGTTGTAGATTGAGGGGAACCTCTAGGAGCGGAACTGACCAGCAAGACGTACCCACCAAGTGAGTCTTCCCTGCTGGGTGAGGTTTTCCCACAGGGATGGTAAAACCAGAGACACAGGCACAAACAGGCCTTGCCTCAGCCCGCAGCCTAGTTCCCCTTTGGATGACCATTGGTCAACAAGTGGAGGCACCTCTGCCCACTAGCAGGGAATATATGCCACCTGAGGGTCACCACCCCTAGAGAGGCAGCTTCTTCGTGGAGCTCTGCATTATCAACCTCCTCCAAGACTTAAGGCTACTGAAGGATAAGAGGGGATATACTAGCAATCTTCAGGGACATTATAAGTCAATAGAGGAAATCAGCAATATCTTAATGACCCACTGATTCCTGAACAATATGAGAAAACAAGGGAAGAAAATGCCCCAAACAAATCTAGATGTTACATCAATAAAATTCCAACGACAGCATGGCAGAAGAAATGACAGAAAGGGAGTTCAGAATGTACATAATTAAAATGATTAGGGAAGCAAACGATGAGCTGAAAGAGCAAATGCAGGCATTGAACGATCGCACCAATCGACAGTTAACAGAGCAAATTCAGGAAGCAAAAGATCATTTCAATAAAGAGTTAGAGATATTGAAAAAAAACCAAACAGAAATCCTTGAAATGAAGGAAACAATAAACCAAATTAAGAACTCCATAGAAAGCATAACCAATAGAATAGAACACCTGGAAGACAGAACTTCAGATATTGAAGAAAAATATTTAACCTCAAAAACAAAGTTGAACAAACAGAGAAGATGGTAAGAAATCATGAACAGAATCTGCAAGAACTATGGGATTGCATGAAAAGGCCAAATTTGAGAATTATTGGGATTGAGGAAGGCTTAGAGAAACAAACCAAAGGAATGAACAATCTATTCAATGAAATAACATCAGAAAATTTCCCAAATCAGAAGAATGAAATGGAAAATCAAGTCCAAGAGGCTTATAGGACTCCAAATACACAAAATTACAACAGACCCACACCAAGGCACATTATTATGAAAATACCTAACATACAAAATAAAGACAGAATTTTAAAGGCTGTGAGAGAAAACAACCAAATTACATTAAGGGGGAAAACAATATGGATATCAGCAGATTTTTTAATCCAGACCCTAAAAGCTAGAAGGGCCTGGAACAACATTTTTCAAGCTCTGAAAGAAAATGGATGCCAACCAAGAATCTTATACCCAGCAAAACTTACCTTCAAATTTGACGATGAGGTAAAATCATTCGATGATAAACAAAAGCTAAAAGAATTTACAAAAAGAAAACCAGCATTACAGAACATTCTCAGCAAAATATTTAATGAGGAAGAGATAAAAAACAAAGAAGCAAATCAGCAAAGGGAGGAATTATCCTAAAGGAACTGTCAAATAAAGGAGGAACCAAGATGTGTCAAAATATAAATAAATAAATAAATAAATAAATAAATAAATAAATAAAATTTAAAATATGAACCAAATGACCGGGAATACAAATCATATCTCAATAATAACCCTGAATGTTAATGGCCTCAATTCATCAATCAAATGACATAGACTGGCAGATTGGATTAAAAAGAAAGATCCAACAATATGTTTCCTAAGAGACTCACCTCATAGAAAGAGATACCCATAGACTAAAGGTGAAAGGATGGGAAAAATCATACCATGCACATGGACTCAGCAAAAAAGCTGGAGTATCCATCTTCATTTCAGATAATGTGGACTTCAAGCCAATGTTAGAAGGGATAAAGAAGGACATTTCATACTGCTTAAGGGAAGCATAAATCAGCAAGATATAACAATCATAAACATCTATGCCCCAAACAGTGGCTCATCCATGTATGTTAATCAAATCCTTCTCAATTTTAGAAACCAAATAGACCATAACACAATAATAATAGGTGATTTTAACACGCCTCTCTCACCACTGGACAGATCTTCCAAACAAAAATTGAACAAACAAACCATAGATCTCAATACCACAATCAATAATTTAGACTTAACAGACATTTATAGAATATACCGTCCAACCAAGAGTGAATACACTTTCTTCTCAGCAGCAAATAGATCCTTCTCTAAAATAGACCATATATTATGCCACAAAGCTAATGTCAGCAAATAAAAGAAGATAGAGACACTACCTTGTATCCTATCAGATCATAATGGATTGAAGTTAGAAATGAATGAAAGAGTAAAAACCAGAAAGTACTCCAACACCTGGAGATTAAACAATATGGTATTATATGATGAATGGATAACAGAAGATATTAGGAAGGAAATTAAAAAATTCTTAGAGGTAAACGAGAACAAAGAAATATCATATCAAAATCTCTGGGACACTATGAAAGCAGTACATAGAGGAAGATTTATTTCATGGAGCACATTCAATAAAAGAAGTAAAAATCAACAAATAAACGACCTATCACTACAGCTCAAAGCCCTAGAAAAAGAAGAGCAGACCAACACCAAAAGTAGTAGAAGACAGGAAATAGTTAAACTCAGAGCTGAAATCAATGAAATTGAAACAAAAGAAACAATAAAAAAATTGACAAAATAAATAGTTGGTTCCTTGAAAAAATAAATAAAATCGATAAACCTTTAGCCACACTAACAAAGAGAAGATGAGAGAAAACCCAAATCACCAAAATTCAGAATGAACAAGGAAATATCACAACAGACACGACTGAAATACAAAACATAATTAGAAGCTATTTTGAAAATCTGTACTCCAACAAAATAGAAAATTTCAAAGACATCAACAGGTTTCTAGAGACATATGAATTGCCTAAAATGAACGTGGAGGACATACACAATTTAAATAGACCAATTCAAGTAATGAAATAGAAGAAGTCATCAAAAGCTTACCAACAAAGAAAAGTCCAAGACCAGTTGGGTTCTCAGCCGAGTTCTACAAAACCTTTAAAGAAGACCTCATTCCAATACTCCTCAAAGTATTCCATGAAATAGAAGAGGAGGGAACCCTCCCAAACTCATTCTATGAAGCCAATATTACCCTGCTACCTGAACCAGACAGAGACACATCGAGGAAAGAAAATTTCAGACCAATATCCTTAATGAGCTTTGTCGCAAAAATTCTCAGCAAAATTTTAGCAAATCGCATACAAAAACATATTGCAAAGATAGTGCACCATGATCAAGTGGGTTTCATCCCAGGGATGCAAGTTTGGTTCAAAATCAGGGAATCAATAAATGTAATTCACCATATCAATAGACTTAAAGTCAAGAATCACATGATTATTTCAATAGATGCAGAAAAAGCATTTGATAAAATACAGCACCGCTTCATGCTCAAAACACTAGAAAAAATAGGGATAGAGAGAACATTCCTTAACATTGTAAAGGCCATCTATGCTAAGCCCATGGCTAATATCATTCTAAATGGTGAAAAGCTGAAAGCATTCCCCCTAAAAACTGGAACAAGGCAGGGATGCCCTCTTTCACCACTTCTCTTCAATATCGTCCTTGAAACTCTAATCAGAGCAATTAGACAGATCAAAAAAATTAAAGGGATACAAAAAGGAAAAGAAGAACTCAAACTATCCCTATTTGCTGATGATATGATTATATACTTAGAGGAACCAGGAAAGTCCACCAGAAAACTTTTAGATCTCATAAGTGAATTAAGTAAAGTAGCGGGATATAAGATCAATGCACATAAATCGAAGGCATTTTTATATGTAAGCGATGAATCTTCAGAAAGAGAAATTAGGAAAACTACTCCATTCACAATAGCATCGAAAAAAATAAAATACTTGGGAATCAATCTAACAAAAGAGGTGAAAGACCTCTACAGTGAGAACTACAGAACACTCAAGAAAGAAATTAAAGAAAACCTTAGAAGATGGAAAGATCTCCCATGTTCTTGGATAGGCAGAATTAATATTGTCAAAATTGCCATACTACCAAAAGTGCTATACAGATTAAATGCAATTCCAATTAAAATACCAATGATGTACCTTACAGAAATAGAGCAAGAAATTATGAAATTCATCTGGAAGAATAAAAAACCCAGAATAGCTGAAGCAATCCTTGGCAGAAAGAGTGAAGCAGAGGGTATCGCAATACCAGATCTTCAACTCTACTACAAAGCATTAGTAACAAAAATGGCATGGTATTGGTACCAAAATAGAAAGATGGATCAATGGTACAGAATAGAGGACACGGACACACAAACCCAAATAAATACAATTTTCTCATAGTAGACAAAGGGGCCAAAAATATGCAATGGAGAAAAGATAGCTTCTTCAACAAATGGTGCTGGAAGAATTGGAAATCCATATGCAACAGAATGAAACTAAACTCATATCTCTCACCATGAATGAAACTAAACTCAAAATGGATTAAGGATCTCAGAATCAGACCAGGGACCTTGCATCTTTTAGAAGAAAAAGTATTTCCAGGTCTTCAACATGTTGGCTTAGGACCAGACTTCCTCAACAGGACTCCCATAGCACAAGAAATAAAAGCAAGACTTAATAACTGGGATAGATTCAAACTAAAATGCTTTTTCTCAGCAAAGGAAGCTATCAGCAATGCGAAGAAAGAGCCTACAGAGTGGGAGAAAGTCTTTGACAATCATACTTCAGATACAGCGCTAATCTCCAGAATCTATAAAGAACTCAAAAAACTCTACACGAAGAATGCAAATAATCCAATCGACAAATGGGCTAAGAAAATGAATAGACACTTCACAGAAGAAGGTCTACAAGCAATCAACAAACATATGGAAAAATGTTCAACATCTCTAGTAATAAGAGAAATGCAAATCAAAACCACCCTAAGATTCCATCTCACCCCAATTAGAATGGCGATTATCAAGAATACAAGCAACTACAGGTGTTGGCGAGGATGTGGGGAGAAAGGTACACTCATACATTGCTGGTGGGGCTGCAAATTAGTGCAGCCACTCTGGAAAGCAGTGTGGAGACTCCTTAGAAAACTTGGAATGGAACCACCATTTGACCCAGCTATCCCACTCCTTGGCCTATACCCAAAGGACTTAAAATCAGCATATTACAGAGATACAGCCATGTCAATGTTCATAGCTGCTCAGTTCACAATAGCCAGATTGTGGAACCAACCTAGATGTCCTTCAATTGATGAATGGATAAAGAAAATGTGGTATATATATACAATGGAATATTACTCAGCCATAAAGAATGATAAAATTATGGCATTTGCAGGCAAATGGATGAAATTGGAGAATATCATGCTAAGTGAGATAAGCCAATCTCAAAAAACCAAAGGACGAATGATATCGCTAATAAGTGGATGATGACACATAATGGGGGTGGGAGGGGTTAGTGTTAGGGTTAGAGTTAGGGTTAGGGAGGGGGGCAAGAATGGAGGAAGAAAGGACTGTATAGAGGGAAAAGAGGGGTGGGAGGGGTGGGGGAAAGGGAAAAAATAACAGAATGAATCAAACAACATTACCCTATGTAAATTTATGATTACACAAATGGTATGCCTTTATGCCATGTACAAACAGAGAAACATCCCATTTGTTTACAATTAAAAAAAAGGCAAAAAAAGCCTTTCTAGAATCTTGCATTACAATTACTCCTTCATCTCATTGACCAGAATTATATCACATGATCATGCCTACTTTTAAGAGAACCTAAGAAATAAAAGTTTAACTGGTGCTTTCATTTCTCACAGTCAAATTACACTGTGCAACTAAAAATCTATGATGGGTAGGCATAGTAGCACTGATCCTTCTGCCATAGGTGGTCAATAATGAGTGCTAGGTAGTTAACTCAGGACATTTACTTTAAATCTTGTGAAGAGAAACCTCTGTGGTAACCCTGATAAATAATCTTACATTTCTCTCACATTGTCTAGTATAAGCAAAAAGAAACTGTAAACAAAGTTCTTCATTCCCTTTATGTTATAAAGAATCTCTCACTGCACAGGTGATTAAAGTCCCCTTGTCCTCTGTATATCTCAGCTTAATGATACTGCAATGAAAAGAGAAAAAAAAATTTGGTCATGCCCTTTCCCTTTGAAGTCCTCCTTTGATCCACCTCCTGAGTGCTATATCTCTTAATTAACAATTGGGATGAAAGGTGATGCAGAAACACCAGTGTCACAAAAACAAACTCCAAATATTTTCTTTACAGCACAAGGCAATTTTCATCCCTGAATTTCTTGCCAAGCCATTGAAAATAATGTTTAAAAATCATTTCAATTTCATTCATTCCATTTGAAGTTAGTGATGAGATGGTTCTTTAAATATATAATAATTGCTTGAGACATTTCCCTTTATTATTATTCTATGATCAGAATTCCCTGGTCTTTTCATCAATCCCAGGGCCTGGAACAAACACAGCAATTATTTTCCAGACAAATGTTAGGTCAAGTGATCTTTATTCCAATTTCCTGAAGGTCAAATGAAGCACTGGGTGAAAGAGGGTGTCCTCATACCTCTCCTTCTCCTTTATCAGTCATTCTTCTTTTGCTGCCCATTTTCCCCTCTCTTTCACCCACCCACACCCTCCCAATCAAATTAAGCCATGTTTCTCTTAATCATTGTCAAGGAGACAAAAGGTATAGCTTTGGAGGATCCAATAACAATTTCACAGTCCATTTGCAAAGAACTGTGAAGGCTGCTAATGTACTGTTTGCTTTTCAGCAAGCACCTTGGCAGTCATCAAAGAAATGTGTTTTGGTGTGCCCCCCAGGGCATGGGAGCTATTCATGAGAGCTTGTCTTAAAGTGCCTACATGCAACATTAGGATGTTCATTGCCATCTGCAAACTGGACCTGGCTCAGAGAAATGTGGATTGGACCAAGAGAACTTTCAAAGGTGATAAAGGTGAAAGCAGATGTTACTCTTCATCTGTTTCAACCCTGTTGCTCCCTGCACCACCACCAAGCTAGTCCAATTTGCCAGGCATTTGTAGGATCCACCCTTCATCAACCCTCTTCTGGACCACCTGGTAGTACAAAATCACTTGCTTTAATCCATGGTTAAAGTCACAGCTATTTCTGCTTCCTATTTACAAGCCATGGATTGAAATATAAAAATTATGTCTGGCTTTCTTTTTTCCCTGCCACACAGCACCTCCAGCTCAGGAAACAACTATCCCTGACCTTCACAGTGAAACATGCAATGCCTGGAAACTGAGGTCAGTGATCACCTTTGTCTCACAATATTTTCCTGCCTTCACTATATGCCATTGCTTCCTGCACCACTAGAAACCCTTACTATTTCCAAGTCAGCATGAAGAAGTAATGTATAAGCAAGTTCACTTCCATCCAACCTCTAATTATTAAATCCAAACTATGTTACAGGGACCAAGTACAAGAGATAATTCCCTCTCTGGAGGAACTTACCAGTGTCGTTTGAATGAACAACAATGGATATATAGGGGTACAAAGAAAAGGGACAGAGAACATGTAGGCTGCTTCCTGGGTAGTTGACATAAGAGAAATTGGGTCTCAGGATATGCGGGAGTGAGGCAGAAATAAGGAGTCAGGCAAAGGAAATCACAGGAGACAAGGTGCAGGGCAAGAGACCTAGCGGGAGTGGGAAACAGGCCCTTCTGTACAACAGGACTGAACATACCAGGTGAGGCATGAAATAAAATGCAGTGAGAGACAAGCTAGGGTGCCTCAGGAAGATCTCGTGATCTGTGTCAAGGACCATACACTTCTTTCCACACAGGGGAGCCATTGGAGGGACTTTGGCAGGGGAGAGATGTGATGATATTTATGCTTTGTGTAGGTCACTGTGATACCTGAGCAGAGGATGAATTTAAGAGGAAAGAGACAGAAGCAGGTTGTGGCAAGAGACTGTGGTAGTTGAGCAGAAGGGAGGTTATGAGGGAAATTGTCATGCAAAGAGAAGGGATGGGTTCAAGAAAATATGTGGGAGGAATCACCAGCAGGATTGGGTGATTGATTATCTGGCTCCCTGCAGTGTGAAAGAGGTAGAAGATTAAGACGGTGATACTGACTGCAGTTTATGGGATGCAAATCTGAAGGAAAGAGCTGGTGTGAGAAGAGCACAATGTGTGCTTCCTGCACACTGAACACCAGACACTGCTCAGTGGCTATGTCCAGAGATAACTGAACACTGGAATGTGGACTAAGGGACAAGGTTAGGGCAGAAGACAAGAGATTGTATTATCAGCCCACAGGGATTGTTAAAGCCATGCGACAATATGGGGGTCACTTGAGCAAAATTGGTAGCACAAGAATAGTAGTGGAGCCAGACACAGTGGCCCGCACCTGTAATCCCAGCAGCTTGGGAGGATGAAGCAGGAGGATTGAAAGTTCAAAGCCTGCCTCAGCAAATTTGAGGCCCAAGCAACTCAGTGAGACCCTACCTCTAAATAAAATACAAAATAGGACTGGGAATGTGGCTCAGTAGTTGAGTGACCCTCAGTTCAATCCCCAGTACCTTCCCCCCTCCCCCCACACACAAAAGAGAATGGCAGTGGAAACAGTGAGGGAGGACTGGGAACCACCAATGTTGAAGGAAGCAAAGTAAAAGCAGAGGAGAGGAACAGAGAGAGCCAGGGAAAGGGAGACCAGAAAAAGAGAGTGATAAAGCCCAGAGCAGTTGAGAGATTCAGGAAGAAGAGACCTGTGGGAAAGAAGAGCAAATTGAGCAGATATATTAACTATGTTTCTCCCTAGTAAACGAATGAGAAAACACTGTAAGTTATAAATGTACAAATGATAGAATGGGAGACACTAGTAGACTGGATGTGTTCACAGTGGGGTTTTGTTTTGTTTTGTTTTTTGCTTTTTGTTTTTGCTTTTTTGAAATTGTTAAGGAGATGGGCAAGTGTCTGACTTAGCAGATGAGAGGAAAGTAAAACCTATATTTTCAAGGACTTGGGGTGGGTGTTGAAGAAGACAGGAAAGCATTCTATTTATTTAAAAATGTTCAGGATCTGGAGAGCAAGTAAGTTTGAGGCACAAAGTATGATTAGTCTAAAAATGGAAAGAGAGTTTGACAGGTTGTGTAAAGAAATTTGGGGGCAATGGATGCCCCCAGCTAATGACTGTCCTGCCCCACCCCAGATAAAGATTGAGTCCTAAACTTTTAGAGAAGTTGAACAAGAGAAGTTCAGACCTCGAGAAAACAAACTTGGTCAAAAGTAGGAGCAAGTAATTTCACTGAAGAGAGGAGAAATCAGGAGAATTTGGGTACTGAGCAGTGAGAAACTCATCTTCCCTTCCTGCCTGGTTTCTAGAATGCTAGAAGCCCCCATTATTTCCATCCCCAAACACAGACACCCATCTCAAGCAGCAAGTGGAAGATGATTCCTCTCTGAAGAAACTGACCTGCCCGAAAGGAAAGAATTTTACAGGCTGAAAATTAAAGATGCACAAAGAAAATGCCAATTTGCACCTAATCAGGCTCCATTGAAACCACCATCCATGAGCACTGCCATCACTTCTAAACACTCCTCCATAGAAGGAATGTGCAGTGATTATCAGAACATGTTCAAGGCCAGCACCTACCATGGACAACAGAGTCGAAACAAATAATGATTTTAAAGGAAGATTTTAGAGAAAACAGAGTCAATGCAGAAATGCTCTCAACACACGCAGTGAATAGATTCAAAAGACATTGGAAGGTACTGCACCCAAGAGCAAGAATAATGTGTATTTCAAAAGATGAAAAATTAACAAAAAAGGAAATGGTAATTGAAAATTATATGCATGATCTCAGAAACTTTGAAAAGTATCCACTAAAGGGTATTATTAAAGATCAAGTAAAAAGTCACCAGAGAGAAAAAATGCAAAACATGTCAGATGTACACAAATAAGAAAGCACAAAAGAGATTACCAAGAAAACAATTCAAGAAAATTTTGGAAATCCGTATGCAGCAAAATGAAAGTAAACCCCTGTCTCTCACTGTGCACAAAACTCAACTCAAAATGGATCAAGGACCAAGGAATTAGGCCAGAATCCCTGCACTGAAAAGAAGACAAAGTAGGCCCAAATCTTCATCATGTTGGCTTAGAATCAGACTTCCTTAACATAAAATCCCAAAGCACAAGAAATAAAAGCAGGAATCAATAATTGGGATGTATTCAAACTAAAAAAATTTTTCTAAGCAAAGAAAACAATCAACAATATGAAAAGGGAGTCTACAGAGTGGGAGAAAATTTTTGCCACATGCACCTCTGAGCACTAAACTCTAGAATTTAGAAAGAACTCAAAAAACTTCACACCAAGAATACAAATAATATAATAAATACATGGGTTAAGGAAATGAGGAGACACTTTACAGAAGAAATTCTACAAGAAATCAGCAGATAAATTAAAAACTGTTTAACATCTCTAGTAATAAGGGAAATGCAAATCAAAACTACCCTAAGATTCCATCTCACCCCAATTAAAGTGGCGAGTATCAAGAATACAAGCAACAATAGGTGTTGGCGAGGATGTGGGGTAAATGGCACATTCATACATTACTGGTTGAGTTGCAAATTGATGCAGCCACTCTGAAAAGCAGTATGAAGATTCCTCAGAAAACTTGGAATGGAACCACCATTTGACCCAACTATCCCACTCGTTGACCTATACCCAAAAGAGTTAAAACAGCATATGCAGCTACGCCATTGTTTATGTAGCTCAATTCACAATAGCTAGATTGCAGAACCAACCTAGATACCCTCCAATAGATGAATGGATAAAGAAACTGTGGTACACACTATGGAATATT
This sequence comes from Sciurus niger, assembly GCA_020740815.1. Taxonomy (NCBI): domain Eukaryota; kingdom Metazoa; phylum Chordata; class Mammalia; order Rodentia; family Sciuridae; genus Sciurus; species Sciurus niger. Next base: position 264,878 of record JAHUXG010010189.1, read on the forward strand.
ATCCAGCCATTAAGAAGAAAAAAATTATGACTTTTTCAGGTAAATGGATGGAGTTGGAGAATATCATGTTAAGTGAAATATGCCAATCCCAAAAAGCCAAAGGCTGAATGATTTTTCTGATAAGTGGATGATGATACATAACAGGGTGTGGGGGAAGGCAAGAATGGAAGAAGGATGGATTGTATAGAGGAAAATGAGTGGTAGGGAGGGGCTGGGGGAAGGAAAGTTAATAGAATGTGACAAACATCATTACCCTATGTACATGTATTTGTGTACAAGATTACACAAATGGCGTGACTCTATTTTGTGTACAACCAGAGAAATGAAAGTTGTACCCCATTTGTGTACAATGAATAAAAAATAAAAAACTAAATAAATAAAAATTTTTTAAAAGAAAATTTTCCAAACTGAAGTATAGGTGTTTCCAGAATGAGAAGGTCCAAAAAGTGTGTAGCGCAAAGGATAAAGAAAAACCACACTAAGCTACATCCCTATGAAATTTTAGCATATTACAAGATTTTCCAAAAGTTTCAAAGGGATAAAAATGCATCAACAATTTATTTATTTATTCAACCATTATTTATTGAGGGCCTATTTAATACAATGATAAGGTGACTTAAAATTTCCAAAGGAAATTTGCGAGTGAGATTTATGAATATCAAGAGTTATTAGCCAACAAGCACAGCACATGCAAAGGCCCAGAAGGACAACTGTGCTTGTCACAAGTGATTCACAAAAGCCAGTGTAATCAAAATAGAATTAAGTGATCAAAAATAGAAAGTGGAGAAGTCAGAGAACTAAGTAGGGGCAGATCTAGTGGAAGCCTAGGACATCAAATTCTATTCTGGATCAGGTAGTTTTCGAGGACTTTGAGAAAAATAATTATATAATGTAAAGTATTATTTTTGCAAACCTACTCTTGCTACAGTATTAAGAATAGATTATAGTAGAAGCAAAGGCCAAAGCAGAGACCTGCTAGGAGACCACTAAAATAAACCCAAATAAAAATTCACAGTATTATGCACCCAGGTGTGATAGTACAGACAGTGACAAATGGCTAGATTCTAGACATATCTTGAGAGAATACCTGATAGTATTTGTGTACATTTAGAGTGAAAGAGAAAATGAGAATTGAAAAATGATTCTAGGCTCTTGATCTGAACAACTAGTAGAAGAGAAATGTCATTTATGATGGCATGAACAGTTCTGGGAAGAACAGGTTCTAAATAACATTTTGAGAAATTTTATTTTAGATAAATATACACAAGATCCTTTGGAAATATCGTGAGAGAATTGGTATGCAAGGTTGGATTTCAAAGGAGAGAACTGACTGGAGATCACATCTGAAGAGAAGTATTATCCAGAGTAATGATGACTGTTAGAAGAGAGAAACTCAAAACCTCAGGACTTAACAATATAGAACTTTATTTCTCACTCATGAAATTCAAACCAATGTGTAATCCTATGTGATTGATTATCTTTCTCGTGGTTATTCAAGGAGGGCAAAGGCCCATCCATACATAGCTGGCTATCTCAGGGTCCACTGCATTCTGTCATAAAGTAAGAGGAAAGGATGCATAATCTTGTGTGAGCATTGCTGTGGGTCAGGGCAGGAAAAGGCACAGATCGCTTCTGTTTATGTTGCTATGTATTGTGGCAAGAAGGCTGGAGGAGCTAGTCTTGCCAAGAGCTGAAAGAATAGAGTACACAGCTCAGTGAACACATGCTGGTCTCTCCACAGGCTTTCCTGCCAATGACCAGTACCACCTTCCACTTTCTTCAAGTGTCAAACTCACACCTCATCTGCCTCAAAGGATGCAACCTCAAGTCCCACCCAGCCCTCACATGTAGCTCAAGTCTAGAAAACCCAAGTATGAACGACTTTTACTCTTGGATCTGGATATGGCTCCTTATAATTCATCCACCTCTGAATGAAGAAAAAGAAAAAAAAATTAGTTAGATAACTCTCCCACACCACAGTCATTTCATAGAAAAAACAGGGACAAGATAACCAGTTAAATATCCTCCTCGAAAAAGGGAAGCATCTAAGAAACATGGCAGTCACTGAAATCCTGCTGGAAGGGCAGAAAGAAGGCCTCTTCCCTGGAAGTGAGCAGATGCCTTCAGTGTTCTGATTATCTCCTTCAAATAGGGGATTAAGTTAAAGTGAGGTCATTAGGGTGGAATCAAGACCAATATGAGAGGTGTTCAAATAATAAGGGGAAATTTGGCCACATCAGACAATGAAGGCCATGCCTGCTCAGAGGAACAACCGTGTGCAGAGGCAACAAGAAGGCGACCATCTGCAAGCCAAGGAAAGAGGCCTCAGAGCAGGCTAGATCTCCTGGTCTGCTATCTTAGAATCCCAGCCTCCAGAACTGTAAGAGACCACACAGTCCCTGGTGTCTTCCAATGGTGGCTCTGACTAACTAATACAGGCTGGGTAGGCCAAGGTTTCTTGGTGGTTTAGAAGATAACTAACTTGAAAGTTAAAAGAGAAATCAATGGCAGATGACTAAACTTCAGAAGGCTAAAAAAGCTGGAAAGAGTAACTCTTGGTTATTTCATATAGGGTTTGCCCCCTCTTAAATATATCAGTGATAAATGACACAGTGAACATTAAGTTTATACTCCAGGTCAATGGTTCTCAACCCATGGAAGTTGTGACAACCCAGGGAGCATTTGGAAACATCTTGAGGCATTTTTGGTTGTCACACCTGGGGGAGAGATGATACCACTGGTATCTAGGAGTTGACATTGGTGATGTTGTTAACCATCTTGCAAAGCACAAAACATCCCCTATAACAAAGAATTAGTCAGCCCAGGATTCCAATAGTGTTGAGGTTTCAAACCCCTGATCTAAAAGGATAAGAATGATTCCTAACACAAGATCAGGTTCTGATGAGTCCACAGGTTAGATAGGGCAAATATATGTAGATAAGGAGTCATCAAGACTAACTCAGACACTCACATGAGAGATTCATTTTCATCACAATGCCAGACTCAGCCAGGTTACCCCTCTAAAAGAGAAGTATAATAAAAAGACTTTAAAGTCAAATAAAATTAATTCAAACTCTATTACTTTATAGCTCCATGGCCTATTTGACATCTGTGAGTTTCAGAAAATTAAATGGAAACCCTATAGTTAATATGTGGTTAAAATAAGATACCATATGTTAAATGTTACGATTTAGATGTGAACTGTCCCTTAAAATTCACATGTGAGACCATGCAGGAAGGTTCAGAGGAGAAATTATTGGGTTGTGAGAATCTTAATCTGATCAGTAAATTAATTCCAGATGGGGTTAATTGAAGTGGTAGAGTGTGACTGTAGAAGGTGGCAATTGGGGTGTGACTATGGGGTATATATTTTGTACCTGTACCTGGAGAGTGGAGTCTCTCTCTCTCTCTCTGCTTCCTGATGATGCAAGCTGCTTTCCTCTGCCATTAGAATCAAATGCTACTATAAACCTGATATAGGAGAACAATTAGTCACATGGAAAAAAAATCTCAATTTGCTGTCAAATAAATATACCTAGTTTACAAGGCACAAGATGAGCATGACCCCACTTTTGTAAGATATAGATAGATGATAGATGTATATCCTGTTACCCTAAAATGGATAATCCCTCCTCCTTGAATTATTTCCTAAGAATAATTTCCTAAGTAGCAGAATCAATAAAAGATTTGTATTACCCTTAACAAATAGCATAAAATTATTTTCCTCAAGGTCTATACCTATAGGCATTCTAGATAACAGCATATATTTTTTATCTTGTGTATCTTTAGTTTTCCCTATGTTTCTTTATCTGGCACTTTCTCCTAAATGCTCTTTCTCCTGTAATTTTTAAATGAGTTCCTTATGCAGCATGCATTAATTCATGGTTGATCATATATTAAGAGAACATTTTATCCATTCTAATTGTCTTTTTAATTTTCTACCATTTGAATTTAAATTTTAGTCCAATATAACTTTTCCTTCCAAATATAAAAAAAACCTTTCAAATGTCCTTAAATATTTATTTCTGAAAGACAATATATCCTGAGATAAGCAATAATCATACTAAACTGAGGCATTTCTTCATAATTCCCCAAATAAAACAAAGAAAATCAAATGAGATAGGAACATAATATATCTTGTGCATTCTACCATTTCATATAGGACAAAAATGAAACAAGATCAATTAATGGAGGAATGAAAATAAAGACCCTAAAAGACTTGTTTAACAATAACTGTTATGTCCTTCTCTGATTATTAGGGGGGAAATTTTGTATGAGAAAGCTTCAAACAATGCAGACAACTCACTCTGTGTGAGAAGAAGTGATACACCAACCAGGTTTTAAATGTAATTACTTCTCAGTCACTTATAACAGTTTTACTATCTTGATATAATTAAAAATGAGCTTGTAATCCCAGAGTTATCAGTATTCCACATTCCAAAGACTTGATTGATAACTGCATGATTACAAATAATGAAAACACCTCATTGGATGAAGATAAAACACCTGTGGTTGAAGTAATCCAAGTTCAATTGCTGACATTCATACAGTCCAGATGTCAAAAAGGTGGTTGTAGCCACCATCCTTCTCTATTGCCACAAATTCTGAAGCCATCCTAGAAGGAATCAGTGAACCTAACATTTTCAATTTTAAAAAAAATTTGCTTCTTATAACCATTATATTTGGAGAGAAAAGAAGCTGAGAGGTCTTTACTAGGAAAGAAGAAACTTCACCAGGAAAGACTTAAATCTTTCTGTCTTTCTTTCTCACACACATATACATACTCCTTTAAAATTCATGTTTTAAAAATCTTGAATACTGGTGATCTGAGAAAATCCTTGCTGGATACTTTAGTTTGTGTTAGGTGAATCTTGTTATATAACACAGGAAAACAGAAAAGAATACCTAAAACCCTGTTAAGATCACAGAAAACTTCCCAAAGGAGATAAGACTTAAAAAATGAATCAGCAGGGAGCTAAGGTGAGTGAGACATCTGAGCATTTCAGGATGCAAATGCAGGAAGACAAGAAAAGTGCATGGATCATCTGGAGAGCTGCTGGGCAGGGCAATTCAATATGTGTGATCCACAGATGAGATGGTATTACACTGCTAGTTATCATTCAGCAACAAGTACAGAAACAGAGTAAGCATTCTCCCTTGTCCAAATGATCAATTTTTAGCAATTAATTTTACTTTATTTTATAAAAGTATGCCTGTGATAGAAAATTGAAAAATATTATACTTTGTAAGAGAGGATTTAGAAGGTCTAGACAGTGTGGGGAAAATGAGCCTCAGAAGTATGGGCTAGATTATGAATAACCTATTGGTTACAAAAGAATGTTCATTTAGATTTTCTGAACCTCCTTGAAAGACATAATTATGGCAGGAAACTTAATCTAGAGATCACAACAACATGAAGAACAGGTGAGAGAAGGTAAAAGCAGTAGGACAGTTGAGTTAGAGAAACATTCCAAATATACAAAGGAAAAAGGAAAAGGACATTTTGAAGACTCTGGTAGAGAGAATTAAATAAAAGTGGCTGTCTGAAGATATTGAGTTGAGTATAAAATGCTGGTAGGATACTGAATGAGATCTATTTTCAATCAACTGCTAAGTGTATAGAAGACTGAAGTTCAACTGAGTAGCTGGGCTGGAGTTACATACTTGGGAGTAAGAGGTATGTGATGGCATCTGACATGCAGTACAGATGATATTGCCCAGAAGAAATAGTCATTTTATTTAGATATTTACTGTTTTAGAATTGGTTTATATTTATACTGATTATCCACAAGTTGCTTTAAAAATATTTTTATAACTTTATTTTGTTTATTATTATAATTTTTTAATGTGGTGCTGAGGATCAATCCCAGTGTGCTAGGCAAGCACTCTAGCACTGAGCCACAACCCCAGCCCCACAAGATGATTTTATGAACATTTAAGTTACAAAAAATTCTACTAACAAACTGACTTTCAACTTAAGTGTGGTTAATGATGTGTAAGATATGTACTAAAAATGCTGACCTGCAAATGTATATTACCCATGAGTTCTACATACAATGGATCCAGGACTAAAAAGAAGAAAATGATTACTATGGAGTCTGATGATAAAAGGCAAGTTTCATAGCTAAAAGAGGTTGAACTGAAGCCCAGAAAAAAACAAATCAATTTCATTTTCTCTGCCCACTAGAATCATTTAGTTGTGGCTAACAGGGATGCCAACCTAACATTGTTGTGCTCCCTGGCTCAGTGGGAAATGGAGCTGTTGACCTATCAGTCTGCCATAGGTGATGAAAGGCAGATTGAATGTCACCCTTTGCAATGGGGAGAATTTAAGATAAAAACAGGAGAAGGTATTCCTGAAGAGATAACAAATAAAACTAAAGTAACAGTATTTCACATAGTACTATCAAGGTACAAAAATAGAAAATTTTGCCTGGAGAAGAGTGTTTACAACAGAGGATAGTCATAAAAAGAGGCTGAGGAGGGAAATGGGCATTGCACTGAAAGGAATTCTATAGATAACTTAACTTACCTGTGCTTTCACATAACATTTATTGGTGCCTTCCTGTTGTTAAAAGCAGCACATGGTAACTGAATAGAATTTGGAATACACAAGAAACAAGTGAAGCACAATCTCAAGCAAAAAGAGTCACTCACACATTCTCATTCATATTTCTTACTTAGACATGTCTTTTATAAAACACAAATTTTAAATTAGCTTGCATATATTAATTTTAATCGACTTTTTTTTTTCGTTTTTGGTACCAGGGATTGAACTCAGGGGCATTTTATCGCTGAGTCACATCCCAGTCCTATTTTTTGTATTTTATTTAGAGACAGGGTATCACTGAGTTGCTTAGCACCTTGATTTTGCTGAGGCTGGCTTTGAATTTGCAATCCTCCTGTCTCAGCCTCCCAAGCTGCTGGGATTTCAGGTGTGCAGCACTGTGCCTGGATTAACCTGACATTTTGATTAGTAATCTGCCATAAACTTAATCCACTGACTTTTCATCTTTTACAACATAATTTTTATTATTCAGCATATTTTCCCTTTGAATTGAAAGGTATACATGATTCCTTTAACAAATTCCAGGAGGTGGTTCAGTTGTAAAGCACCCCTGGGTTCAGTTCTCATTACCAAATATTAAAAAATTTAAAAAATCAAAAAAGTTGCTTATGGTTTACAAAAAACATCACATCTAAATTACTCTTCAAAATTGTTTTGCTCTTAAATTATTTAATTTTTTTCCAGAGAAGCAACAGTTTATTCTGGGCTATGTATATGCACTTTGAATAAAGTATTCAGTTCACAGATGGGTTTGCTGCATTATTCACAATTGAGCTTGCAATGATACAGGCTTATTTATTTATTATTAGAGCTTAAAGTTTATACAAAGTAGTTGGATTTATCCTGACAAACTCATACATACATGAAAATTGATTTAAGTTTCTTCAAAAATTTTCTACCAATCTTCATTTTCATTGTCAAATATTTAGTGATAGTGGGGATTATTCATGATTCCAGATGGTTTCCAATTTGATAAAAAAGAATATTGATGTTTATTTAATTTGCATTTTTGTTCAAGGGAAACATTTTTCATATTTTAAGACTTCATATATGTGTTATGTTAATAACTCTGCCTCTAATGAAACATTCTATTGACTTAAAAGATCTTATATATTAAAGATATTAAATCTAGTTTGGCATATTTTAGCCAGTATTTCCTGCGTTTTCACTTAAATTTTAAGGTGCCCAACATGCATTTTTAAAATTTTCATGTAAAATTGATCAATCATTCCCTTAAAAGTTTCATGCCAAGAAAGTTTCTTCAACTCTAGAAGTAGATAGCTACTGATGGCTCTTTCAGCATTAGTTATGAAGTATGGAGCTATTTTCCTTTTTGAATAATACACTATCTAAATTATTTATCTGCATATTAAGGAGTCCAATCTTTTACATGCATAGTCAAATTCTATAACAATAAATAAATTACTTTACGTATTAAGGGTTATTATTATGTCTCCAATTGTATTTCAATCATCTGTCAATAACTAAAATAGCATTTTAGAAAGATTATTTTGCCAATATCTGGAATTACTAAGTATGGAGGTTAATCACTAAACATGAAGAGACAAAAATGTACCAATCACAGTAATGTCTTACCAATAAGATGTGCCAATGAAAGATTTTCACTTTGCTATAGTAGCTGATATATTTGCTGAGACCCCCAAATGAGCTAGTGAGAAAAAGAATAAAAAATTTTAATTCTTTTCAGAGCAAGTAATGTTTCTAAGTTTCATAGTTCCAATAATGCTATAGGCATAACATTATTAAAAATTCAGATGTTTACATCAGGCTATTGTACATAAATTGAATACCTTAATCCTTATTAGTTTATAACAAACTCATTAAAATAATTTAATAGAAATTTACTACAATGAAAATGTTCTTTATTAAGAACAAATTCAATAATTGTACTTTTATTATGAGTTTACTGAAGTTAATTTGGGGGAAAAAAAAGTATTTGAACACATGGGAAAAACACATTCCTGTATTCCTTTTATCCTAACTAACAGAGGTAGTATCTTACTATTTTTAGAAATGTACTTTATCTTGATATATAAATTTTATATTGTTTGTTGTTAAAAAAGGTTATAAAAAGCTAAATAGAGTTTATTCTTGTCATTTAATATATCAGGAAATTTTACCATCACATATTAAAAATATTAATTATTGAATTATATTCCATAAGTAATAAACTGTGGTTTAACAGTTTTTCTATAGCTAGAACTATGTATTTTTTTTCTAGCATAAATAAATATCTCTAAGAATATGGCTTTTTCATCTTTAGGATTGATTTGTACGAACTGAGTCTCCAGACTAAAAATTACTCTGCCAAATTATAAACATTATTATGATTCAATATGAAAACTAAAATTGAATAATGTCAATTCTCTTCTAAACTTTTATTAATTTTTGGAAAAAATTTTGAAATTTGAAACTTACCTAATTTTATAATCACCATGATCTCTTAATAAAATATTTGCACCCCCAAAATTAGAAATTCTAACAAATTAGTATCAGAAATTTCTTCCAATATAATTAGCACTTTAAACATATAAAATGTACTTACTTTCATATTTCTATGCATTTTGTCTTTAGTGTGCAAATAGGCAAGACCCTGAGAGTTAAAAAATAAAATGTATCTGTCATGAGCACTAAAGTCGGAAGGCTTGCCTGTTTCCCTACTCCAGCACCCACTGGGAGCAGGGTCCGCTCATGCGCCCTAAGTTTGCCCTAGGTGCTTACACCTTGCAGAACCGCCACACGCATGAACAGAGCTGAGGACCAGAGCGCAAGTGAGGCAGGGCTGGAGGGCATCTGATTGGTGGCGACAGGCGGTCATGGCCTCCACCAAATTCTCCTGGTTTCCCTGACAGTGTTGGTGCTATTGCTTCTGGGATTTCTGTGGCCCCACGGACAGCGGAGAGACATGCGTGTCATCATGGAGAACTGGAGGGAATTGTCAGAAGGAGAATAGATGATAGAATTATGAGTGTGGGGAATTTGTCCTGTGAGCCGGCCAGTCCCCTGCATACCCGACCTCATCCTCTCTTCCTCAGGCAGGCCCCAGCTTCCCCACACTTCGCCTCCCAGTCTCTGAGCGGGTGCCTCAACTCCTCTGGGTCCCCAGCTCCTTTTCTTCTGCACTGTGTTCCAGTGTTCCTTTTTCAGTGCTCTGGTGCACCAAAGGATTTGTGCTCCCTCGAATTCTCTCTTAACTTTTCTTCAGGGCTTTGAGACTGGGATTCAGGTGTCATGGGGTGGGGGTGGAGTCTGACTAGTTCCCATCCTTTATAGATTGACATCCAGACTTATTTTCAGGGGCTGGGGAGATTGCTCTGTTAGTAGAGTGTTCGCCTCACAAGCACAAGACCCTGGATTCAATCCTCAGCATTGCAAAAAAAAAAAAAAAAAAAAAACTTATTTTCACTAAGTTTTACAGAAGAGAATATTGAGCACAATCTCTAGCTTTTTGTTTATTCTTAAGAAACTTTCATTTGTGGTGTTGGAATTTTGGACTTTTTGTCCCATAGTCTAAGTTGAAATAGGGTTTTTTAAAAAATATTAGTGCACCCCTCCACCCAGTCTCTTCTCCCATCTCATTTTTCCATTATGCATTTGCAATGTAGAGAATCCTTGATTTGTGACTCCTTGACCGTTGTAAGTGATAGTGCACTAAGAAATTATTATAAACACTTAAGAGCATTAGATTATAGTAGTTTGAACAAAACCCAGTGTCTTGTGTGGTAGTTCTAACTTAAAGTTCTTTCTGCTACCATAGGAAATAAATGCCTTTGTTTTAGATGCTAGATAGTTGGTGGTGGTAGTATGACTAAAAATTGTGCTGTAACCGATATTAACCAATACAACCATTATTGAATATTGTCTGTATACTGCACAATACAATAATCTTTAATTGCATTATCATATTTAATTTCCTAATGATATCTACTATTATCCCATTATAAAGATGAGAGACAGATGTCTGATTCATCTGGCCAGATATTGGTATATTGACTTTCTTTGGGCCTCCAGAATAAGCACGTGATAATTGTTAGAATGCCTGCTTCTGTAACAAGACTCAGGTATTTTCCTGGATTATGGATGAAGTAAGTTGGCAATTAAGGAAGCAAGTGGTGTGGACATCCCAAAGGGAGAACCCAGAAGGCAGTCAGTAAAGTTTGAATCATAAAACACAATAACAAAAATAAAATAGGGGAAAATATTTAGTATGCACATAATCTATTGTTGAAACTGTGGAGGAGGGAAAATATAACCAGTGGCAGTATTTGTTTTTTCTTTTTTTTTTTTTTTCATTAGTAGCTTGCTTTATTTTGGGTCTGTAAGATATTTAATGTTAAAAACAATAAGTTAAGCAGTAGAGCTTATGAATTTATACACAAAATACAGTCAAATATTACTTAAGATATTTTTAAATTCATTTGCTCAAACAGTAAATATAGCATCAGAAGAGGTTTTAAGGAGAAAACAACAAACCAAATGCAATGACTGTAAGGTCCCCACTCTTACTGACCTTCTCCTGTGGGCACAAACTGGCACTCAGTTGGCACTTGACTGACCTTCTCCTGCCGGCACGAACTCACACCCAATCGGCGCTTGACACCCCTAGCAACAAGGCTCACCAATCAACTCTAAACCCTGTTTCATGCCCCAACCAATCAGCCTCTTCCTGGCCCTATATAAGTGTGTACATTTTTAAAATAAAACAGAACTGCTTTGGTGTTTGGCTTTGGCTCATGTCTCCATGTGATTTCCTTCACTGACAATGAGTTAAATCCAAATTAGAGCATCTATCAGAAATTATAGAAGTGTTTTCCTTCTTTGTCCTTGGCTAAAGATTTAAGGTTTAACAAGTCTTTAAAAAATACAAGATACAATACATTTGTAAAAAGAAAGGATTGCTGGACAGGGTGGCACACACCTGTAATCCCAGCCACTCAGGAGGCTGAAGCAATCCCCATTCCTGATACAAAAAAAAAAACAAAAAAACAAAAGAAGAAGAAAAGAATCAAAGAAAAAGGAATTAGTATTCTTAACAGTGTACTTTTAATTACAAGTGAATTATTTTCAGTTAATCTATTCCTGATCAGAAGTTGTTGCAGAGATATTTTCATTGTGATGTAACTTATTATTAAGGAGTTTGCGTTTTATGTATAATACTGGTTTTCTTTGTTTTGCAGTCCTGTTTTTGAAATTTTTCCTAAAACAAGTCAAGAAAATATGAATACAGTAATCGTATTTTTGTTTTTTAACATGTATAGACTTTATTTTTTTCTGGTTCTACAAACTGAGGGAAATTACAATCTATAGTAAAATAGAAAAGCAAAATTAGAACCTGGATGATTATGAATGCCATTAAAATGCTATTATTGTTGGTCATAGAATATGTAAACCCAGGGTCTTGGTAACTAGCTGACCAAGAGTTTTATTCAGCCTGCTTTAGTATTTGTGTGGGGGTTAGGTTTTGAAATATTTGTATATAAAAATGCAGGTCTCTAGCTTCTTTTAATATGAATAGCCTTTCTTCCTGGGCCTCCCATTCCTGTGGCAATCCTGCTGCATAGTAGTAGTAGCTGCCTTAAGTTGGAACTTGTAGCTCCTCATTCTCCATAGCCCAGGGTACTTTCTATTTTTCCAACACCTTGGATTTGACTCTGCAGTATAAAATTGTTAAAATGCTAAACTTCTAATATGTCTTGAGCTTTCTGGTGACCACATGGTAGTAGAAAAATCCAAGGGTTTCTAAAGACTGTTTTTCATAAGGTCCTTGTGTCTTTAAAAATTTACTCTTGGGTTTGCTTTATTATGGATGGTTATGATCCTTAATTTATACTTCTTAATATCCAGATTGTTAGACCCGTATATCTGTTTCAATGGACATAAAATTAACTACTTTATTTTCAGTTTTTAGTGTAAATATTCTTAATTAATTATATGTTTAAAATATTCTTGGGCTGGAGTAGTAGGTCAGTGCTAGAGTGCTTGCCTAGCATGTGTGAGGCACTCAGTTCAATATTCAGCACTAGATAAAAATAAATACAGGTGTAGTGTGCCCATCTACAACTAAAATATTTTAAAAATATTCTTCATAATTTTGTTTTATCCCAAAATTAGTAATCATGAGAGCATCTAGCTTTTTGTTCTTAAACTATATTTTAGTTATGCACTGTACTGTCCTACTTGTGAAAACCTTCAACCAGAATGGGAAAGTTTTGCTGAATGGGGAAAAGATCTTGAGGTTACTGTTGCAAAAGTAGATGTTGCACAGCAGACAGGTACTGTAAGTCTGGATGATTTTGTTTCTTTGCCAATTATGTTGAAATTTATCTTATTTGAAACATCTTATGCTCTTAATCTTTCATTACATTTTGAAAGCATAGTGTTTTGCATCTCGTTAAATTAGTTCAAAATCAGTTAAACTCACTTGACTTATCATCTCTTTCATGGGGACTCAGCATACAATGACTGCAAAAAGCAGATTCCTTAGTTGTGTATACAGCTTATTGTTTGTGTTGTTTTAAGGGACCTTGAAGATATCATTTGCTCTCTATTCCTGCCCATATAAATTTCTCTTATCTGTTCTTGTGCTTCAGTCTTCTGACTATTATGTAAGATGTCTTTGAGAAGTCTTAGGACACTGTGGTCCAAGTACACATTGGCCAAGCCATTACTTGCAACTCAACAAGTTTCAGAATAAGGGGATATTTCTTTCAAAGTCAAGGTCACATTCTCTGATTTGACTTTAAAATCAAATTTCAGATTTAATACCTATGATTTGAGGATGTGGGCTCTTAATTACAAAGCCCTAAGGTGGTAGTGTCAAATACACGTTTGTCTTGGTCCCCTACCCAAGTATGGGTCTTGTTCTTGATGATTCTGTCTTGACCAGCCCCAGTCTTGTTCTTGGTGGTCACAGTAAACCTAGGTTCTGATTGCACTGCTCCACGTGGTAACAATAGGAGCTATTTTGTTGACCACTTACCTGTTGCACCTCTCAAGAGTTTTCTATTTCTGGTTTAATCCTCACACAACCTTATAAGATATATTAAATACCATATTACAGATAAGAAAACAGGTTAATTCTCAGTCATCAGTGCTTGACACATGGTTAATAAGAAATGTAAGCTGTAATTGTTATTATCTGTCTTAAGAAAGATTCATAGTCTTTCCATATTTAGCAATAATATAAACTTCCTTTGTTCTTGTATGTTAGTTATGATTTTAATTTGAAATGTAAGACCATATTGTATTTTCCCTTGGCACATCACCAGTAGTTTTAGTCATACATTAGTGTAATTGACCAAGTGCTTACATACATACAAAACTGTCTTCAATGATCAAACTTGACAAAGTTTTAAATTGAGCTAATATGAAATACTGTATTTTCTAAAGTTGCTTTAAGTATATAATTTATATTTTCATTTTTGTTACAAATTTCTAATATTTTAGGCATAATTTTTATATTCTTAATAGCATTTAAATAATTTTGAATCACCTTATACTTAGTGATTGTCCCAGGTAAAACAAGATGTATGTTCTTTATCACTTGTAGGACTGATTGTATGGTTTACTATAACTGCTATTCCTACAATTTATCAGTAAGTATTTGAAGACTCTCAGTTATGAAGAAGGATGGATCATAGTGTAATTGGAATAGTAGGCCTCTCTCTTGGATCATGTTTGAAGAGTTGAGGTAATCTAATCTAAAAAATATTTTAGAGAGCTCATTTTGCTTTTATAGTATCCTAAGTTTCTTTAGATAGACAGATGATACTTGAAGTAGCCTTTGTTATCAGAGATTTATAGTTAATTGGAAAGTAACGCTCTTGTGAAATGGTGTGATCCTCTTCAATATAGGAAATGGTTGTAAACCCAGAGTGCTGGTGTATCCTTTGGGAAATAGGATGAAGGGGAGATCTTGCTGTTTGCTGGAGCATTTTCTGGAGAACACAGGGTTTAAAGGAAATCGTGGAAGTAGAACTTTTAAGAGTGCAGGGTAAGCATTCCACTCCATGGACATTCTCATAAACAGGAATGTGGTATTTTCAAAAGGTAACTAAGCCTTGAGGAGAAAGTAGTGAGTGATACAGTAGTGTTAAGTCAGAAGGAACAGAAATGTGTAGTCCGCAATATCAGATCATTTAGTTTGACTTTATTGGTATTCTAATCTGGAGGTAGGAAATCTCAAATCTGTCCACCTGCTGTACCTTGATGTCATCTAGGTGGTAAGCTAAATATTAAGATGTATTTCTCCTCATTTAAAATTTCAAAAACAATGTGGCAATTCTGTTGAGTTTCGTGGTGCATGCTTGTAATCCCAGTGACTTAGGAGACTAAGACAGGAGAATCACAAGTTTGAGGCCAGCCTCTGCAACTTAGCAAGACACTGTCTCAGTATAAAAAATAAAAAGGGTTAGAGTTGTAGCTAAGTGGTAGAGCACTCCTGGGTTCATTTCCCAATACTACCAAAAAGAACAACAGAAAATCAAATTGGCAGTTCCTTGTGTATGTCTGAATCGTGTTTCCTTGTTCATTTTTTCCACTTTTTGTTTTACTTCTTTAGTCACTCATCCTCCCTTCTTAACTATTTAAATTTATTTTCTCTGACTCCCATAGGTGCTTCTCTCCCTCCCTTTTCCCTCATTCATTTTTTCCACATGTTCCTTAATTGGTTGTAATCAGTATTCTCAATATCACTGAATTTATCTGGAATTTCTTGCCCTTTTTCTTTTAGTTATGGCATTTACCTTGCTTGTTCCTCTTCATTTCTGCCTGTTGCAATTTTACTTGTCATTCAAAGAACTACTTCAATTCCATCTTCTCCTTAAACCATTATGTTTTTGAATGGGAGCTTCTTTGTAGTCTTTCTCTCCGAATGGAAAAAGAATCCCCTGACCCTGTGGTAGGTAGTAGGGAACAATGGAGCTTTTGCACTTGAAGATGCACAGACTGGAGAACAGTTAGGACTATTTGACAGAATCCCATACATAGGGAACAGGAAGGTGGAGGGGAATGGAAGGAAGTGTGCAAAGTTGACTGTAAATAGAATCACTGAAGTCCCTGGGAGGAAAGCACTGCCCCAGATGCTTTCTGTAATTTAAAACTGAATGGCAGAGGTGATGCGACTATGATGGAAAGTTCCACAAAAAACAAGCAAAAAACCTTTAAACAGTTTAAAAATAGCAAATAATTTTCATGTTTCAGGCATTATTTTATTAACTTTTCATATGATAATACTTTTAATATGTATGTTATACATAAAACTTAAACATCATTCCCTGAGATTTATCTGCTTACTGTGCTTCATAGTACTTTCATACTTGGAAGAGTGAGAACAACATCTTAAGTCTTATGATTGTGTTTGGGGCTGAGATGTCATCAGTAGTAATTCAACATGCTTCTACATTGCTAATGCTTTTGAATATTAGGATGAACTAAAATAAGGTGAGAAAATAGTGAAAACAATACAAAATTTATTTTCCATTGCTATTAATATTTAACTCTGATCTTTAGTTGTTAGGATGGTGAATTTAGACGCTATCCAGGTCCAAGGACTAAGAAGGACTTCATCAACTTTATAAGCAGAAAAGAGTGGAAGAATATTGAACCTGTTTTATCATGGTTTGGTCCAGTTTCTATTCTGTAAGTATGAGGGACTTTTCTCTTATTTACTTCCCAATTAATTGGAAGAGATAATTATATTTATATTTCATATAAATGAATACATGTATGCAGTTTGTTTCTTGGACATTTAAGGCTTATTTGGATTTATTATGTGTTTGATATTTTTAGTTAGATCTTGTAAATCGAACACATAACCTTGATACTTATTAAGCTATGTGAGGCCATTCTGTAGAATTAAGCTTAGTGCCTTTTTAGTAATATTTTAAATGTTTAGATTTGATCATATGTGTCATTAAAAACTTAATAGTGCCCCAGGGATTGGGATATATCTCAGTTGGTAGAGTGCTTGCCTTGCAAGCATAAGGCCCAGGGTTCAAATCTCCAGTGCTGAAAAAGAAATAGTGCCCCCAAAATTGAAGAGTGTTATGGGCATGTGGTAATTTGAGAGACTCAAACATTATCTATATATATTACCTTTAAACTCCTTGATGTACAGTGATTAATTACATGTGATTGTTCTGCCCATCTAACTTGTATGGATAATGTGTCTGAACAATATCTAATGGTATGATTAATCCCTGAGCTTAAACTTAGTTAGAAGATAGGTATTTTTTTTATACTAGTTAGGACTGTAAATGGAAAGCCTATTTTCTGCTACACAGTTGGAGTGCAAGGCCTCAGTGGTCATTCAAGAGATTTTGGGAATGGTGAATCTCATGGAAGTTATCATGTTCTCATCTTATTCAAGTCTTCACACCATACTTGTCCTTGGGAGATGGGGTGTGGATCACCAACTATAGAGAAAAGTGCTTTGGATTCTTAGAGTGGGAGAAAGATCAGCTCTAAGCAGTAGTTTGTATATATTTTCCTTTTGTGCCTCCAGATTATTCTTTAGATATCAGAACTTCTCATTGAACCATCATGTCCAGTCTAATGATGGAACCTAGTATTCCTGATATAGTTTAGTGCAGACAATAGTGAAGCCACACAGAAGTTTAAGTTCCTTGTTGCTCTTCCTACTTATCTTTTTTGTTGTTGTTGCCATACTGGGGATTAAGCCCAGGAATTCTCTGACACTAAGCTACATCCACAACAAATTTTATTTTATTTATTTATTTTGTTGGGGTACTGGTATTGGATCTCTGTGGGCACTCAACCACTGAGCAACATCCCCAGGCCTGTTTTGTATTTTAGTTGGAGACAGGGTCCCACTGAGTTGCTTGGGACCTTGTTTTTGCTGCAGCTGGTTTTGAACTCATGATCCTCCTGCTTCAGCCTTCAGAGCCATTGGAATTATAGTCATGCACCACTGCACCCACCCAATTTTATTTTTATTTTGAGACTGGGCCTTGCTAAATTGCTGAGGCTGGCCTCAAATTTTTGTCCCTCCTGTCTTGGCCTCCAAAGTTGCTGGGATTGTAGGCCTGCACCACTATACCCAGGAGCCCACTTGTCCTGTTAAACAACAAAGGCATCATGATTAAGCTAGTTTTCAATGTTGAACTTAAAATGTAACGGATTTTGGGTTTTTTTTTTGATATTTTAAGTGAATCTTAGCCTTTTTAGTGGTATAAAAGGCAGTCACTTGTAAGTTTCTGTGTAATCCTAAAGGCAGCAGGCTGTACCTTTTTTATTGGGAGACTGTGTAGGGGGGCATGGCAAGTGTAAGCTTTGCAGGTTCATCCACCCCATCATTTTTCATTGGATTAAGCCATCCTTTCACTTGTGCATGTAAAAGCCCTTGGGAACACCAACTTCTACTTCTTGCTAAAGGTGATATTGTTTGAAACACACAAACCCTTCTTTTTGAAGCATGCTTTTTTTTAACTACCCATTTAAACTACCTGCATTTAACTTCATAAACATAATTATTTTTACTTATGATTTATTTCTTATGTTGTCATTTATACATCATTGAAAGTTGTCAAATTGTGCTATTATGAATTTTAATTTTTAACAAAATAGGAAAGGTAATTTTGTTTTGGAAAGGTAATTTTTGTTTTGTGCTGGAGGTAAAACCCAGGGCCTTGTACATTCTGGGCAAGATGTTACATTCCTAGCAAGAAAGAAGTGATTTTATTTGGCAAGAGTCCTATTAACAAGTGTCCCAAATTGTTTCTTCAGGCTTCCTTCTATGCTTTTTTTTTTTTTTGAGGATTTTAAGGGTGAATAAGAATTGCCATTTCCAACTGATTTCATAGAGCTCATAGCCAGTTGGTTAGTAGTTGGTCAGTATTTTGAGGAATCATCAGATGAAAGTTATAAGTGAATATTGAACTGTAAGCAGAGGTGCAGTTACTTGGGAAGATAAGACAGGAGTATCACAGGTTTGGGACCAGTCTTGGTAATTTAGTGAGACCCTGTCTCAAAAGAAAAAGGGATAGGGGATGTAGCACAGCAGTAGAGTGCTTATTACCTAGAATATGCAAGACCCTGCCTTTAATCCTGAGTATGGGGGGGGAGAAAAAGTGATCATTAAAAACTGTAAAAAGAAAGAGTACCAAGTATTTTATTTATGAGATTATCATGTGATAACAACCTTTCAAAAACTTAGATTTTATGAGCAAACCTTATTACAGTCATGACATGAGTGAGTGATAACTTTTCTTAATAGTAGCAATAATATCCATTGTTGGGGGAAATTATAGACTAGAAAATAGAAAATATAGACAATGCTGTGTATCTTACTCAGTTTTTAAATCATCTTTTTTATTTTAGGATGAGTAGTATGTCAGCACACTTTCAACTGTCTGTGAACATCGAGTTATGGATTAAAAGTTTTCTATCTTTGTCATTATTTAAAGAAACAATTTTTAGTTCATTTTTTTCCCTTTGATTTCACACTTGCTGTAACTATTATATTCAAAACCTTGGAATCCTCCTTTGGGGATCATACATATTTTTATGATACATATTTTATTTAGCAACTCTGCTTTCAGGATTGTCATTCAGACTTATGAGTACTTAGTTTTCAGAGCATTAAACTATTTTAAAATAATAAATTTCATTAGTTGTATTATATGTAATTCTGTTTATTTTTACAGTGTATGATATTTGTAGCAAATTGCCTTTGTTCTTCAAAAAGGCACGACTACAGCCATATCATTTAAGTAAGTATATTTTAAAATGTTTTTGTTTCTGGAGATTTATTTGTTCTTTGCTGTGTGAATCTGAGGCCTAGCACATGATAATAAACAAGCTTTTTACCACTGAGCTACATCCCCATCCCTGAAGTGTTTACATTTTTATTCACTTGTAATTCCCTTCATTTATGTAAACACAGTTACACACTTAGTAGGTTCCTCTTCTGCTTTGGATCCTCAGTTTGGAGTGGTGGCCTCTATCAGTTGTATAAACAAATGGGGAGATGTGTACATCATGTAAAAATGGTAGCCCAGTGAATTTTGGAATATTGTTATTTTCTTGAATCAGAATTTCAACATTGCATTTAGCTTGTAACTATTTAATAACATTGATCTGATGTCAGTGTGTTTGCATACTTCATGTTACTCATGGATCTGTTTCAGTATACTTGAGTCAAATTTTAATTTTTAGGTGAATATACTCTACTTTTAAAGTCATTCACTATGATAGTGGTCATATTCGAAGTTTATTCATTGTTCCAGCCAATTTTCATTCTTTTGGTAGAATATTGGGAAAATGCATTTCCTGTAGCTGATCCAGATTGGTATTGACCTGAACTGAACTGTAAAATGAATTTATATAATTCAAAGTATTTATTTCTGCTGCCTGTTATAATACAAGTACTTCCCAATGTTGTATTCTTGGAAAATTGTGCTGCTGGTAGAAACTCTCATACTTTCAGTTAGTAAGGAACTTGGACTTTTCTCTTATCTATTGACTTTTCAGCAACTTTGAGTTGACCGCTTAGGTGAAATGGTTTCCATTTATTTAGTTGAGGAATTTAAGGTTGAGAGAGATGAGGAATTTCCCCAAAGTCACACAGAAATTGCAGTGCAGAGTGTAAACCTAAATCAAACACATGACAATCATGATATTTCCTATATTTTGCTGCCCTTCTTAAGATTTATTGAGATCAAAACTCCTGAAATAAAATCAGTGAATATTTCATTTACAGTGTACCTATTCTTCCCAGATAGTAGTGTTGATAGTGAAAGGGGCAATTATGAGGTAAGTAATAATTCTGTCCTCTAGGGGCTACTGACCTGCAGGAAAAGAATGTAAACACAGATTATTTAAAAGATAAATTTATTATCAGGTGTAAGGTTTTTGCAGAGATATGAAAATAATTCATTCACCAACTCTTAATTTGTGAATAAAAATAACATTTGATTTAGCAAATACAAAAGATAACTATATAGAAATACTTTTTATTATTAATTTTATTGATTATTATTCTGTACTTTTCCTCTAAGTTCTGTAGCAGTCAGAAAATTTGTAGATCGATAGGGTGCAACTGACCGTAGATTCCATAAATATACCAGTCATGCTGAATCACACTATATAGACTGAATCATTTTGGGGACAATTGCCAGAGTCTCCATCAAAGTCATCTGCTGAGAGGGTACTGTGGGAGTCTGCATAGATTAATTTCTGTATCTAGTAACATAGGTATTGGAGTCAGAGTTGTCTTCCAATTGGAGCAAACTTGAATGTGTATTGTACTTGCCAGGAGAAATTGTTGCAACAGATTGCTGGTCCCTGCCCTGGGTTTTGGAATCAGGTTCTGTGATGAGGCAGGGAATTTGTATTTCTGATAAATTCTAGGTGAAGTTAATGCAGCTGGTCTGAAGACTTTTCTTTGAAAAATACTGTCTTGGACAAAGTGGTTACCAATAGAAAGCTGTATAGGTCTCTCCCCGTGGAAGAATTAGGTGTTGACATATAAATGCTTTAAAAATAGTGACTCTGGTAGGTTTCCCTTTATGGAAAAAACTGTGGGATTTATTCAGTGTACACATAGAAGAATGTAAGTTCTCAAAAGAGGGGGTTGGGACAGTGAATAGGTATAATTTTAGAAATTTTCTGAAATGAACAAAAAGAAATGGCAGAGATGATACTGTACATCTTTTAGCAAGTTACAAAAAATTAATTTTCTTAGAAATTTTTAAAAATGACAGCTAATTTATGTGAAACTACTTAAGTTTTTCTCTTCTCTACTGATGTCCACAGTAAACAATTACTAGAAAAAACTATAACTTGTAATAACAATTTGGAGAGATTGAAAGCATAAAGTAATAGTTTTTCTAAATGTATTTCTGAAAGATAAGTCTGTAATACTCACATTGTCCTAATGATGCATAATAAGTTCTTAGTATTCACTCTGCATATGCTTAGGCAAATTGTTTTCCTTTAGTGACATTATTGATAAATAACTAATCTAAACTTTAATGTGATGATACCCCTTCTGGAGCATGCCACATGTTTCCTTTATAAGTGTATGAGTTGTTTAGAAAAAAAAAAAAACTCAGTCTACCTTTTGATCATGTAGCAAGAAGTCTGAGGACAGAATTGAGATCCTTAGGACCCAGATGATATTATTAGGATACTGTGTTTCTTAATACCTCAGTTCTCCTTACCTTGTTGCAGTCTCACCTCTGAGTGACTCTTTGTTCACAAGATAATCAAAGAAAGCCATCACTCACAGAGAGGAAGAAGGAAATCCACTTTCTTCTTATACTCCCCTTACTTTGAGAGAAGTTCCAGTGCATTCCACTTGTAAAGGGCTCACTTTATAGATTTACTTTAAACCATGGTTTCCCAAGCTTGACTTTATTGCCCACTTTGAGCAGATGATTTTTAATTGTATGAACTACTTTTTGCATGTTGTTGGATGATCAAAGGTATCTCAGTATTTGCTAGTAGCACTGCCCAGCTCCCCCCCCACCAGATGTGACATCCAAAGATATTCCCAGACATTGCACAGTGTTTCTTGTGGGACAGTATCATTCTTGGTGGAAAACCACTATTGTAAACTGTAATATTCACTGGATCCATGCAGAATGTATCATACATGGTCAAAAGACCCAGTATAAAGAGGTATGCCATGCAGACCAAACATTAAGTTGTCTATGACTGGAAATTTCTTCTCATAGTTTGCTCTACTTATTAATGCTCTCCCCAGTTCTGAGTTGCCTAGGATTCTCAACAGTCTAGAATTAGGGAACATAGTAAAATTCATGGGCCGAATTTCCTTCCAGTAACATGGTATGCTCTGAGCTTAAGTTAATTAGCAATTGGCCCTGTAACAAATATAATGTGTGTATGTGCACACACTTAAATATTCATTGGATTTTACACTTAATATGTTTTATTTTATGTAAATTTTATTCTTAGTAATTTACCTTAATAAGATGGTGAAGGGAAAGCACATTTATGAGACTAGGAAAAATGAACAAGAATATGGTCTTTAACTGTACACATTGTGATTTCTTTTATCCTGGGAACTGAAACAGGAGAGCATTGAAGATTTAGTATACTTGTAGAACAAAATATTAATATAAAATTAGTGTAAGATCCTCTTAATGAAATATATATATTTTTAATTTTCCACATTCACAGCATTAATGCTTATTGATTAATTACAGTTCAGTTTATAGATAGGTAGGTAATCAGAATGAGTTTGGCAAGTAAAATGGATCTTCCTACCAGATTTTATAATCTCCACTGTTTTCTTAATAATTTATTCCTTTTGGACATCCAAACAAAAATAAATTCTAAGGTAGTCATAGATATACAAATCATTGAATCTTGATTTGAATCTAAAACAAATTTATATCAACAATAACATATTTCTGGTACTTGTCTTTAAGAAAAATCATTACCAGAATTTTTCCAACCTTAGAAAAAAGTGGAGGAGGAACAAGAGGCAGGTGAAGAAGATGTTTCAGAAGAAAAAACTGAAAGTAAAAATGGAGCAAAGACTTTTCACAGAATACCATGCAACATCGCTCTGTGGGTCCATGGCTGTCCATTGATAAATCCTAGATAATTTTTATGGGTACCTTAATATCATGATTTTAACAAAAACTTGAAGGTTGATCATTAGTTTTTATGTGAACTGTGACTTACATATTACAGGGTTTGATGTAGATTGTTGGATTGCACAGTTTTCATTAAGAAAATCAAAGCAGGAATAAAAGTCTGTAATATGATTTAAGAACATTGTGGTGGCTTAATCAATGTTTAATTTTGGAATATCTCCTGGCAAGCGATGAGATTTATATGTTTGTTTAATAATAACGTGTTTCAAGTCTGAATTGAAAAAAAATTACATTTCCCAAGTATTGCATTATTGGAGTATTTAAGATTAGAGAAAAAGATTTCTCATTTTAAATGATTTTTCTCAGTTTCACTGTGTGAAATAAAGAATATATTTCCAATAAATGGAAACTTTTTGCCCATTGTCTTGAGAAATGCATATTTTAGTGATAACTGTGGTCTTTTAGGGTTATAGTTCAAAATTTCTTTGTATGTTAAAAATCATGCAAGTAAGAAAATCTACCTTGCTCTAATTTTATTTTTCTGCACATTATATACATAATATGGTACTGATTGAGGAAGGTTTTATAAATGTAGGTGTTCTCTTGATTCCTTTAATGGTTAATTCCTTTCTTTTTTTTTTTTCATTCTCTTTCTTGGTGTATTGTTGTATTTTTAAATTTGCCATGGATTATATTTCTCAAATTGAGTGGTATAAACAGTATCAGTCACTCAGTCTAGATTTTACATTATTATTATTGAACCTTGTCTTGAATACTTTGATTTTGTTAGTTTTCTCTTTTATTTGTTTTTTTTTTTTTTTATGTGAAGGTGGATAGTCCTCATTTCTATTTGACATAGAAAAGCTTTGGTATTTTATACTTTGAAAGTGCAAAGTTTAATTTGATACAAAATAAAGTTTGCTTTCTACTCAGTAAAAGATATCTTGTACTCTGTGTTTTCAAAGTATCTTTGTTCTTCATGTTCAGAAAATTCTTTAATTGATTTTTTAATGAGTTTCCACTTGGTGTTTTAAATTTGTAAATTTTTTATGATTTCTGGAAGCTAATCCAGTGCAATGATCCTGAGAGGATATTCCATAAACAGGACCACAGGAAGTTTGAAAATTGGGTGAGGCTTTTTTTTGTTGTTGTTAGCACATATTGCACCCAAGTTCTCATATCCCATGAGCCATCACCTCTTCCCTTTTTTATGTTTATATTCACAGACATGGTCTGTCTTAAGTTGCTTAGGCCCTCCCTAATTTAGGGAGGCTGGCTTTGAACTGGAGAACCTCCTGCAGCAGCCTCCACAGTCCCTGAGATCACAGGCCTCTGGACCTTTCATTTTAGCCAAATAACTGCTGGTAAATATTTTTAATAGGGAGTGTCCAGGAGAAGGCAGAGTGGGTTGAAAATGAATTGATTGTGGTTATAAAGGCTGGGGATTCAGGTTTGAATTGACCCAACATTAATCATATATAATAATGGCCTGAGAATATAATGTGTCCAAGATTTTCTTGCCTCTCCTCCTTTCCCAGGCCACCATGGATCACTGATAAATTTCTCTGGTCAGAGTTTAACCAGAACCCTTTTCTTGCTTACAAAGACCAAGGGAAATCTTTCTCTCATGATACCCACCAGGACAACAGGTTTTGATGTGCAATTAAAG
This sequence comes from Sciurus niger, assembly GCA_020740815.1. NCBI lineage: Eukaryota > Metazoa > Chordata > Mammalia > Rodentia > Sciuridae > Sciurus > Sciurus niger. Next base: position 289,722 of record JAHUXG010010189.1, read on the forward strand.
CCTCTGGCAGTATTGTTTTAAATGTGAAAGTATAACTTTGTTAGAAAGTGATTGGAATTGTCTTGGGATGGTTTTCCAGCAATGTGCTCCACAGAGGCAGACTGGAAGAGGAAAGGATAGGAAAAGGAATGTTATCAGTGTTTCTTTTTGCAGACAATGGTTCTTGAACTATTACTCTTAGGATGAAGTCAGTGAATAGGGTGAAGCTTCTTCTTTTCATTGAAATTTTTTTAAATTTACTTTTATTGTAAACAAATGGATTTCATGTTGTTTCTGTTGTACATGGAGTAACAGCCTACCATTTGAGTAATCATACATTTACATAGGGTAATAATGTGATTCATTCTGTTACCTTTTCCTTCCCCCACACCCCTCCCACCCCTCTTATCCCTCTATACAGACCCTCCTTCCTCCATTCTTGCCTGCCTCCCACACCCCATTATGTGTCATCATCCACTTATCAGCGAGATCATTCATCCTTTGGTTTTTGAGATTGGCTTATCTCAGTTAGCATGATATTCTCCAATTTCATACATATGCCTGCAAATGCCATAATTTTATTATTCTTTATAGCTGAGTAATATTCCATTGTATATATATATATATATACACACACCACAGTTTCTTTATCCATTCATCAATTGAAGGACATCTAGGTTGGTTCCACAGTCTGGCTATTGTGAATTGAGCAGCTTTGAACATTGATGTGGCTGTATCTCTGTAGTATGTTGATTTTCAGACTTTGGGTATAGGTCAAGGAGTGGGATAGCTGGGTCAAATGGTGGGTCCATTCCAAGTTTTCTAAGGAATCTCAACACTGCTTTCCAGAGTGACTGCACTAATTTGCAGCCCCACCAGCAATGTATGAGTGTACCTTTTACCCCACATCCTTGCCAACACCTATTGTTGCTTGTGTTCTTGATAATCACCTTTCTAATTGGGGTGAGATGGAATCTTAGTGTAGTTTTGATTTGCATTTCTCTTATTTATAAAGATGGTGAACATTTTTTCATATGTTTGATGATTGCTTGTAGATCTTCTTCTGTGAAGTGTCTGTTCATCTCCTTAGCCCATTTGTTGATTGGGTTATTTGTATTCTTCCTGTAGAGTTTTTTGAGTTCTTTATATATTCTGGAAATTAGTGCTCTATCTGAAGTATAAGTGGCAAAGATTTTCTCCCACTCTGTTAACTCTCTCTTTGCATTGCTGATATTTTTCTTTGCTGAGAGAAAATGATTTAGTTTGAATCTATCCCAGTGGTTGATTCTTGCTTTTATTTCTTGTGCTATGGGAGTCCTGTTAAGGAAGTCTGACCCTAAGCCAACAAGTTGAAGATTTGGACTTACCACTTCTTCTATAAGATGCAGGGTCTCTGGTCTGATTTCAAGGTCCTTCATCAATTGTGAGTTGATTTTTGTGCAGGGTGAGAGATAGGGGTTTAATTTCATTCTTTTGCATATGGATTTCCAGTTTTCCTAGCACCATTTGTTTAAGAGGCTATCTTTTTTCCATTGCATATTTTTGGCACTTCTGTCTATATGAGAAAACTCTATTTATTTGGGTTTGTGTCCGTGTCTTCTATTCTATACCTTTGATTGACTTGTCTATTTTGGTGCCAATACCATGCTGTTTTTGTTATTATTGCTTTGTAGTATAGTTGAAGTTCTGGAATTACGATACCCCCTGCTTCATTCTTCCTGCTAAGGATTGCTTCAGTCATTCTTGGTTTCTTATTCTTCCAGATGAATTTCATGATTACTTGCTCTATTTCTGTGAGGTATGTCAGTGGGATTTTAATTGGCATTGCATTGAATCTATATAGCAATTTTGGTAGTATGGCCATTTTGAAAATATTAATTCTGACTATCCAAGAAAATGGGAGATATTTATATATTCTAAGGTCTTCCTCAATTTCTTTCTTCAATATTTTGAAGTTTTCATTGTAGAGATTTTTTACCTCTTTGGTTTGATTGATTTGCAAGGTTTTTTTTTTTTTGAGGCTATTGCAAATGAAGTTGTTTTCTTCATTTCCCTTTCAGATGTTTCATCGCTTGCATATAAAAATGATTTAGATTTATGCATGTTGATTTTACAGCCCACTATTCATTGATGAGGTCTAGACGTTTTCTGGAGGAGTTTTTTGGATCCTCTAAATATAGAATCATGTCATCAGCAAATAGTGACAGTTTAAGTTCCTCTTTTCCTATTCATATCCCTTTAATTTCTTTAGTCTGCCTAATTGCTCTGGCTAGAGTTTCAATGTTGAATAGAAGTGGTGACACAGGACATCCCTGACTTGTTCCCATTTTTAAAGTGAATGTTTTCCATTTTTCTCCCTTAAGAATGATGTTGGCCATGGGCTTAGCATAAATAGCCTTTACAATGATCAGGTATGTTCCTACTATCCCTATTTTTTCTAGGGTTTTGAGCATGAAGTGGTGTTGTATTTTTTTGAACCCTTTTTCTGCGTTAATTGAAATAACCATATGATTCTTATCCATAAGTCTATTGACATGATGGATCACGTTATTGATTTATGGATGTGAAACCATCCTTGTATTCCAGAGATGAACTCCACTTGATCATGGTGCATGATTTTATTAATATGTTTTTGGATATAGTTTGCCAATATTTTGTTAAGGATCTTTGCATCTATATTCATCAAGGATATTGGTCTAAAATTTTCTTTCCTTGATGTGTCTTTTCCTGGTTTGGGTATGAGGGAGATATTAGCTTCATAGAATGAGTTTCACAGGTTTCCCTCCTTTCTATTTCCTTGAATACTTTGAGAAGTATGGGAATGAATTCTTCTTTGAAGGTTTTGTAGAATTCGACTGAGAATCCCTTTGGTCCTGGCTTTTCTTGGTTGGTAGAGTATTAATGACTTCTTCTATTTCATTGCTTGATATTTATATGTTTAAATTGTTTATGTCCTCCTGGTTCAGTTTGGGAGGAGCATATGTCTCTAGAAATTTGTCAATGTCTTCGGTAGTTTCTATTTTTTTTGGAATACAGATTTTCAAAGTAGCTTTAATTGTGTTATGTATCTCAGTGGTGTCTGTCGTGATATTTCCTTTTTCATCGGGAATTTTAGTAATTTGAGTTTTCTCTGTCCTTCTCTTTGTTATTGTGGCCAAGGGTTTGTCTATTTTGTTTACTTTCTCAAAGAACCAACTTTGTGTTTTGTCAATTTTTTGAATTGTTTCTTTTGTTTCAATTTCATTGATTTCAGCTCTGATTTTAATTATTTCCTGTCTTCTACTACTTTGGCTGTTATTCTGTTCTTCTGTTTCTAGGGCTTTGAGCTATAATGTTAGGTCATTTAATTGTTGACTTTTTATTCTTTTCTGGAATGCGATCCATGAAATTAATTTTCCTCTTAGTACCCCTTTCATAGTGTCCCAGAGATTTTGATATGTTGTATTGTCATTCTCATTGACCTCTAAGAATTTTTTAATCTCCTCCCTGATGTTTTCTGTTTTCTGTATTTTATTCAGTATCATATTATTTAGTCTCCAGGTATTGGAGTAATTTCTGTTTTTTATTTGTCATTAATTTCTACAGTCAGTCCTATGATCTGAGAGTACACAAGGAAGTACCTCTATTTTTTGCATTTCCTAAGGGCTGCTTTGTGGCATAACATGGTCTATTTTCGAGAAGGTTCCATGTGCTGCTGAGAAGAAAATGAATCCACTCGTTGATGGATGGAATATTCTATATATGTCTATTATGTCTAGTATATTGATTGTGTTGCTGAGTTCTACAGTTTCTTTGTTTGGTTTTTGTTTGGAAGATCTATCTAGTGGTGAAAGCGGTGTGATAAAGTCACCAGAATTATTGTGTTGTGATCTATGTGATTCCTGAAATTGAGAAGGATTTGTTTGATGTACAGGGATGCACCATTGTTTGGGGCATAAATATTTACAATCGTTATATCTTCCTGATTTATGGTACCCTTAAGCAGCATAAAGTGTCCTTCTTTATCCCTTTTGACTAACTTTGGCTTGAAGTCCACTTTATCTGATATAAGTATGGAAACCCCTGCTTTTTTACTGGGTCCATGTGCATGGTATGTTTTTTCCAATCCTTTCACCTTCAGTCTGTGGTTGTCTTTTTCTATGAGATGAGTCTCTTGCAGGCAGAATATTGTTGGCTCTGTCTTTTTAATACATTCTATCAGTCTATGTCTTTTAATTGATGAGTTTAGGCCACTAACGTTCATGGTTATTATTGAGATATGATTTGTATTCCCAGTCAGTTGGCTTATTTTTGGTTTTTAAGTTGGGTTGGTTTCTCCTTTGAGCGGATTTTCTCTAAGGTAATTCCACCCTCTGCTGACCTACATATTTGTTTTTCATTTCCTCCTCAGGGAATATATTGTTGAGAGCATTCTGTAGTGCAGGCTTTCTATTTGTAAATTATTTTATCTTTTGTTTATCATGGAAGGATTTTCTTTCATCTTCAAATCTGAAGGTTAGTATGCTGGGTATAGGATTCTTGGTTGGCAATCATGTTCATTCAGAGCTTGAAATATGTGGTTCCAGGCCCTTCTAGCTTTTAGAGTCCGGGTAGAAAAGTTGCCTGCTATCTTTATTGGTTTCCCCTTTTATGTAATCTGATGCTTTTCTCTCATGGCCTTCAAAATCCTATCTTTATTTTGAATGTTAGACATTGTCATTATAATGTGCCTTGGTGTGGATCTGTTGTGATTTTGTGCATTTGGTGTTCTGTATACCTCTTGTATTTGATTTTGCATTACATTCTTCAGGTTTGGGAAATTTTCTGCTATTATTTCATTGAATATTTGTTCATTCATTTGGTTTGTATCTCTCTGCGTTCCTCAATCCCAATAATTCTTAAATTTGGTCTTTTCATGATGTCACATACTTCTTGTAGATTCTGTTCATGATTTCTTACCATCTTCTCTGTTTGGGCAACTTTATTTTCAAGATTAAATATTTTGTCTTCACTGTCGGAAGTTCTGTCTTCCAAGTGTTCTAGTCTTTTGGAGATGCTTTCCGTTGAGTTTTTTATTTGGTTTATTGTTTCCTTCATTTCACAGAATTCCATTTGTTTTTGTCTTTGAGAATATCTACCACTTTGTTGAAATGATCTTTTGCTTCTTGCAGTTGCTCTTTCAGCGTATTGGTATTATCATTCATTGCCTGCATTTTTTGTCTTATCTCATCCTTTGCTTCGCAAATCATCTTAATCATGTATAATCTGAAGTCCTTTTCTGACATTTCTTCTAATATACTGTCATTGGATTCTATTAATATAGAATCTAGATTTGTTTGGATCATTTTCTTCCCTTGTTTTTTTATGTTGTTCATGCATCTTCCCCTCTAGCAGTGCAGATTTAGGGTATTGCAGATTTCCCCCTATAGACTTATAGAGGCCCTATAGGTTTCCAAAACCCTTTCTTTAAAGGGAGATCAATATTAGCAGTGACCAATTCAGACACTATGCAATCCTAGACCAAATAGCCCCTATGAGGACAATAACAAAATTGTCATACTAAACAGAATGAGTTAAAATATTATCTTCAATAAAACAAACAGATTTGCAATAAGGTCTACAGTTTCTAATGGAGGACAAAGGGATGCAGAGAGATGTAGAATGTGGCTGTAAATGGGATAAGAAAAGAATATACAGAAGTTCTAGATAATAGAAAGGGTGAGAGTGTAATAAAAAAAATTGAATGTTAGCATGCAAAAAAGGGAGAAAGAGACTCTGAGGGAACAGGTGAAGAAAAGGAAAGGATAGCAAGAAAAGTAAAGAAATAAAAGTTTTCAATAAGGAGAAAAAAGAAAATCTACAGTATAACAGTCATATAGTAATGAAACCTCCCAGTGTTCAGTAGCCTGATGTATGAGAGGTACCTGACAATGAGCTTCAAGTCTCCAGCAGGTGACTCAGGATGGGATTTGCCCTACCTAAAGATTGGAGCTACAGCTTCCAGGATTATCGAAGATGGCCACTCTGGCTTCCAAATGTGTTGGCAAATGGGGAGCTGCAGCTCAGGGTGTGGACATGGTCAGTTGGAGGTTCTGGAGGTGGGATGTGGTTGGTCAGGCATGGTCCCTCAGGTCAGGTGTGTTTGGTGTGGTTGTGGGATCATGGAGGCCTGGCACAATCAATTGGTCTGGGGTCCCAGTGAAAGGGTGCAGTCAGTTGGTCTGGGGGTCCTGGTGGCAGGGAGTAATGAGTGAATGTGAGGGCCTCAGAGGCAGGGAGTGATCAGTCTCCCTGAGGGATCCTCCAGACTGGGCTCAGTCAGTCTGACCAGGGGTCCTTAGTGGCCTGGTTGTTGTCTCAAATTGGTGGCAGCCACGTGTAATCAAACCTGCAGGTACTGTAACAGTGAACTTCCAGGCAACAGCAGGTAGCTGTTGGTCCACTGGTGGCGGGCAATCAGTTTGCTGACTGTTGTTGGGTGATCAAGAGGTGAACCTCATATGTTGGGTAATAGATAGGTGTAAGGCAGGTAATGGAGAGGTGAGAGGCAGGCAAATGGCCAATGACAGGTGCCTGACAGGGAGCAGTCTGCACTCAAAAAAGGCATCAACATGCTGGCAGACTGCAGGTGATCATAGCAGTCAAATGGGGTAAACAGTAGGGGATCGATAAGCAGCATATACTGCCTCACCAAAAAACAGATATCCTCTGCTTGAAACCAGAGTTATGGAGCAACAAGGAACTCAGCCTCCTTGTAGTCCACCATCTTGGATCTACCTCATTGAAATATTAATATTTTTTTCTGCAAAATATTTTTTTTCTTTGAGTGGGTGAACCTTTGAATCATTATATGCATTGAACGTGGTGACCTCTATTGTCTCTGCAGTATTGGAGCAGCCTAATTACTCCCTAAATAAACCAATATGCCCTAGATGCAGGGAGGCATATCTGTGTTTGCAAATTCATGGGAGGATGAGGCAGGCTGATGTCAGGTTTCCAGTCAACCAGGGAATTTACAAACCCCCTTTCTTCAAATTAAAAAAAAAAGGTCTAAAATTTGTAGTATGTACCTGTCCCTGGGAATGATCACAAGGCTGACACAATACAATGTTTCAAACAGCTTAAGCATTCACCAAAAATTAAGCTTAATTTAAAATTATAATTGTGAAAAAGAAATGATATGATTATTACAAATATTCATTTTTATTTGACTGGATTTTTTACTCTAACAGTTTTAAGTAATTAATGTAAACCTATGCATTCATCAGCAGAGTCTGTCACCAGTAGAAGAGCAGGAGAGGAAAATGCACAGAAAATACCCAGCTGCAGGTATGTGAATGTGTCAATTTAAATTCCTGGTCTCTTTCTCTTTTTCTTGCTTCCAGAAGTTAAATTAGGGAAAATAAATGACCTCATGTAATACTGTTTCAGAATCAAACATTATAAATTAACACTTAAATCTAAAAAGTTTTAACTAGATACTGACATGAAAATCATATTAGAAATTTTAGCAGTTAATGGCAAACTGTATCCTAGCAATTGAGGCAGTCATTTGAATATTGTTTGTTTTCTTCCATGTGAACTCTTTATATGATAAGAAATAAATTTGAGACTTAGGAAGAAAGAGTTGAAAGTAGAAAAATACATAACTGAAATGGCCAATGAACACATTTAATGTTAAAAGACCATCATTTCCAAAAGCTCAAAATTTCATTTTTGAACTACCAGTTACCCATGCCTGTGTTCAAGATTTCATTCTCCCTTGACAATAGACTTAAATCAGACACACAAGGGCCTACTAATGGAATCAGAAACAAATTTATACTTCTTTTTTCCATGCTAGAAATCAATAAATTACTAAACATGTTTATCCTACCCCTTCAGTGGATGTTAGAAAGAAGATCTTGGATGAAGTTATTGGGAACTTGTGAAATTTTGGTGGTATCTTAATGACTCCTTTTTTCCTGTTGTCTATGTTAGTAAACTGAGGTTTTGCATGCATTCAATTGAATTTATCTTCCACCGGCATTTGTGTGTACTTTTAGTGTGCAGATTTATCTTTGGGATATGCCTGGAGCATAGATTTTAACCCAGCATCGAGTCCACACATAATCATGTTCTATATTCAAGTTTTGCTCACCAGCATGTCTTTAAAGGCAGAGAATATCCCCAACAATAAGCACACCTTAAAAGAAAACATTTATCACCTATAAATCAAATGTACGTTTTAAATGATCACAAGGACACAACAAAATAAAAAGAAGGAATAGAAAAAACAGTATACACTGACTGGAAAAATAAAAGGCCTTAGGGTTAATAAAGTTAGCAGGATCAATTTTCAAAAAGAAAGATGAATGAAAGGGGTGAAGACAAGCAGAGACTGAAGAGGAGATGAGGATAAAAGTTGATAAAAATGGGAATAAGAAAGGAATTAAAATGAGAATAAGAAGAAATCCAGGGACCAAAAAAAAAAAAAAAAGGCATGAATGAAACTATCTTAAAAATTTAGATAGAACATGAAAAAACAATGTGGAAATCTCAAACAAACAACAGACCAAAAAAATGACAAGAGCAACAACAAATCTTCAGAATGTTCTCATATTAATGTAAAAGAAATGGAGACACTTCCATCTGGGATTTCTAATTTTGGAATCATACAGTTTTTAGGGGTTTTGGGCAAGCAAACATGATCCAGCAGTTTCCTTAAATGCTATAGCTCAAACAGGCCTAACCCGGTGGTGCAGCACAGAAGCTGGGCTCCTTTCTTCCCCACATGACCCAGGGAATGCTGAGGGAACACTGAAAGTTGCAGAGGAAATGCAATCTCAGTACTGGTCTTTGTACTCAGAGATGTGGGTCTATCTAATGAAGACCTGCCTGATAAACCCTCTGGACCATGGAGGCTGAGGACTAGTCTGTAATTCAGACCCCACTTACAGAATTCTGTAATCAGTGACCTTGTAGTGTGTATGATTCTAAGTCTTGAGGAATTCTCACACACTGTCTTGGAGCATGACAGACTTGATTTCAGAATCTTTGACTTCTGGGAACTGCCTGAAAATATTATTCCACCTGATCCTCTCCAGCACTTCTGGAATCTTCTGTCACTTGAATTCTCACCTAGCACTACTCCCTCACTCTCATAATTTTTCTTCAGTGGAAGTGTGTGTGGTGTGATGTTATGTTTAAGATAAACACAGAAATGTTTCCTTAGTATATTTTCCCTTTTTTAAAATGAGATTTTGACTCAGTAAATACTTTGCTTAAGAAGTTAAATTTTGAAATACTCTGATGACTCAAATGAAGCAAGTGCAACCCTTCATCATTCTTACACAGGTGATAGAATTGAAACTCTCTTCTCAAATCCAGTATCATAGTTTATGACAAAAATTTGACCTTTTAGTGTTTAAAATTGCTCTATAACATCAAGTGCATTTCTTCAAACAATTTCAAAGATTTCTACAGTGCTTGTAGCAATACAAAGTTTACTGACTAAAAATTGATTCTACTTGTTTTGGATATATATGTACATCAGTGTGTTTGTTGAAAGGGAACACATTTCCTAGGTCCCTTATCCTGATTTTACTCCATCAGTAGCCAGAAGAATATAAGAGCTCATATCATTCTGGAGTGACTAGGACAGTGTGACTCAGGGATGATTTTCTTGCTGAAAATGCACTCATCTAATTTCCAATTTCAGTGATTTCACCATGACGTATATATGGTTATGAATAAAGAGTGATGATGAAATCTTGATGCAAGTCATTATTGACATTACTTTTGCCAGAGTATCTGTGTGAAACATCCAGAGGTATGTGCTTTGTGTTTATCTGGTATGTCATATCTAGGAGCAAAGAATAGAACAAATGGACATGTGGAAGATAAGAGCCACAAATGATGCAAAATAAACTGGTGAGACTATTGTCTTAAAACATGAGCTCTAGTATATTTTAATTGTTCAAAGAATGCACCTATTAAATAGCTAGTAAGGACAAAAAAAATATAATGAGTCATATCTTATTATGTTTCTGCCACATGTTAAATTGGGGATGTTACTAAAGAAACTGAATTATGAGTTGCATTGTGATACATGCTTCAATCAAAAGAAAGATGAAATAAAAGAGAAGATGGAATGAAGACTGAGAAAGGCATTGATTACAGGGAGTTGAAGGAAGAAGGAATAGTTGTACTCAGCAGAGGGAAGGACATTAAAGTCACAGATAAGCAGGGAAAAGAGCAGTTTTTAAAACTGGAAGCATTAGAGTTTCCAGGTCCAAAGTTGAATGAGGGATAGAGTAAAAATTTTCCAACTTTCCTGACTTAGTCACAGTTGGAAAGAAATTGAGGAGTGAAGAAGTGATCCCACATTGCTACATTTGTTTACCACAAAAGATTATCCATGTATACATTCTAATGACACAAAACATGTTGCTTTTACCTATGAAAAATTTGTAGGACAGAAACATAAATTAGGAAAGTAGAAAGCAATATGAATGATTATGGAGTGGCCCCCAAATCTGAAGATATCTAAAATTTACTTTGGAAAGATTACAGCTCCTTCTAATTTTTCATTTGAGAGGGATATCCTGGGGAGAAACCCAGAACTACATTCAAGTTAAGATAGAGGTAGTGGAGGTGCAAAAAGTTCACACTTGGAACTCTCAAACTGTGATGCATCATCTGTTGGGGCCATGTTCAGAATCTTATTCTGACTCAACAGGTCTTTTCTTCTACACTCTTTTTTTATATTCTAAGGTGATTCCAGTAATCCTGGTGTGCAGACAGCATCTTTTTTTATAGCCAAAGAAAGAATTTCCCTTTGGGGCATTGAAATAACTCTAGTGGATCCTACACATCAGGGTACAAGCAGATGACATGCCAGTATAAATAATGCTATAATTCTGAGCATGTCTCTCAGCTAGTATAAAAAATGCAAAAGATAAAGAGTTAGAAATCATATTTCTAAGATAAATATTCTTCATTGGCAGGCAAGAGGTAATCCATACAAAGAATAAAAAATTCCAAAATTAAGTACCCAGTTTTACTTTTTTTTTTTTTTTTGAAAAATCTAAAGGGAAGGGGAAATGAGGAAGAAATGAAAGAAGTTAGCTAGGTAATTTTGGAGGTGAAAAATGAGGAAACTGAGAACACAATTTAACTTCTTTCTGTTTACCTGCCTTCAAACCAAAGGCAAAATGACTCCTGGCCCAAAAATGATTGAAACCAGTAGGGACTGGAAGAATCATGACAGTCCATTATCTACCAGTCTCTCCTCTGTACCTACAAGTCCCTACAATGTGTGTAATATGCATATGAATGATTACCTACAATGTGTGTGACATGCATATGATTGACTCAGATGAATGACATAGTCTTTTTGAAGAATTAGTTGCTTTAAAGACAGCTAAATTTTTCATTTTAATGGTATTATTATTACTACTGTTCTATTGGTTCTTTAAAATGAAGCCATGTCCCTGAGTGCAGTCTATTAGTATGCTAAACTCTGATCTTTAGATACAGAATTTTCTGACCAACTAACCCTTTTAGGAAATACTTGAAAACCTGTCTAGGTATCTCACACCAACCTCATTTTTTAGACAGAATTCTTTACAAATTTAATCCTCAAACACCAAGACTGTTTTTCTTAGTGTATATACCAAGACTTCTAAACACAATACCAAAAATTGATATTTCATAATTCTGTGAACTTTCAGACCACTTTTTCTTTGGATTGCCATAGTTAAATTCTTTAGACTTTATCATGATTTCCTTAGATATGGATCTTCTATCATCACAAAAGAGTGGAAAAAGAAATTTGATGTTGGGTAAACCAGAGGATAGGAAAAGAAATCACACCAGTACCCAATATGGGTATGAAAAAAACAACCATATATGTATTACCTGTTATTCTAAAGCATATCTGAGCTAATTAGTTCAGAAACTCTCTCTGGTAACAAATGAAGCATATCCTGGAATATCATCAGCACTATAGAGTTACTAATTGTAAGACAAATGAGGAACGTGATACATACCTATAATTAAATAAATTAAATAATTTGGTTAAGTTTAACACAAGATATGTCCTTGCATAAATTTTACTTCAGCTTTGTCATTGAAATCTTCAGGTTTCTTCTTTCCTCCTCTGTGTACATATCACTGTCCTCTCCAGCATTCTGCATCTTGATATTGAATATATACCAATGTCTTTGTTTTAATGGTCACTTCAAAATGATTTTACCATTGGATACTTCACTGTGAATTTTACAGAAACTATGTTCCTGATTTTGTTTAGTACTTTTGAGTCTTGTTGCTTTACACAACACATATATCATTTATTTTACTGATTTCATGTGAAATGAATCCATTATTTACAGGAACTTAGCTTTTCCAGAAATTTTGAGTAAGTGTTATAAATCAAGGGTATACTTGAATACTTTCACATAGCAATGAATTATTTGCTCATATTTCTATGACATGTTTCATTTGCTTATGTACTTCTCAGTGATGGGCACTGGCTTAGATCCTTTTGCATTCTAAGCAGTTGCTCTCCCACAGAACTTCTCCCACAGAGCCTCTCCCACAGACTTCCCTGATTGTGTTGTGGTTTTGTATGTCCAAGTTTCAGAACAATGTCCGCCAAGGTCTTCAAAGATCTCTGTCTCTTTATAGGAATATATTGCCATAGAAGAAACTATATGGTAAATCAAAGCAACATTCACATTTGCTGCATTTTATTATAAAATACATTTGAAATCTTCAGATACACTTGGGCAGAATCTCATTTTCCTTTGACTCAGCTTCTTTCTTTCTTCTTTTAACCTTGACTCTACATAAGTCACTAAATTTTTTCTGTCCTTTATTCCTGGAAACATTACCTCCAATCAGGCCTGCATCAAATTCCTAATGCCCTGCTGCCTTCTCACTGTTCATATCCATTCATGCCCATACCTCTCTGTTCACCTGCTCATGTAGCATTGACACTGGTCCTGCGGTTCATGTGTATACTCTACATAATGACCATAAGCTCTCTTTAAAACTTGGATGTCCAAGTATCTTACATTTGTAAATCTTTTATAATACAAATTTTGCATCACTCTGTCTCCTGTTCCCTCTCTTCCTACAACATCCTCTGGAAGTTCTCTTTCCCAATCCCTTTATCATTAGAGAAATACCTTCCATTTAAAACCTTTTCTATGTACAGCCTTTCATGCTGTCAGCATTTCTTGTCTCTAGCTCATAACTTCAATTTTGAAGACTCCATTCATCTTCTTTTAGAAAAGACCCTTATCCATCCCTGCATCTTTTATCTCCATTAGCTATTACCACAAACTCAAATATGAGGGGAAATAAGTAAAACTCTTGACAGTAATGTGATGTAAAAGTGGTGCCCCCAAAGTCCAGGAACTGATGGACTAGACAGGAAAAAGAATGTTTTACAGGTCACATGTTGATTTTTACCCAGTATGGGAGCTTTAAATATCTGAGGTAGCCCTAGTGAAAGAACAAGAAGTTCATGTCAAAAATAACATCAATAATCATGGAAATTCCATGAGATAGTGATTGACCTTGAGTGGATCAACCTGTGAACTTTTATAGGCCTTGTACATGTTGGCACCTACTATCTCCACTAGTGGTGCTCTGAAGTATGGAATCAGTAAAATTATACCTCAGTGATGTCTATATGTACTGGGTTCAGAGGGGCACACCTGTAATTGCAGGTACTTAAGGGGCAGAGGCAGGCCCCTGTCAGATTGCCAGCAAACATTGGAATTTGCAAACACTGTCTCTAAGGATGAAGTCATGGGGTTTAAAGAAATTGCTGTAGTACTTGACAAGGATACACATGTCCCTGCATAAAATACACAGCCCAACACACTAACTGCAATAAAGTATTTTAAATTATAGATATACTCACCTAAAATTATGCTTAATTTAAAACTATCATTGGGAAAATAAAATGTTATGATTATAACTTCTGTTCCTTTTTACTTGGATAAGTTGTCATTCAAATTAATTTTCTAGGTATTTTAATTAAATCTGCATTTTTCTGCAGAGTCACATTTGGACATGTCACCAGAGGAAGAGCAGGAGAGGCTTGATGGCACTGAATTTAACCAGAAAGGAATATGGACATGTATCAGTTTAAATTCCTGATTACTTCCCTTTTTATGTCCAGAAGGAGAATTAGGCCAAAATAAATGGTCCCATAGGATATTCTTTGGGCATCCAAACCTTGTCATTTAATATTTAAGTGTAAAGTATTTAACTCACCATGAACATAAAAATAAGTTTAGAAATCAAGCTGGATTAAGATAAACTTTATGCAAGTGTTTGCACTGATATTTTTGATTAATGTTTATTTTCATTTTTGTGACATCCTTAAATTGTGATTGATAATAGGAGAAGTTGAAACTAGGAACAGACACAAATCCAATGACCAATGAACCCATTCATGTAAAAGCAACTTTATTCCCAAAGGCTCGACCTTGTCTTTCACATTGCCTGTCATCAGTGCCAAGGTTGAAGACATTATTCTCCATGATTTCCATTGACTTGATCATGGAAGAAAACAGGCTTAAATAAGACACAAACCTGCCTCTTAACAGCATCATACCCACATTCACGATGTGTAGTTTTCTGCTAATTTACAAACTGTATCTCCCTTTCTATATCATTTCCCTGCAAGAATGCAATAAAATAATTAAAGATATTCACCTTACCTCTTTAACACGATGTTTCCTAAAGATCTTGGATACAATTATTTGGATACGGTGAAATTTTGGAGGTTTCTTTTTTCTCCTGTTCTCATTTTGTTTCTCTTACACGTGTAAGTAGGTGGAGGATTTGCATGCATTTGAATGCATTTCTCTTCCATTGTTATACTTGGATTCTTTTTATGTGCAGGTTTATCATGAGGATGTATCCTTGGCAGGGTTTATTTATATCTGTGTATCACTTTTTAAAAAGTGCATGTTTTGTGTGCTACTTTCTTTCACCCATATGTCTTCATGGGGAGAAAATAAACTCCAACAATGATCACAGCTTAAAGCAAAATATTTATCATCTGTAAATAAAATATATATTTCAATTTATCTCAAGAATACCAAAAAATGAAGAGAAAAAGTGAGAAAACACAGCTTCATCTGGATGGCATAGGACAGTGTCTCCTATGGAAATAATATTGCAAAAAATTAATGTTCTAATTTTCAATTCCAAAGACTTCACAACTATAAAAATAGAGATGTCTAAAGTGTGGTGATGAGAACTATATACAACTACTTATCATTGTTTTTCTCAGAATGATTCTTAGCAACATGCAAAGAGATGTGCTTCTTTTATATCTGGTGAGTTATATCCCAGCACAAAGAACAGAATAAAAGGACATGTTCAAGGTATGAACCACATAGGATACAAAATATATTGGAAAGATTATTGCTAAAAACTTATGAGCAGTAGTATATTGTAATTATCCAAGGAATGTGCCTGTTAAATAGCTGGCAAATAAAGGAAGATAAGAAATTGCATATCACAGTAGGTTTCAGACACAGGTTTAATTAGGAATATTGCTAAAGTAAGTGAATTTTGAGTTAGATTTAAGACATGCTTTCATCACTGGTAAATTTGAAATAAGGAAAAGGAGAGAAGACGAGGAAAGAAGACTGAGAAATGCAGTAAGTACACCAAATCAAAAATGAAAAAATTCAGTGGTATTCAGAAGAAAGTGGAAATTCAAGCAACATATGAGAAGGGAACAGAGCAGGTTTTCAAAATGTGGGATGCATTTGTAAGTTTCAGCTTCCAAAGATGAATGAATGGGAGAGTAAATGTTTCCCAAACTTGGTGACTTATTCACAGTTTGAAATTGAGGAGTAAAAATCTGATCCCTCAAAGATAAGTTAATTTACCATAAATACATAGGAAAGTATAAAAATTAATGACATGCAACATAATACTACTCCTTGCAGAAACAGCAAATGGAAAATTAGAAGTAGGAATGGTTATGCATCATTCCACAAATGTACATGTATCTGAAATTAACTTGGGAAAGATTACAGACCTTTCTAAATTTTAAATTGAGGGAGGATTCTAGGGAGGAATTCAGAGTTACATTCAAATTAACCTACAGGATTTGGAAGGTGACAAAATTTATGCTGGAACTCTGAAAGTGTATAGAATCATTACTTGGGGACCATGTTCAAGAATTCATTATGTCTCAGCAGGTCTTTCTTTCTACATGTTCATTACATTCTAAGGTGATTCCAAAGATCCTAGACTGCAGAAGAAATGATTAGGAGCCAGGGAATGGATTTACTTTTGGGAAATATACAAAAACTGCTATAGATTCCTATAGTTCAGGACACAAGCAGTTCAAGGGCAAGTATAAATTTCACTTACATTCTGAGCATGTTTCCTGAGAAGTGGTAGGGACACAAAAGACTAAGATGAAGAAATTGTTTTTGTTAAGATATATTTTTTATTTTGGAAAGCATGAAGGATTCTCAAAAATCCATATAAGGAATGCAAAGTGGAAAGAAACAAGCTCCCGCCTCTATTAGAGGTTCCTTTGGAAAAACTAAATGGATGGGCAAATGAGAGAAGGACTAAAGAGTTAACTAGGAAACACTATGAAACAGAAAGAATGCTTTTGAGCTATTTTTAGTTTTTCTGCTTTCAAATCAAAATATGGTGCAGAGGTAGTTGTAACCTCTGGAGACTGGAAGAATCAGGGCAACCTATAGCTAACAGTTTCTCCCCTCCACATCTAGTAGGCATCTTAGTGTGAGATGTCCACATACCATTCAGATGAGTGGTCTTGCATTTGTTGTTTTAAAGAAGGCTAATATTTACATTTGTTCCATTCTTATAATTATCATTAACAGTTTTGTTTCTATCACTTTTATTGATGCTTTGTTGGGAAACCAGGTCCCTGGCATGCCAGGATTGCAAGTATTACTGAGAAAAATTCTGATCTCTAGAAAGCAAATGTGATGTCTGTGATGTTCATGCAAATACATGAAAAGCTGTGTAGATATGCCACAGCATAGTTACTTTGTAACCAGAAGTCACTATGGAGTTTATTCCTCAAACACCAGCACTGTTACTCTTAAGATATTTACTAATATCTTTAAAACAAAAGAATCTATTGATATCTGATAATTCCGCAAGCTTTCAGAATACTTTTTCTTTTGGGTCTCCTTGTTTGATCCCCTTACTCTTTATCATACTTTTTTTTTTCATAAATGTTGGACCACTGTCTTCAAACAAGAGTGAAAAAAAGAAATGTTATATTGATTAAACCAGAGAGTATTGGAAATGAAGATACACCAGATTCCCACGAGTATGAAAAAACACCCATACAAGTATTGGTTGTTATTCTGTAAACATATTTCTTAACTAATTAGCTCAGAAAATTTTGATGAGCAATTATACCTACCCTGTGATCTCATCATAACTTTGGATTTATTAGTTATATAAGGCAAATGAGGGACAGGAAACTTACAATAAAATGGATTAAATGATTTTGATAGTATTCACTTGAGATGTGTGCTGCCACATTTTTTATTCAGCTTAGACATTGAACTTCTCAGTTGCCTTCTTTCCTCCTCTGAATACAGATCACTGTGCTTTGCAGCATTCTGCATCTTGACATTGATGTATGTATATATATATATGTATATAAAACAGTGTCTTAATATTAATGGTCATTGCAAAACTGATATTACCATCAGAATCTTAACTGCTTATTTTTTCTAAACCTACATTCCTGATTTTGATTTAGTGCATTTGAGTCATCTGGCTTTACTCAACATTAAGGCCCCAGTAGAAAGAAGAAACCCAAGATAGAGTAGTTTTCAATACTGCTCACTCCCAACACCAGGGTCTATATTCATTCAGTAGGAACATGAGGGTAGTTTTTTTTTATATATTCAGTTTTTGTTGAGTATATATCTCAATTTATTTTCAAAACCTCAGGATTCACATGCTTCCTGCAATGTAATTCATCTTTTATGTTTATGTTACTGTATACTTAATAAAATGTAAAATGTTTGTATAATATTTTGTTTCCAAACACATAAAGCCTATGATCAAAATCAGAGATTCTCTTCCAAAAAGACTAAGATGGAAGAAGGAATCATAGGCACTCAAATCAGACAACTCTTTTCTTTTTTTTTTTATTGTAAACAGATGGGATACATGTTGTTTCTCTGTTTGTACATGTAGTAAAGGCATACCATTTGTGTAATCATAAATTTACATAGGGTACTGTTGGTTGATTCATTCTGTTATTTTTTCCCTTCCCCCCACCCCTCCCATCCCTCTTTTCCCTCTATACAGTCCTTCCTTCCCCCATTCTTGCCCCCCTCCCTAACCCTCACTCTAACCCTAAAACTAACCCCTCCCACACCCCATTATGTATCATCATCCACTTATCAGCAAGATCATTCTTCCTTTGGTTTTTTGAGATTGGCTTATCTCACTTAGCATGATATTCTCCAATTTCGTCAATTTGCCTGCAAATGCCATAATTTTATCATTCTTTATGGCTGAGTAATATTCCATTGTATATATGTGCCACAGTTTCTTTATCCATTCATCAACTGAAGGGCATCTAGGTTGGTTCCACAATTTGTCTATGGTGAATTGAGCAGCAATGAATATTGATGTGGCTGTATCTCTGTAGTATGCTGATTTTAAGTCCTTTGGGTATACCCAAGGAGTGGGATAGCTGGGTCAAATGATGGGTCTATTCCAAGTTTTCTAAGGAATCTCCATACTGCTTTCCAGAGTGGCTGCACTAATTTGCAATCAAATCAGGCAACTCTTGACTGACAACTTCTCTGGAAAAGTATGATGAAACTTTTGAAATCATGGCAAATTCCTCACACACGATTTGTTTTTCCACAATGTGTTGGGAGGATTTGCCACAACATGTGTGTTGATGATTGCATCCATGTTTCAAAATATTTCTGTAAAAATATGAAGAAAAGAAGTTTAAAAAGAGTTTATATCATAGAGGGTTCTAACAGTAAATTTCACAAATTGAAATAATTACAATGGTTAGTTGGATTATGTGACTGATTTTCAGAAAGAATTTAAGGGGAGCAGGGGTAGAGTTGAGATGCCTGGGAAAGTGAGGATATGGTTTTTCCTTGAACCCAGGAGGTCAGACGCAGTCTGTGACAGAAAAACCTGATCATCTACAAGGGAAAGTTCACAATACTATGACACCTCGTGTATTGACTAATACCATAAATCTTGTGTTGTGGTTTATGTTCCACTTTTTTCATTCCCTTCTCCACTGATATGGTCAGTACGTAGCTAGAAATGATGCAATCTGTGATTATATGTAATTTATTTTACTCCTCTCCTGTAAAAACAAATTCATTATTTGCTGAAGAATAGTCTTTCCAGAAATTTCAACTAGGAGTTATACACCGAGAATATACTTGCACATATGAAATAAGAGTTTTCTCATATGTCCATGATTTTTTTAATTTTCTACTCAATGGCAGTCACTGAATGAAAAATTTTTGCCTGCTATTCAATTGCTCTGCCACTTAGCCTCTCCCACAGACCTCTCTGATTCTGTGGTAGGTTTTGTATATCCAAGTGAGTTACAAAGAAAAAATTAAATATACCAACACACCATTACCAATAAACAAAGTTTCCTAACTAGGAAGAATATTCACAGTGCGGTGGGGGAAAATAAAAAAAACAATGTGGGGTGGGTAGAACAAGCCAACATTCACAAGTTGTCTAGTGTTTTTAGTTACGACTCCATTTAGAAAACTTTGAGTTTCAGAGCAGGAGCAGAAATCTTCATTCATCAGGGCTGATCTTCTTTCGTTGTTCCACATGGGATGTTTGTAGGGGTCATAACCCAGGTCATGAAAATTAATTTTATATCCTCTTCTGTTAAACAAAATTTTTTTGTGTTTTCTGAGAATAGTATTGATCCTAAAAAAACCAAAAAAAAGACATCAGACAGATCTAGCATCAACTTCCTCACAGTGCTACGTGCCTTAAGCCAGGTATAAGTAAACGGCAGCGTGTGGTAAGGTGCGGCTTGCATTCATGCCCATACTGCTCATGTTCACCAACTTGTAGCACTGAGTTTGGTCCTGCAAATTATACATGCGGTCATATGTGTATATGACCATGGGCCCTCATTAGAACATGGATGACCAAGCATCTTATCTTCCCTAGGAAACTTTAATAATACAAATTCTGCTTCTTTAATAATACAAATTCTTTTCTCCATATAAGTCTGTAATTTGATCCCTCTCTCTCCCTGCACTGTCCTATGGCAGTTCTTACCAATCTCTATATCACCATAAAAACACATTCCCTTTTAATCCCTTTCTCTAGGTACAGCCTTTCATGCTACCTCTTGTGCATAACATTACTTTTGAATTTTCCATTCATCTCCATCTGTAGAAAACACATCATTTCTAGCACCTGTTATCATCTTTAGCTCCTACCACAAACTCAGTTTCGGGTGGAAATAAATACAAATATTGACAGAAACATGAGGTAAAAAAGCAGCCCACTCAATTTCAGGAACTGATCTACTAGACAGGAAAAGGAATACATTAAAGGTATTCCTTTTAATAGGATATTATCCAGTCTGGAAGCTAAAAAATATCAGGGAAAGCAAAACCAGTTTGTCTGGATTTGCAGGCATAATCAATTTTGAAAAAACAGATTGATGGAAGAATCCATATAAAAAATTTTTAAAAATTCAAGTTCCCATCTCTGGAGGTTTCTTTGGACAACCTAAAGCTAAAATTAGGGAGAAACAGCAGAAGTTAACTAGGTAATTTTGGATGGAGCAATGACAAAACTGTGATAATGTAATTCAGCTGTTTTTATTGTGTAGACCCCCAAACCAAACTCCTCCCTATAATTAGCCAGACTCCATGATGCACATGGCATCCATTTGTCATTCATATGAGAAACCTATCACATTTGAATCATTGGTTGTGTTTAAGAAACCTATTTTCTTAGTAATAATATTATAATAATACAATATTATTATTTATCATTATTATTGTGTAACATTATTATTTTGTAGGTGCTTTGGAATGAAACCAAGATTTTTTTCATGATAGTAATTCACTCTGTTACCCAGCAGAATTCTCCTCTATAGATACCTAACTTTTTAATCAGACATCACTTTTTTAAAAATACTTTTATTTATTTATTTATTTATTTACTTATTTATTTATTCATTTGTTCATTTTGTGGTGCTGGGAATTGAACCCAAGGCCTTGTGATTTTGAGGCAAGCACATGACCCACTGAGCTATATCTCCAGCCCTATGTTTTATTTTATTTTTATTTCTTTGTATTATATTTTATTTTATTTATTTTTATTAAAATATTTTTTTTATTTTTACAGACACATTTTGATTCATTGTACACAAATGGGGTACAAATTCTTATTTTTGTGGTTGTACACAATTCATGTAATCATATATATATATAGGGTAATACTGTCTGTTTCATTCTACTGTTTTTCCATTCTTACCTCCTTCCACCCCTTTTCCTCTACACCATTGAAAGTTCTTCATTCTTCTCTTCCCCCACTACTCCCCATCATTATATATTGTCATGCACTTATCAGAGAAAACATTCAGTCTTTGGTTTTTTGGTCTCAGCTTATTTCACTTAGCATGATCTTTTCCATCTTCATCCATTTACCAGCAAATGCCATAATTTTATTCTTCTTTATGGATGAGTAATATTCCATTGTGCATATATACCACAGTTTCTTTATCCAATCATCAATTGAAGGGCATCTATGTTGGTTCCACAATCTAGCTATTATGAATTGAACTGCTATGAACATTGATGTGGCTGCATCACTGTAGTATGCTGATTTTAAGTCCTTTGGGTATAAACCAAGGAGTGGGATAGCTGGGTCAAGTGGTAAGTTCATTTCAAGCTTTCTGAGGAATCTCCATAATGCTTTCCAGAGTGACTGCACCAATTTGCACTTCACCAGCAATGTACGAGTGTGCCTTTTTTCCTCACATCCATGCCAACACTTATTATTGCTTGTGTTCTTGATAATAGCCATTATAATTGGAGTTAGATGAAATCTGAGGGTGGTTTTAGTTTGCATTTCTCTAACTACCCGGGATGCTGAGCACTTTGTCATATATTTGCTGATAACCTGTATATCTTCTTCTGTGAAATGTCTGCCCATTTCCTTAGCCCATTTATTGATTGAGTTCTTTTTATTTTGGATGGAAAGTTTTTTAAGTTCTTTATAAAGTGCTCTTTCTGAAATGTGTGTGGAAAAGATTGTCTCCCACTCTGTAGGCTCTCTTTTCACATTATTGAATGTTTCCTGTGCTGAGAAAAATCCTTTTAGTATGAAATTATCCCATTTATTGATTCTTGCTTTTATTTCCTGGGCTATGGGGGTCTTATTGAGGAAGTCTGGTCCAAAGTCAACAAGATGGAGATTCGGGCGTACATTTTCTTCTATTTGGTGAAGGGTCTCAGGTCTAATTCCTAGATTCTTGATCCATTGTGAGTTGTTTTGTACAGGGTGAGAGATAGGGTTTTAGTTTCATTTGACTGTATATGAATTTCCAGTTTTCCCAGCACCATTTGTTGAAGAGGCTACATTTTCTCCAATGCATGGTTTTGGTGCCTTTGTTTAGTATGAGATAACTATATTCATTTGCTTTTGTCTCTGTGCCTTCTATTCTTCTCCATTGGTCTTCTTGCCTCTTTTGGTGCCAATATCATGCTATTTTGTTGCTATAGCTCTAGAGTATAAATTCTGTATCATGATACCTCCTGCTTCACTTTTCCTGTGGAGGATTGATTTAGCTATTTTGGGCTTCTTATTTTTACAATCAAATTTTATGACTGCTTTTTTTTAATTTCCATGAAGAAGGTCACTGGAATTTTGACGGAATTTTCACTGTGTCTGTATAGTGCTTTTGGTAATATAGCCATCTTGGCAGTAATAATTCTGCCTATCCAATAACATGAGAAGTTCTTCCATCTTCTGAGGTCTTCCTCAATTTCTTTATTTAGTGTTTTGTTTTGTTTTGTTCACTATAGAGGTCTTCACTTCTTTTGATAGATCAATTCCCAAGTATTGTATTTATTAATATTTGAGGGGTTATTGTGAATGAGTTAGTTATCTTAATTTATTTTTCAGCTGATTTTTCTTAGAGTATCAGTGTACAAATGATTTATGAGTGTAAATTTTGAATCCTGATAATTTTGTGATTTAATTTATGAGTTCTACAAGTTTTTTGGTAGATTTTTTGGGTCTTGTAAATCTAGGATCATGGTGTTAGCAAACAGTGATAGATTTAGCACTTCTTTTCCTGTGTTCCTTCAATTTCTTTCTTTTGCCTGTTTTGAGTAGGTATTCTAGGACTATGATGAATACATTGTAAAAGTGGGTATTCCTTTCTTGTTCCTCTGAAACAATGGTTTCAGTTATTGTCTGTTTAGAATGCTGTTGGCTGTGGGCTTGGTGTATGTAGATTTTACAATGTTGAGTTATGTTCTTTCTTTCCCTACTTTTTCTAGTGTTTTGATCACAAATGTATTATGCATTTTGCCAAATGCTTTTCCTACAGCTATTGAGGTAATCATGTAATTCCCGTCTTTAAGTCTATTAATGTGATGGATTATGTTTATTGATTTTCATATGTTAAATTTAGGAAATTTCAAAAAATAGATAATGACTTGCATTCTATTAGATCACAATGGAAAAATAATTAGAAATAAGGGCTGATTATAAATAAAACTTACCCAAATACATGGAGTTGTAGCTCTGGGAAGAACTCCATTTGATCATGGTGCATAACTTTTTAATTTTTTAATGTAATTTGCTAGTATTTTATTGAGAATCTTTTATCTATGTTCATCAAGAATATTGGTATAAAGTTTTCTTTCCTTAATAAACCTATCTGATTTTCATATCAGGGTGATACAAACTACATAGAATGTGTTCAAAGGATTTTCCTTCTATTCTTTTTTATAGAATAATTTAAGGAGGTTTCTTATGAATTCTTAAAAGTCTAATGTTACTCACCTGAGAATCCATCAGGTCCTGGGATTTTCTTAGCTTGTAGTCTTTTGATGGCATCTTCATTTTCTTTATTTGAAATTGATCTGTTCACATTTTTTATGTAATCCTGGTTCAATTACTGTATGTTATATGTCTTTAGCAATTTGTCAACATCTTCATGATTTTCTATCTCATTGAAATATAAATTATCAAAATAGCTTTTGATTATCCTCTGTATTTCAGTAGTACCTGTAGTGATATTTCCCTTTTCATCACAGAGTTTAGTAATTTTTCTCTCTCTTGGTTAGCTTGGTTAAGTGTTAATAAATATTACTTATTTTTTCAGAGAACCAACTTTTTGATTCATTGATTTAAAAATAAATTTAAATCTCAATTTCATTGTTTTTGGCTCTGATTTTAAATATTTTTCTGTGTTATACTGATTTCTGTGTTAATTTTTTTTGTATTTGGGTCATAAGATGTAATGTTAGATTATTTGGGGTCTTTCAGGTTTTTTTGATGTATAAAGTTTTTATGACGTATTGAAAGTTCAATGCTATGAATTTTCTTCTTAAAATTGCCTTCTTAGTGTCCTGGAGATTATGGTGTTTTGCATCATTATTCTCTTTTGCCTCTATGTAATTTTTATATCACCCCAATTTCTTCTGCTCTCCATTTATCATTCACTAGTGAGTTTTTCAAACTCCATATATTTGGTAAGTTTTATTTTCTTAGCCCTTATTTCTAATTATTTTTCTATTACAATCTAATGAAATGCAAATCATTATCTATTTTTTGAAATTTCCTAAAGTTTCTTTGTGTCCTAAAATATGGTCTATTTTAGAAAATTTTACAAGTGCTGCTGAGAAGAAATTGTATTCAGACACTGATGGAAGAAATGTTATATGTATATTAATATAAATATAAATATATAGTCTAAATTGTACTTTTTTCTGTACATTATTTAGGTTTTGTATAATCTGTCTAATAATGAAAGATGATTTTTAAAATTACTGAGTGTCATTGTCTTGTGGTCTTTTTGTTTCATTATATTGAGAAGGGTTTGTTTGATATATGTAGATGCTCCATTTTGGGGGCATGCATAATTACAACTGTTAATTCTTTTTATTTCATAACACCCTTAAGCATTATGAAATGACCTTCTTTGTCTCTTTTGATTAACTTTGGTTTGAATCCCACTTTATCAGATATGAGGCTAGAAACACCTGCTTGCTCATTTATCCATGTGAGTGATAAGTTTTTTACCATATATTTATCTTCAGACTGTGTATGTCTTTGCCTATGAGCTGAGTCTCTCGGAAACAGCATATTGTTGGGTCTACTTTTTAAATTCAATCTATGTCATTTGATTGATGAATTGAGCCCATTAAAGCACAGAATTATTAAGAATTTTATTTTCTTTCATTTTGATTTATTTCTAGTTTTAAAATTGAATTTTATTTTCCTTTGATTCTCCTAGTATAGTTTCATCCTCTGATGGTTTTCATGTTTCTCCATGTCTTCTTCATGAAATATTTTATTGAATATGTAGTTCCAACTTGAAATTAGTTCCAACTTTCAAGCTGTGAATTCTTTTAACTTTTGTTTATCATGGAAGGTTTTTATTTTATCCTCAAATATGAACTTTAATTTTCTTGGTTATAGTATTCTTCCTGGATAGTGTACATTGTCCTTTAGAGTTTTGTTGAAAATATTCCAAGCCCTCCTAGCTTTTAACATTTGGGTTGAAAAATCAACTGAAATCTTCAATGGTTTACTTCTAAATGTGACCAGTCATTTCTCTCTAGCTGCTTTACAAATTATGTCCTTTTTCTGTAAGTTAGGCAATTTTTAATAATGTCCTATAATGCTTAATTTGAATTGTCAACTTGACTGGATTAAGAGTTGTCAATGCTTAAGTGACCTCTGGTGTGTCAACGAGTGTGTGTGTAGAATGATTGGAATGTGGGATGGTGAACTGAAGTGGAGACCCTCCCTAAGCATGGATGGCACCACCCAATAGGAAGCCAGAAGAACAAGGAAGTAAACCCAGATGCAAGCCCAGCTCTTCTCAGAGGGGTTCTTGATCAGTGCTTGGATCATCTGAGGATATAAGACTCTTGCTTCTTCACTCTTCCAAAGAAGACTCTGCCAGTGATTCTCCACATAGTTTCCAGAAGTCTTGTTCTTGAACTAGGGTAGCATTGTTAATCCTTCTTATTATGGGGTTTCTGTGTCTTGGACTGTGCAGCTTCTTGTTCTTCCAGCTCTCCTGCTACAGACAGCCATTGTGGACTCTCCAGCTTCTGGTTTTGTAAGTCAATCTAATAAATCCTCTTTTAAAATCATACCACCTGTTGATTCTGTTCTAGAGAACCCTGACTAATATATGTCCCTTGGAATGGGTTTGTTGTAATTTTGTATGTTTGGATACCTGTATGACTCCCATATTTGATTTTCTTTTTCATTTTAAGATTTAGGAATTTTTCTATTATTATTTTATTGAAAATACTGTGCATTTCTTTGATTTGTACCTCAGATCCCCTGTAAATCCTAGATTTGACCTTGTAATATTATTCCATATTTCTTGAAAATTCTGTTCATGGTCTCTTAACATCTTTTATCCATGATCAAGTTAAGTATTAAGATTATATATATTGCCTTTGTTGCCTGAAGATCTTTAAAATGATCTAGTCTCTTAGTAATGATTTCCATTAAATTTTAAATTTGTTTTATTGATTCTTCCATTTCAAGAATTACCAATGGGGGCTGGAGTTGTGATTCAGTTTAAGAACACTTGCCTAGTACGCATTAGGCACTGGGTTTGATCTGAAGCACCACATTAAAAAAAATTAACTGTTGATTTTTCTTCAAAATCTCTGACTCTGTAATGAAGTGATATTTCACTTCTTGTATTTTCTCTGTGATTTTACTCCTGCCATCATATTTTACTTCTTAGATCATCTTATCTGTGTACTTTCTAAATTCCTCACCTGACATTTTCTGCACTGTGGTGTCAGTGGAGTCTATTGTTGAATCATACTGTTTGTTTTGGATATTTTCTTTCATTGCTTTTACATATTTTTTATGTGTCTACACATCTGTTCAAATGGATCCAAAGAAGGAGGGCTTCTACTCTACAAGCTTTGAGGAATCCTGTAGGCTTAAGATGCCTCAGATTGGGGGAGTTAAATAACAACTAAAACTTATGCATATGACTTGTAGGATTAAATTACATACTTATTTCCTATTGTGACATCTACAATGTTGGTTGATACAATAAACAGAAATGGTAGGATAGCAGTTTCTATCAGTAAAGACAGTAGGTAATCATGAATCATATCTCATAAAATCAAACGGTAGGTGTTATCTTTGATTTCCTGTGTATTAATTTTTTGCTTTAGAATTAGTGAGTGATGCAGTCTGACATTTTATAAACTAACCAATAGTAAGAGAAGTTAAATATAGGGTTAATTAAGAGGGACAAAGAAGAGATGAGTGGGTAGAAAATGGTTTGCAATTTAAAAAGTTGAATAGGACTGATGCAGAGGCAAAATATTATGTGTTGTTTCTGAGGAGGAGGACAAAATAAAGGAACAAGGGAAGAGTGAAAAAGAGAATGTTGTATTTGGCTTCTAATGATTCATCTTCTATTTATTTATAGATGGTTAAATTAGGGATTATAGGTATACATAAAATTGGAATTCACTGTGCTTTATTCATATATGTACATAAGAGAGTCTGGTTTGTTTTATTCTACTATTCATCCCACTTTTGTCCTCCTTCCTTAGCTATAACCCCTTACTCTACTCCAAAGATGATGCTTTTATTTTTAATGAATTATCCCCTTTTCCATTATTTCATCTAGCATTCACACATGAAGGGAAATAGTTTGACTTTTGACTTTCTGAATCTGGCTTATTTCACATAGAATCAAGTTCTCCAGTTTCATCAATTTTCCACCAAATGCTATCATTTCATTCTTCTCTATGACTAAGTAAAATGCCATTGTGAATGTACAGCATATTTTCTTTATCCATTAGACTTTTGTGGGTATGTGGGCTGGTTCTCTAATTTGGTTATTGTGAAATGTGTTGCTATAAATACTGAGGTGGCAGTTCCTCTACAGTATGCTGATTTTAGAAATTTGGATATATATCAGGGAGTGGGACAACTGGGTCATGTGGTGGTTCCATTCCAACTTTTGAAAGGGATATCCATAGGGCTTTCCAGAATTATTATACTAATTTGCTATCCTACCAACACCACAAAAGTGTACATTTTTCCCCACATTATTCCTTTTGATCTTCTTAAAAATTCTTTTTAGATATACATAACAGTAGAGTATATTTTACATATTATACACATATGGAGTATAACTTCCCATTCTTGTGCTGTCCATGATGTGAAGTTACACTGGTCTTGTATATATAATCTTCCCCCAAATGTTCTCTCTGATTTAAGGATACCCCACTTTATTCTTGAAAATTGCTATTATGAGTGAAGTGAGATAAAAATCTCTATTTAGTTCTTTTTAAATGTAATAATGTTATTGAGGTGTAGGAAAATAGCAAGGACACAATAATAATAGACTCTCCTCCATGTAGTTTTGACTTGCATTTCACTGATTTCTAGATATGTTGAACTTTTTTTACATATATATGTTGGCCATTTATGTTTCTTATTTTAAGCAATGCCTTTTTAGATTTTTTGTCCATTTAGTAATTGGGTGGTTCATTTTTTTTTTTTTAGTTTTTTTATATCCTGCATATTAATTTTCTAACATTAGGAGCAGGTGAAAAAGTTTTATCACATTGTTAGATTCTCTAATTGATGAGGGTGTAAGTTCCTAGGTTAAAATGGTGGACAATTTGCCCTCTATTTTTTTTCTATGAGGTTAACTATCTCTTCCAGTGTCTAGGTCCTTGACCTAAAGTGAGTTGAGTTTTGTGCAGGCTGAAGGATAGGGGATAAATTTTTCTCTACTCTACATGGATTTCCAGTTTACCCAGCATCATGTGCTGAAGAGTCATGTGTTTGTGGCACCTTTTTCTAGGATGAGTTACCTGCATATATGTAGGTTTGTTGCTGTGTTTTCTGTTCTGTTTGTCTTCATGTCTGTTTTGGTGCCTATAGCTTGCTGTTTTTGTTACTACAGCTCTGTAGTATAACAAGGTGTAATATTGTGTTGCCTCCTGCTGTACTTTTCTAATAAGAATTACTTTAGTTATTCAGATCCACTTGTCATTCCATGAAAATATCATGATTAACTTTTCTATTTCTATGAAGAAAATCATTAGAATTTTTATAGGAATTGAATTAAATCTCTATAATGCTTTTGGTAGTGTAGCCATTTTGTGATATTAATTCTGCCTATCCAGGAACATGGGAGATCTTTTAATCTTCTAAAGTCTTCTTCAATTACTTTTTTAAATGTTCTGTATTTTTCATTGTAGAGGTCATTCACCTCTTTTGTTAGATTGATACCTGAGCATTTTTGAGCCTATTATGAATGGGAGAGTTTTGTAATTTCATTTCAGCTGGTTCATCAGTGATATATAGGAATGCAATTGGTTTATGGGTATTAATTTTATATCCTGTTAATTTTCATAATCTTTGGTGAATTCTAGAAGACTTCTGTTAGATTTTTTGGGTCTTCTAAATATAGAATCATGTCATTGGCAAATAGAGATAATTGAAGATCTTCTTTTCCTATTTATATAACTTTAATTTCTTTCTTTTATTCAATTTTTTCAGTGAGGTTTGTAAGTACTAAATTGAAGTGTTAAAAAAGAACATTCCTCTCTTGTTCTCATTTCTAGCAGAAAAAAATTTTAATTTTATCCATTTAGAATAACAGTGGCCTTGGGTTTTTCATATATAGCATTTACAATATTGAGGAATGTTCAGACTATCCCTAACTTATTTAGTGTATAGAGCATAAATGGATGCTGAATTTTGTCAAATGCTTTTTCTTCATCGATTGTTGATAATCATGTGATTATTGTGTTTAATCTATTGATGTGATGATTTTTTTTATTGATTTGTGTATGTTGGACCATCCTTTCATTCCTTGCATGAAACTCACTTGATCATGGTACTGTATCCTTTTTAATATAATTTTGTATGAAATTTGCCAGTATTTTCTTTAGAATTTTTGCATCTATATTCACCAGGGATATTAGTCTGAGTTTTCTTTCCCTGGTGAATCTTTGGGTTTGGTATCATGGTGAAACTAGGATCATAGAATGAGGTTTGAAGTGTTTCTCTTTTTTCTGTTTCATGGAATAATTTGAGAAATATTGGTGTAAAGTCTTCTTTGAAGGTCTGGGAGGACTTGACTGAGAATCTCTTTGACCCTGGTGTTTTTTTTTTTTTTTTTTTTGGTAGGCTTTAGGTGGCATCTTCTATTTTATTGCTTGAAATTGGTGTGTTTTAATTTTCTGTGTCCTCCTACATTAGTGTAGGTCATATTTCTCTAAAAATTTTTTGATCTCCTTGTGATTTTCTAAAATAGTGTGAAAATTCTTTTCTACTGTTTTGGTATAGATTTGTTCTTTTCTTAGGCTTTGAGATGTAATTCTAGGTTATTTAGTTGAAATTTTCTATTCTTTTATTGAATGAACTCAATGAAATAATCTTTCCTCTTAGAAGTTCCTTTGTAGTGTCCCAGTAATTGTGACGTGCTGTGTCACTATTCTCATTTACCTCTATGTATTTTTTTAATTTCATCCCTGATTTCTTCAACTATCCATTAGTTATTTGATATTGTAGTATTTATTGTCCAGTTGTCAGGGTAGCCTCTCTTTTTTTTATTTTATCATTTATTTCTGATTTCCTTCTTCTTTGTTCTCATATAATCCAAGGTATTACAGCTATAGTTTGCATTTACACAGAGTTGCTTTGTGGTTTAAAATGTGATCTATTAGGGATGGGGAGATAGTTCAGCTGGTAGAGTGCTTGCCTCGTAAACACAAGGCCCTGAATTCAATCCCTAGTACTGAAAAAAAAAGAAAAATAATGTGATCTATTTTAGTGAAGTATCCATGTACTATTAAGAAAAATTGTATTCAGTCACTATTGGATGAAATATTCTATTTGTCAGTTATGTCTGAATTATTAATTGTATTGTTTATTTCTAAACCTTCTTTATTTAGTTTTTGGTTGGAGGATCTATCAGTTGTTGATAGGGATATATTAAAATCACCCAGTATAATTGTGTTTTGGTTTATTTGATTCTTGATATTGAGAAAGGTTAGATGTATGTAGATGGTCTATTTTGGGGGTCATGGATATTTATAATTGGTATGTCTTATTGATGTATAATTCCCTTAAGCAGTATGATATGACATTCTTTGTTCCTTTTGATTATCTTTGACTTCAAGTTCAATCTATCTGATATAAGAATATTAATGCCTCCTTGTATATGAGTTCCAAGTGAATGATATTTGTTTTCCATCCTTATACCTTAACTTGTGAATGTCTTTGCCCATGAGAAAAGTCTTTTGGAGATAACATATTGTTAGGTCTTCCTTTTTAATCCAATCTTACAGACTATGTCTTTTGATTGATGAGTTATGGCATTTACATTCAATGTTATTATTAGATATAATTTTTATTTCATATCATTTTGAGTTATTTCTCATTTTTAATTTGTTTTTATAAGGCTATTTCAAGTTCCTTGGGTCACCTGTTTTTTACACATCCCCAAAACAGGCACAGACACATTGGCCATGTTTTGTTCATGACTTAGCCTCAACAGTTTAGATCCCTAAAGTTGTCATTAGGTCAGTCATCAGAAACTTCCTCCTCATGGATCTTCAGATCTCAGTTCTGTTAGCTTTAATTTGTTTCCAATCTGCCCACAAATGTCTACTTCATTTGTTAGACAGAGATGTGGGCAGAAAGTATACACAAAATTGGGGTCCCCACTATCAGGTTTTCTTCTCTCTGGCATTACCTCTCACTTTCCATGATCTGGGGATTAACTCTCTCTTTTCTGGGTCTTCATGAACCCAGGCTACAGGTTTCTTTAAAGATGTTTTTACCTGCTCCACCCTGTGGCCTCTCCTCAAGCAAAAGGAGGAAGGAAAACCTGTGCCTATCCCAATGCCTTTATGTCTTTTTCAAACTGTTAAATGGACCTCTATTCTCTCTCCTGACTTAGTTCTTCTTTAGTGTTTTCAGGTAGGATTCCTTTTGTTCCTTTGTCTAGAGTTTAAAATTTTCTCTGTGTATGTGTTGGAGATAGGGATGAAGAGACTCAGCTACACTAAGAAATACATTTATAGAGCTCTCTTTTTATATTAAAATAGTGTAAAATTCATGAACCTTCTCATGAAAATTAAACACATGACACCCCAAAATTGTTGGTGCTATGTTCTAAAGTCCTAATGTGCTGTCCATCTTTCTAACTTCTTCCTATTTTTCTTATTATATATATTTTCCCTTATAAACCCATCTTCATTTTTGTTCAATGCACTCTGCCAGATATTTCGTCTCTTGAAATCTGCCTCACCACAGCAGCATGGCTTCTTTTACTTAGCATGTTTCCAGGGGCTTCCCCTTAGTCACCATTGCTCTGCTCCACCATGTCCATAGCCAGCAGGTGCTGTGCAGTGTATGTTGTTTGTCAGTTGCCAGGTCAAGTACAGACTACGGAAATGGTATATTCCAATGTCATACAAAGAGAAGGAAAAGATCACATGAGAACTTTTTCAGACCATTTATCAAGGAAACCCAAATGTGCTTCCTTGAATACTGAGATCTGAAGATCATTTTCGAAAGATATTCTAGTCTGCCTTTTGCTGTGCTATTGAGGATCAGGAAAATAAATTAAGTAACCTGGAAATAATTAACTGTTGTATGTAAATTACTTGGCTGTTGTGAACTTGAAATCATTTTTTATTTTGAGAAGGCTTATTTTATTGTGAATGAGTTTCTTTGGGGAGGCAAAGTTAAGGAAATAGCCAAGAAAAATCTTTTTAAAGCATTTGAGCAAGTTTATCTATTATAGGAGTCACAACATGAATATTTTAATGTCCCTGCACACTAAATGAATACTCATCAAGTATGCAAAATTTTTCAGAGGAAATAGGGAGCTAAAATATTTATGAATGAAATAGCCTCACCTTGGTAACTATTTTGTAAAATAGTAATAGAATATTTAAGAACCAGTACCACTACAATTGTATGTTTTCTTTTTTGCATTCATCTTTCCTGTATTATTTCATGCTGTATATGATCTTGATATATTTTATTCTTTTGTCAAGGTATGACATGTGAATATTTTGAGTAATAGTTCATCTTTAGTATATGCGTGTTACAAGAAATGAAGCATCTGTGATTATTTTATAAAAGAAAACATAACATTCATTATTGTTTATCAAAGAGAATTTGGATGACATACTCTGTCCAAGTAAGCAGTGCATAATATTTAGTGTATTCGGTCTTCAATTGTTGAAGGGGAGTAAAAAACAAAGCAAAACTATAGTGTATAGTGTGATTTTCTTGCAAACTGATTTAGAATGTTCTAATGTACCACATAAGAGTATGTTTAAATAACACAAGAAACTAAAATTCATTTGTAATCATGTAAAATATTTAAAGCTTTCAGTTAAGAAATTTTGTAGTGCCATATTTATTGAATCACATTTGTGCTACATGATATTGATCAATCTCTTTAAGAACTGTCAGAAAGCTGTTAGAAATGTCTTCTGCACTATATATTGCTCAGTGATAACCCTTTCCATGTATCAATACTGAACTTATTTATGTAATTCAAAAATTCTCATGCTGTCTCCATACCTAAATGTTTTTTATTGTAAACAAAATACATTTATTAATTTGTTTTTTATTTTGCAGTCACTCTGGCATAAAAAATAAGGATATCTTATAAATAAAAGCTATAGTGCAATTCACTCAGTGGTTATTTTGAACCACTCAACCCCCTCCATTATTCATTTTTACTCCCAAAACATCCCCACATCCCCACAATGGAATCATATATTTAAAAATATTAAGTCCCTGGAATGTATGGTTCACATCAAAACATCATTTGAGTACTTTCATGTAATGTACACATCTTCATGTAAGAAACATATTTTGTGGTTGCAGTTACCTTAAAAAGTAATTATATTCAGGAGCTAGCCTGTTTGCTTTGGATGCTGTGTGCTGGGTTATAACAAGTTGTTGCTTTTGTTATCTGTATACAGCTGCTTGCTTTAAATTAGTAGATCCTGAAATAGCTTTTCTTGCATATCTAAAATAAAATTATTTCATCTAAAATAAAATAATAGCAACTACCAAAGTTATTTCCATGGCACTAGTGTAAATGAAGGTGTTCCTGTTTCTGTCATTATTATTTTTCTCCCTTCTCCTTTTTACATAGAGTACTCAAATGTTTTACACTTTTGCTACATCTGAGTCTGATAATATCTGAAACTCATTATTCCACTACCCAACTCTGTAGTCCAAATGTAACATTATTAATCTGATTCTTGGGAAATATTTAGCTAAACAGTCAGCCTTTATATTTTTCACTCAGAAATGAACTCATACACGGGAAGGACTTTTTCTGTCCTCTCTAGGAAGCTTTTGAACACGTATTTTTAAAAGTTTTTTTTAAAGATGGATTTAATTTAGTAATGTATTTCACTTAAATATATCCAAATTATCTTTTCTGCATTATCAGTAGAACAATTAAAATTTAATTAAAGTTAAAATTTTGTGAGATAATGAATGCTTATTACTTACTGTCATAGGCAACTAAGGGCTTTTAGATTTTTAAAAATACATTTAATATGTACTGACTTAACCATTATTGTGTTTGTTTTAATGAAAATACTTGATGTTGATTTGCAACCATCACCATTATCTGTCTCTGAGGATTCTTTTTATCTTGTAAAACTGAAGATCTGTACCAGTTAATCAGTAATTCTCACTTCACTTCTTCTCGCAGCAGCTACCATTTCTATTTTATTTTTCTAGGATATGCATTAAAATTATTGAATTATTTTATATTCTTTTCTCCTACTAAGTCTTTGAAATTTAATGTACATTTCACATTTATGGCACAACTCAGTTTGTACTAACTTCTTTCAGGTACTCATTAGCCACATTTGGCTATGGGCTGCTGTTTCAAATAGCCAGACTCTATGCTATAATGTATACTGAATCCATATATAACTGATCTGTAGTATGTGACAGAAATCATTTCTGCTTTCTTAATTTTATTCTTATTTGTTATTATGAAAAGTAGACAGGTTCCAGTTTTCAAAAATTTTGAAATAGGTAGGTACAAATTTTTTTAAAAAAGTTGTATGCCCAGATTCTGAAATGATGGCTATGACTTGATTAGACATTAGTAACCATATGACTGTGTTTAAAAGTTTGCTAAGAAGTTGGTGGATATGAGCTATCAGATTTAGGACTATTGTAGAATATAGATTTCTTGACAACTCTGTTGGGGTTGACACAATTGCCATGCTTGATAACTTGTTAGAGGGACTCTCTCTCATGTCTCTAATGTAAAGACTTATTTCAGACTCATTTAGAGAGATGAGAGTGACATACCACAGTTCATCTTAAATATCTAGTATGTTTAAATGAATGGCATTAATGACTGACCATGAAGGTAACTCGATAAGTTTGACAGTCAGATATGAGATGCCATTTAGGACAACCCTATACATAACAGGTTTCTTTTTGGATTGAACTTTTGATTTCATTGACTACCTCCTTGCTTGGTACAATACCTGTGTTACATTATTTTTAAATCCATTTCAAAATCTCCATTTTTGCCTATGATGGAGTAACTTGTAGAAGACTAAACTTTCTGCTGAAACACTAGAAGTGTTAGGAAACTAAAATTCTTTTGAAGACATTGTAGAGCTGCTGAGTCAGTTAAGACTCAAGAGAGAAGGATACAGACACATTCTCTACTGGGTTTTCTCCTGTGTTATAAAAATAAGAAAAAGCAACTGGAAGAGTTGCATGGAGCTTTTGCTATTTTGTTGTTCTGGCTCAGGTTACAGTGGAATCTGTTAAAGGGCTGTGTCATAAGAGTGAGTACAAATCACAGGCAGATCAATCTTTATAATAGTGTTCAAACTCAGGCTCAAGCAATCTCTTATCCTGACTGGATTGAGTTGATCTGTTCATCTACCTTGCCTTCCCTCTAGGAAAGAATAAAATTTTCTTTGGTGGAAGGTAATAGCACCTAGGATCTGTATATTTTTTCCTATAGACATTTCATAAAATCATTCACATAGAGTGCTTGGCAGTCAATAAAAAAATTGCTAAGTGTACAGTAAGACTAAGAGAAAAAAATCAAGAATGGGAATGGTTCAGAGCATCAAAATAGTCTTGATCCAGATTACACAGACTTGGGAGTTACAGAGGCACTAAAACATGATAACTAATCTAGTTATGAAAATGCATGCTGAGATTGAAAAGTTCACTAGAGAAGGGGGATCTATAGAAAAGAAAGGAAAATTTTGAAACAGATAAAATGTAGTAACTAAAATGAAGAACCCAATAGATAGGTTTAATTAAAGGTTAGATACAGTTGAAAAGAGGAATAGTAATCTAAAAAATAAATTAATAGAAAATGTTTAGCAGAATATACTTGTCAGTTTGGTGTTATAACCAAACCAAGCTAAGCCATAAAGTCTTTTCAGTAATTCACCAAAATCCATCTTCTATTTTACAGCTTAGGATTTAAAAAGTTTTTATTATAGTGTAATTGTAATCCTTCCTATTTTGATGTGTGTGGTTTTATATTTTTCTTGTAGTGTTTATTTTGAAACATATAGTAAATATAACATGGAGTTGGTAAGGAAGAAAATTATTACTACTTGTAAATTTGTACATGATACCCTCCAATCAGCATCTGAGCAAACAAAAATTATTACATAAATAGTATCTTATGCAGAGGTCACCTGTTCAGCAAACTCAACTATTTAGAATAGTACCTTAGAATAAAACAATAAGCAAAACACAGACAGAAATAGATAAACAGAGGTGGTTGGTAAAACATGTATTTTAGCATAATGGAGTTTTTGAAAACATTAGCTGTATATAGATAAAATTCCTTTATTGTGTTTATTTATTTTTATGTGGTACTGATATTTGAACCCAGTGCCTCACATATGCCAGGCAAGCACTCCACCACTGAGCCATAACCCCAGTCCAAGCATAAAGGAGTTTATGAGGATTTTACTCTTATATAGGATAATGCTTATAGTATAATGGTGACCTGGTAAACCTGCTCATTGCAAGTCAAAAAGTAAATCAGAAAGAAGTGATGGGTAAATTTTTGAAGAAATGGGTTTGGTACATTTTTTCATCATTTGTAAGACTACACCATGAATTGTATCATTCATTTATGTATGTATAAGAAAGAAAAAATGCTTTCAATTACATTTTGACATCCTATTAATTGTGAAATAATCCCAATTTCAGAGATGCTATAATGTGGAGGATAAAGTCAATGGCAATCCTGTTTTTAAGTCTAATTATTTGTTATTTGTCTGACTTGGGCCAGGGAACTTCTTTGAGAAAATTTCCTAATACATAAATGTGGGATAGTAAAAGTTCAAAGATTATTCTTTATCCTTTACTCTTTACATCTCCTAAATCATAGTTATATCCAAAGATATCTAGTGACAGACTCCTATGTGATTTTGATTTGTAGGGAGAGAATCTTTTTGAAAGTACATTTTAAGAAAATTTCCAATCCATCTAAATTTCATTATTATGATTGAATTATAAGTCTGCAAATTTTTGCTATTCTAATAATCCCCAATATATATAGCATTAATTAGCAAATGCATCTTTTTAAACAAAAGTTTGAATTTTGTGATGTTTGGCAAAATAAACATTTCTTGATTATATTAATCATATTCCTATTTTGAAGATTCCTAGGAAACCCAGAATGACATCGTTTTCTTGAGCATTAAAATATTGATAACATCACTTTTGTGTTCATTCTTTCAGGATTTTTTCAAGCCACATTCAGTTGATAGGATGAAAAAAGTTTAAGATAAGGCTATCCCTCACTCTTTGAGAATGACAGAGTATTGGTGAATCATTATCTGAATTACCTGAACAAATGACTATTGAAGAAAACAGCAGCAAGGCTAATAGTACATATTTGGGATGGAGGAGATGCTTTCACCATTTAATTATAAACAATGTGAACTTACTGTCTAGATAAAGTCATAAAAATGACCTTTTATTTCTCTCATTCCCTGGTGTTTTAGGAAACACAACTTTGTATAACTTTCTCATGCTTACTCAAATATTCTACATTCACTCCAACATTTTTACTATGCCTGTCTCAAGTCATAATGAATTATTCCATCCCATATTTCTGATTTTTACTAGTTCATAAATAATGATGTATTGCATAATAATATTATCCTAATTGTTGAATAACTATTTTTAAATTGGCATTTAAATAATTTTACTAATCTTATAATCTGAAATAATGCAGTTTAAAAATGCATAGAACATTTGTGAAATGTGTTTGTGGTCTTAGCCACATAGTTTTTCCATGTGCTATATGCATATTGACTCTTTACTAAATTCTAAGTTTCATCATGAGTAAAGTTTATTGTTTTAAAATTTTATGTTTGTTACAGATGTGGTAGTATTGAGAGCACATAGAGCAGGTAGGCCAATAACTTTAATAATAGCCCCTTTTACAATAGTAAATTTGACAGGTAGTAGAGAAGAAAAAATAGAAACTGTTGAATTTCTTCTTCACCAGACTTACTTGATATAATACTTGAAGGCATCATACTAGACATTGAAGAGATTGCAGGTAGCTAGGACTACCACAATCTGATATTGCATACTCCCTTGCTTTCATGAATAACTTTGACAGAAATTGTGCATCTTTTTGGTCAGTGCCTAATAATTTCTTTCATAAAATTCTTTCCTTATGTAGTTTAGGCTTATTGTTGTTAACATAGAAATTATTTTTCACTACAAAGAAGTGTAGAATTTTGTCTAAAGTACCTGCAAGAATAGAGAATTCTGAGTCCATCAGATTTTTTAAATGTTTAATTTTTAAATTTCTTTCAAAAAGAATTTATACCATTTCCCTTAAAATTTAAATATAAAATTATCATATGAAGCAGTAATTCTGTTCTTAGGGTTATGCTAAAAAAAGTTGAAACAGATTTACAAAGTCTTGTTCATATTTTGTGACATTTATAACTAAATAACTTTTATTTTTGGTACCAGGGATTGAACCTAGGGACACTTAAACACTGAGCCACATCCTCAGCCTTTTTTATATTTTATTTTAAGACAGGGTCTTGCTGAGTTAGAGCCTGGCTAGGTTGCTGCGGTTGGCTTTGAACTTGAGATTCTTCTGCCTCAGCCACTTGAACTGCTGGGATTATAGGCTTGCACCACTGTACCTGGCCTAAGTAACTTTGAAGTATTATATTTTAGGAATGTTTCTACTTGGTGATAGACCTGTGATTGTTTAAATATTCTTTATATTAAAATCTCAAATTTGGGACAATGATTTTATAGTCTCTGTATAAATGATACTTAAGTACTTTTGTTTAATTCACTCATTGGCACACTTTTCTGGATATATTTCAAAACAAATATAAGTTCATTTTGACAACAATCATATCTTTTATATTCTATAGCATTCTTAATTATAAAGCACATACTAGGTAGTGAATTCATGAAGGAATGGATGTAAACAAATTTGAGATATTTAAAGTCAGCAAATGGATAAAATCATTATATTAGTTTTGTGATTACTAAATTTTATTACATGAGAAAGTAATATATATTAGCTAAATTAAACTACTTTTAATATTTTTATAAATATTTATCATAGAAATTATTTTAACACTACTGGTTTGTATGAATAGTCCTAGACATGCATTTATATGTAGTGATCTCTATTATAACTTTAGTTCTATACTTTGCTTTCTCAGTCCTTCCCATGTGATCCTGATTATTGGGCTGGTGATGGATCTACTTTCAAATACTGAGAACCACAGAGCCTGTGCTGAAGACTAACAGGCCTCCACTATCTCACAGCACTCATTCCTTCCTCCATCCGTGCACAGGGCCTTTCAAGAAACCCCCATTGTGAAGACCCCACAGTGTTACTGGAGGAAGCCTTGGATCCATCATGGCAATGCCCAGAAATGGAAGCAGATTTAGTAATTTGATTATTTGTCTATTTTATCCAGCTTTCTCATTGAAGAACATGCATGTTGCTAGCTTTTAGTCTGTCAGCTTTTATTATCTGTTTCCTTTGCCAGTTAAAAATAACAAGTTAAGAGTAGGAAGGATATCAGAAAGATGGAAGATTCTAGAGAGGGTATTTTTGATACTACAGAGAAGTAATATTTGAATACCTGTCCATCAGAAAGGAACCAAATCCCATAAGAAGGACATGCAGAATTTCAAACTGGCAGCTTAGGGTGGTGATTAATTTAGGATCATACCTCATTAATGCTTGAAATAATCACTATAGACTTGTACAATAATTAAATTATCACCTCAGTTGTTACCCTTTATTATTATGTCCTTTTGCAAATCCAGGAAAATACATATCTGAAAGTTTATATTTACTTTATGCCTACTTCCCTGATCATTTTTGGTGGTGTCTATTTTTAAAATTTTCAAAGTACTTTTAGTTGCAGATGGACACAAGAATTTTACTTTATTTATTATTTTTATGTAGTGCTAAGGAGGAATCCCAAGTGCCTCACATGTACTGGGTGCACACATTACCACTGAACCTCAACAATAGCCCTAGTGATTTCTTTTTTAGAAATTCATAATTGATTTGACTTTTATAACATGTTATGTTTTCAAACATAACAATTCAAAATTTCTTGAAATTTTTTTGGGGTACCAGGATTTAACTCAGGGGCAATCAACAACTGAGCCACATCCCCAGTCGTATTTTATATTTTATTTAGAGAGAGGGTCTCACTGAGTTGCTTAGTGCCTCACTTTTGCTAAGACTGGCTTTGAACTCACCATCCTCCTGCCTCAGCATCACAGGTGTATGCCACCACGCCCAGCTAAACAGAACAATTTTATTGTTTTATTAGGTAATTATTTTTACTGAAGTTTCTGAGCATTTTTGGACTGCTTGCATTCTTTCTTGCCATGACAGATTATTTCCTGATGTGTTTCATGAAATTTGGGAATATGAACTCCTGCAGTTTTTAGCTGTGGGTAATGTGTATGGCTTTACCTGTTTACGTGTAATCCTACAGATTGATTTGCTGCAGTAAGCTCAAGATGACTCTTAAATTTTTAACAATTTTACCTGTTAAACATGGCTATTATTGATGTTTAATCATATGAACTTATAATTAAGGTAAATCCAGAAACAAAAGCAATGAATATGCAAAAGTAATTATTTCTGATAGTTCTAGTGCTTTTTACTATTGTTATATATGTGGTAAGAGTTACTTCTGTGGCATATTTATTGCAAAGTACCATGTAATGTGTAATTGTTACACATTCAGTGTCATGTTGGTAACATGAAGTCTGCTATGGAGGACTGTTGCTGAAGGAAACACTACAGGTCAGGACTTGGCTGACTGTTTTTTGATTGTCTAAATCAGGGGCTTATTAGTACATTTTTAGGTTTTGTCAACTATAATCTCTGTTTCATATTCTTTTCTTTGATTAGTAACATTTAAAGTACAAAACCAAAACAAAACAAACACAGAAACATGTATAGTTTAGAAACCATACAAAAAACATCTATTCTTGTACTGGACTCTTGGTCTAGATTTAAGAAAGCAATGTTGAAAGTTTTAGGAAATGAGATTAAATTTTAATTTACTGGATCTCTAGCTGTTAAGTAGTAAATGGCACAAAAATTGAGCAAGTAAGTGTTCTTATGGTTCACAAAACCACCAATGAGCAGCTGTGTTTGAATCATACTTGTTTGTTAATAACATAATAACATAATAAAGTTGTGTCAGGTAGTATTCAAGTTTTTGTTCATAGTCTGAGACTACCAAACTTACCTCATAATTTTTTTGTAAGAGACTGGTGTTTCTGTGAGGACTCAGTTGTAGTTTAGACACCCAAGTCTTCACCTTTTATCCCACTGTGCACCTAAACCCAAGCACTTTCCTGACAGCATCAGCAACCCCTACCAAGAAAGTGACAGTCTGTCTATGCTTAAGAGTTCTTGACTTTCAGTTTTCTCTTTGTTAAATTTGCTCCCTGGGTATTGTCTATACATTCTTGCAACCACCTTTATATATTTAAGCATTATATTTTGATCTACATTTCATTGAGGTAGGAAAATTTTCAAATGTTCCTATAAATATAAGAAATGTTTAAATTCTTTAACATTTTTAATTGTGAAAAAAAAAATGTTACTGTAGATGTATCTGATATCAAATTTTAAGAGATCAGAAATCAATCACTGATACAATGATTTTTGCTGCCAAGTTAATTTTTTGTCTAGATGTCAACATAAAATTTCTCCTGATTATCTTTATAAGTATA
This sequence comes from Sciurus niger, assembly GCA_020740815.1. NCBI lineage: Eukaryota > Metazoa > Chordata > Mammalia > Rodentia > Sciuridae > Sciurus > Sciurus niger. Next base: position 332,253 of record JAHUXG010010189.1, read on the forward strand.
ATCCATTATCATTTGCAACTGTTTAAGAATATGAATTGGACATTTTTTAGTGTTAAGTTACCAAGACAAAAATCTAGAAATAAGGTAAATTTTAATATTGGTTTGGTAAGAAAGCCTTGAGTTCAATATTTTTTTTCACATAAGGGAGTTTATTAAGCAAACAGAGTGTCTCCCTGCAGGGTAAGAGAGAAAATGAGAGGAAAAGAGAAAGGAAAGAGAAAGGGCACGTGCTAGAGAGAGTGGAAAGTGAGGAGGAGAAAGAAAGCAAGTGTGTAGGAGCGAGAAGCAAGAGAGGAAAGATCGAGTTCAATTTTTAAAGTACTATTTTTAAGTAACTATTATTCATTAAAAGTTTAAATGTATATTTCCAGGCTGTAATTTTTATTCAACCCTGAATAAAGACTTGAATGCAAGTTCTTTTATGTTTCATAATCCAAGAGTGTAAAAAGATTTTTTAGTACTTCCTATTTGAAGACATTTGAGTTAATGTCTTGATCTCTTAACTTCACACACATGTATCTGACTCTAAAAGACTTTTGCTCTGATTTTTGGATGTTGGTTTTCTATGCTTTACCTGCAATGATAATTACATAGTAGGATAAAATAAATATTCATTAAGTTAAACATTGTCTCATTTTTCAATAGAGATATTGTTCACAAATTTTTTAAAATGGGATCAAATGTTGAGAATGGCCATGCTTCTGGGAAGTCATCTGAAGAAGTTCAGTCACCTACAGGTGTTTGCCTCAGAAATCATAAACATAGACAGATCTCAATGGAGGTAACACTTTAAAAATATATAAATATACATTTATATGTGTGTTTTTGTATACAAATAAACACACATACACATTATATGTACACATATATATCAAGCAAATAAAGCAATTTGAAATTTTTTATGAAGAGAGCTATTATAATTATATCAGTGAGTTGTATTCTTAATATTTCCTTTTTTCTAATTACTATTCCAAGGCAAGTACACATCAATCATAGTATTCTGCATTCTACAGAATACAGAGTATTCATTTTTAGTTCCCTGTGGAGGAAAAGTGATTTTTTTTTAAATTCCAGATATCTAGACTGACATCATTGTAGAGGACCTTAGCAAAGTCCTCTATTCAGAAAATGTGATTTAAGTTATATCTCTCTGAGATTCATTTAGGTACTTCATATTCAGTTTTTAAGAGAGAAAAATAAAATAGACCCCATCTTTTTATCCCTCTTGCATTATAAGTATCAGTATCATTTCCTTTGTGGTTCATGGAACCTAGAAATCCCATATTTCATTTTTTATCAATGTGATATTACAACTTTGTAGACAGAAATTATGACTTATCATTTCGGTATGTACTGTACATTAATATTTTTCTAGGAGATCCAAGATGGCAGCATGGAGGGAGGCTGCATTCCTTGAAGCTCCATAATTCCGGTTTCAAGCAGAGGATATCTATTGCTTGGTTTGGCACTTTTTGCTGCTTATCTATCCCTTGTTGTTTACCCCTTTTGTCTGCTGTGATCACCTGCAATCTGCCAGCATACCGATGCCTTTTTTGAATGCAGATTGCTCACTGTCAGGCACCTATCACCCGCCATTTGCCTTACTCTTGCCTGTCCATCACCTGCCTTACACCTATCCATCACCCAACCCACAAGGTTCATCTCCTGATCATCCAAAGACAGTCAACTAACTGATCACCCACCGCCAGTGGAGCACCAGCTGCCTACTGTTGCCTGGAAGTTTACTGATACAGTACCTACAAGTTTGATTACATGTGGCTCCCGCCATTTTGAGACAACAGCCAGGCCCCATAGGACCCCTGGCCAGACTGATTGAGCCCCATCTCCAGGATCACTCAGCCAGACCAATCACTCCCTGCCTCTGGGGCCTTCACATCAACTGACTGCTCCCTGCCACCAGGACCCCTAGACCAACTGACCATGCCCTATCACCGGGACACCAGACCAATTGATTGCAACCAGCCTCCAGGATCCCACAACCACACCAAACACACCCAACCTCCAGGGCCCCTGCCAGACCAATTGCATCCCATCTCTAGCACATCGTGCTGACCACGGCCGCACCCTGAGGTGCAGCTCCCCATTTGCCAACACATTTTGAAGCCAGAGCGGCCATCTGGGATAATCCTGAAAGCCGTAGCTCCGATCTTTAAGTGGGGCAAATCCCATCCTGAGACACCTGCTGGAGGATTGAAGCACATTGTCAGGTACCTCTCATGCATCAGGCCACTGAACTCTGGAAGGTTTCATTACTATATGACTGTTATACTGTAGATTTTCTGTTTTTCTCCTTTTTGAAAAAGTTTAAGATTTTATTCCTTCCCTTTTCTTGCTCTTTTTTCCTTTTGTTTACCTGTTCCCTCAGAGTCTGTTTCTCCCTTTTTGCATGCTAACATCCAATTTCTTTTGATTAAACTCTCACCCTTTCTACTATCTAGAACTTCTGTATATTCTTTCTTATACCATTAACAGCCACCTTCTACATCTCTCTGCATCCTCTTTGTCCTCCATTTGAAACTGCAGACCTTATTACAAATTGGTTTGTTTTACTGAAGATATTATTTGACTCATTCCCTTTATTATGACAATTTTGATATTGTCACCATAGGGGCTATTTGGTCTAAGATTGCATAGGGTCTGAATTTGGCACTGCAAATATTGATCTCCCCTTAAAGAAAGGGTTTTGGAAACCTATAAGGCCACTATAAGCCTATAGGGGGAAATTTGCAATACCCCAGATCTGCACAACTAGAGGGGAAGATACATGAACAACATGAAAAAACAAGGGAAGAAAATGATCCAAACAAATCTAGATTCTATATTAATAGAATCCAATGACAGTACGTTAGAAGAACTGCCGGAAAAGGACTTCAGATTATACATGATTAAGATGATTGGTGAAGCAAAGGATGAGATAAGAGAGCAAATGCAGATAAAGAATGATAATACCAATAAGCTGAAAGAGCACCTGCAGGAACCAAAAGAGCATTTCAACAAAGACATAGAGATTCTCAAAACAAAACAAACAAATCACTGAATTGAAGGAAACAATAAACCAAATAAAAAACACAAAGGAAATCATCACAAAAAGACTAGACCACTTGGAAGACAGAACCTCAGACAACGAAGACAAAATATTAAATCTTGAAAATAAAGTTGCCCAGAGAAGATTGTAAGAAATCATGAAAAGAATCTACAAGAACTATGGGAATCATGAAAAGACCAAATTTAAGAATTATTGGGATTGAGGAACGCACAGAGAAACAAACCAAAGGAATGAACAACCTATTCAATGAAATAATATCAGAAAATTTTCCAAACCTGAAGAATGTAATGGAAAATCAAATGCAAGAGGCTTACAGAACACCAAATACACAAAATCACAACAGGTCCACATCAAAGCACATTATAATGAAAATGCTTAATATTCAAAATAAAGATAGGATTTTGAAGGCCACAAGAGAAAAGCATCTGATTACATATAGGGGAGACCAATACGAATAGCAGCCAACTTCTCAACCCAGACACTAAAATATAAAAGGACCTAGAACCACGTATTTCAAGCTCTGAAAGAACATGGTTGCCAACCAAGAATCCTATACCCAGCAAAACAAAACTTCACATTTGAAGATGAAACAAAATCCTTCCATGATAAACAAAAGTTAAAATAATTTACAAATAGAAAGCCTGCACTACAGAATGTTCTCAACAAAATATTCCATGACGAAGAAATGCAAAGCAACAATGTATGTCAGCAAAGGGAGAAACTACCTTAGAGAAAAACCACTCAAAGTAGAAACCAAGCCAATTTGAAAACCAAAAAGAAGCCAAATGACTGGGAATACAAATCATATCTCAATAATAATCCTGAACATTAATGGCCTAAAGTCATCAATCAAAAGACATAGACTGGCAGAATGGATTAAAAAGAACAACCGAAAAATATGCTGCCTGCGAGACTCATCTCATAGAAAAAGACATCCACAGAATAAAGGTGAAAGGATGGGAAAAAAATCTACCATGCACATGGACTCAGTAAAAAAGTGGAGGTTTCCATCCTTATATCAGATAAAGTGGATTTCAAGCCAAAGTTAGTCAGAAGGGATAAAGAAGGACATTTCAAACTGCTTAAGGGAACTGTAAATCAGGAAGACATAATGATAGTAAATATTCATGCCCCAAACAATGTTGCATCCCTGTACATTAAACAAATCCTTCTCAATTTCAGGAATCGCATAGACCACAGCACAAAAATTCTGGGTTACTTTAATGCACTGCTGTGACCACTAGATAGATCTTCCAAACAAAAACCAACCAAAGAAACCATATAACTCAATAACACAATCAATAAACTAGACTTAATAGACATATATAGAATATTCCATCCATCAACGAGCAGATTCACTTTCTTCTCATCAGCACATGAACCTTCTCAAAAATAGACCATATGTTATGCCACAAAGCAACCCTTAGGAAATGCAAAAAAAATACAGATACTGTCTTGTTTTCTATCAGATCATAATGAACTTAGAATAGAACTCAATGACAAAATAAAAAAGAGAAATTACTCCAACACCTGGAGATTAAATAAAATGCTATTGATTGAAATATGGATAACAGAAAACGTCAGGGAGGAGATAAAAAAATTCTTAGAGGTCAAACAAAATGACAATACAACATATCAAAATCTCTGGGACACTATGAAAGTGGTACTGAGAGGAAAATTCATTGCATGGAGTGCATTCCAGAAAAGAATGAAAAGTCAGCAATTAAATGACCTAATGTTACAGCTCAAAGCCCTAGAAAAAGAAGAACAGAATAAGAGCAAAAGTAGTAGAAGACAGGAAATAATTAAAATCAGAGCTGAAATCAATGAAACTGAAACAAAAGAAACAATTCTAAAAATTGACAAAACAAAAAGTTGGTTCTTTGAGAAACTAAATAGACAAACCCTTGGCCACAATAACAAAGAGAAGGACAGAGAAAACTGAAATTACTAAAATTCATGATGAAAAAGGAAATATCATGGCAGACACCAATGAGATACATAACATAATGAGAAGCTACTTTGAAAATCTGTATTCCAGCAAAATAGAAACTATGGAACACATTGACAAATTTCTACAGACATATGCTCCTCCCAAACTGAACCAGGAGAACATACACAATTTAAATAGATCAATATCAACCAATGAAATAGAAGAAGCCATTAAAAAACTACCAATCAAGAAAAGCCCAGGGCCAGACAAATTCTCAGCCGAGTTCTACAAGACCTTCAACGAAGAAATCATTCCAATACTTCTCAAAGTATTCTAGGAAATAGAAAAGGAGGGTACCTTACAAAATTCTTTCTATGAAGCTACTATCACCCTCATAACTCAAACCAGGCAAAGATACATCAAGGAAAGAAAATTTTAAACCAATAAACTTGATGAATATAGATGCAAAGATCCTTAACAAAATATTGGCAAACAGTATCCAAAAACATATTCAGAAAATCATGCACCATGATCAAGTGGAGTTCATCCCTGGAATGCAAGGATGGTTTAATATCGATAAATCAATAAATGTAATCCATCATGTCAATAGACTTAAGGATAAGAAACATATAGTTATTTCAATTGATGCAGAAAAACACCCCTTTATGCTCAAAACGTTAGAAAAATTAGGGATATTAGGAGCATACCTGAATATTGTAAAGGCTATTTATGCTAAGCCCATGGTCAACATCATTCTTAATGGAGAAAAACTGAAGCCATCCCCTTTAAAAATGGGAACAAGGCAGGGAAGTCCTCTTTCACCACTTCTATTCAATATTGTCCTCGAAACTCTAGCCAGAGCAATTAGACAGACTAAAGAAATTAAAGGGATATGAATAGAAAAAAGAGAAACGTAAACCATCACTATTTGCTGATGACATGATTCTATATTTAGAGGATCCAAAAATCTCCTCCAGAAAACTTCTAGACCTCATCAATGAATTCAGCAAAATAGCAGACTATAAAATGAACATGCATAAATTTATATGCAAGTGACAAAACTGCTGAAAGGGAAAGGAAGAAAACAACTCCATTTGCAATAGCCCCCCAAAAAATAAAATAAAATACTTGGGAATCAATCAAACCAAAAAGGTAAAAGATCTCTACAATGAAAACTTCAAAATATTGAAGAAAGAAATTGAGGAAGACTTTAGAAGATGGAAAGATCTCCCATGTTCTGGATAGCAAGAATTAACATTGTCAAAATGGCCATACTACCTAAAATGCTGTACAGATTCAATGCAATTCCAATTAAAATCCCAGTGATGTACCTTACAGAAATAGAGCAAGCAATCATGAAATTCATCTGGAAGAAAAATAAACCCAGAATAGCTAAAGCAATCCTTAGAAGAAAGAATGAAACAGGGGGTATCAGAATACCAGAACTTCAACTATACTACAAGGCAATATTAACAATAACGGCATGGTATTGGCACCAAAATAGACAGGTAAATCAATGGCACAGAATAGAGGACATGGACACAAACCCAAATAAATACAATTTTCTCATGCTAGACAATGGTGCCAAAAATATGCAATGGAGAAATTGTAGCCTCTTCAACATTTGGTGCTGGGCAAACTGGAAATCCATATGCAAAAGAATGAAACTAAACCCCTATCTCTCACCCTGCACAAAAATCAACTCACAATGGATCGAGGACCTTGAAATCAGACCAGAGACCCTGCATCTTAGAGAAGAAGTGGTGGGTCCAAATCTTCACCTTGTTGGCTTAGGATCAGACTTCTTTAACAGGACTCCCATAGCACAAGAAATAAAAGCAAGAATCAATAACTGGGACAGATTCAAACTAAGTATATTTCTCTCAGCAAAGGAAACTATCAACAATGCAAAGAGAGAGCCTACAGAGTGGGAGAATATCTTTGTCCTCATACTTCAGATAGAGCACTAATTTCCAGAATATATAAAGAATTCAAAAAACTCTACACCAAGAATACCAATAACCCAATCAACAAATGGGCTAAGGAAATAAACAGACACTTCAAAGAAGAAGCTATACAAGGAATCAACAAACATATGAAAAAATGTTCACCATCTATAGTTATAAGAAAAATGCAAATCAAAACTACATTAAGATTCCATCTCACCCCAATTAGAATGGTGATTATCAAGAATACAAGCAACAATAGGTGTTGGAGAGGATGTGGGAAGAAGGTACACTCATACATTGCTGGTGGGACTGCAAATTAGTACAGCCACTCTGGAAAGCAGTGTGGAGAATCCTTAGAAATCTTGGAATGGGCCCCCCATTTGTCCCAGCTATCCCACTCCTCGGCCTATACCCAAAGGACTTAAAATCAACGTACTTCAGAGATAAAGCCACATCAATGTTCATAGCTGCTCAATTCACATTAGCCAGACTGTGGAACCAATCTAGATGTCCTTCAATTGATCAATGGATAAAGAATCTGTGGTATATATATATACAATGGAATATTACTCAGCCATAAAGAATAATAAAATTATGGCATTTGTAGGTAAATGGATGACATTGGAGAACATCATGCTAAGTGAGAAAAGACAATCTCAAAAATACACAGGATGAATGATCTCACTGATAAGCGGATGACATAATGGAAGGTGGGAGGGGTGCAAGAATGGAGGTAGGAGGGAGTGTATAGTGGGAAAAGAGGGGTGGGAGGGGATGTTTGAATGATTCAAATATCATTACCCTATGTAAATGTATGATTACTCAAATGGTATGCTATTGCTCCATGCACAAACAGAAACAATATGTATCCCATTTGTTTACAATAAAATAAATTTTAAAAAAAGATAACCTGCACAAATAAATTTTGATACATACAAAAAATAATTTTTCTACAAAAAATAAAACCTTTAAAAATAGAAATTTGTTTCTTTTTTTGTAGCTGTAGAGACAATGAGAATTAAAGTGTCCTGCTGGTTGATTATTTTTATTGTTAAAAGATTGTTTCTAAGTGAGTTAAGGAAAATAATATCAGTGTTTTCTGTAATAAGTTAACACTTTCACCCCTTGAGATCCACTTGATATTTGTGTAATTATTTAGATATATCAAAATAATAATATAATTGTTCTTAGTTTCCTTTATATGTGATTTTATCACAGGTATAAAAGATGTTGGTATTTGGGTCTATATATAGATCATATAATTCTTTCATTAAATTATATATTCCCCCCCAGAGGTGACATACTACAGATTATATCTTTTTAGTTTAATTCATTTTAGAATATAGAACAATTTATTTTCATTCCTCCCTTTGCACATATACACATGATCTATTTCTGATTTTTCATGGCCTGACTGATGATTTCAACTTTACAATGCTGAAAAATCAATACACATTTATAAGGACCCATACTTCACATTTTGAATTTTTATCTTTTCCCAGATTGGCAATTTGCAGTATGATACTACTTTGTGATGCAGTATCACAGCTCCCAGTTAGCCATGAAGCCACAGTACTAAACTATAGTACTCAATAGAATTCTGTATTGCTAAACTGTGATATTTAGCGAGTTAGATATATTTAAGTTCATTTCCAACTTAATGATATTTTTATCTTAGAATTGGTTTATCAGGACATAACCCCATGGTAATTTGAAGAACATGTACTCTTATTCAAGAATATTTTGGAGATTTTTTGTTTATTATTTTTGATGAGTTTCAGGCATTTCATTGTTTTTGGCAAAAATAATCTTGGTATTTGATTTGGGTTATATAAAATATTAAAATTAATATGGTGATAAGCAGTATTTCTGCATTGTTTAGTCTAACTATTTGGAATGTGGTATATATCTGTATTTAAGTCTTTTATCTCTCAGTAAATATTTACACAATTCCTTTTTTATCTCTTGTTTTTCAAGATTTTATTATAAAAGGATTTATTTTTATGATGTGATGATACAGGCAAGTTTCTCCTTGAAGTTTGTCTCATCTCACATTCTATACTTAATGAAATAGATCAACTTTAATTTCTATTAATATCAAAAAGAAAATGATTTAATTTTCTTTGTAATGTTGTATTTAAAATAACAATATCTACTTGTTTAATTATTTATATTGATCACATGATGTATCTGCATGTTCCTACCATATGGTGTAATAATTTCAAAGTAAATCCAAGATAAATTTACTAATGGAATGATCCCAAAATAACTGAGTCCAATTTGTCTTCTATCATTTCTGTAAAATTGCATCATACACCTTTGCTTGCAGTAGTAAATATTTTGCCTTGAATATATTATATATAATCAATGTAGGCAACTTTTAAACTGCAGTTAACTTCAGCTAATTTTTGCCATAAAATAATACTCTGAAGTACATGTATTTTTTTAATCTACCTTTCAAAATTGCCCCTTCTTCAAATTATCAGGATTTAGAGACTTAGAGATGATAATAACTCTAGTTCTAGTGACAGATAAAATTGGGAACTCTAGTCTTTATTTCTGGATAATTAGTGTATTCCATATTAAATTGACAAAGGAATATCAAATGTTTTGCATCATTTACAGCAATTAGTAATACTCAAGAGCAATGAGGTCTTTCTTAGTATAAACTTATCCATGTAACAAGAAGAGTACAGAATACATTGTAATTTGTATTTCATGAAAACATTTTCTGAATGGATTTCTGCAAAGTAATTGTCAGTAAAACTCAACTGGATTGCAGATTAATGACTTAAGGATATTTAATAAAAAAGTGGTATAGCAAGTAAATGTTAGAGTTAGGTTAAAAGTGATAAAAACTCATAACGGTGGCAAGTAAAATTGTGTATCTCAGTGTCATTGACCTATTTTGGATTGATTTAATTTCAGCTGGAAAATAATTTTGTCACTATGACTTATGGACAAAAGGAAAACATCTTTAGCTTAGATTAAGATAAACTAAACATCTACATCTTATACCACACACATTCAGCACATAATAGTAATTAAAAATTTGTGGTGTCAGAATTATTGTATTTAGATTAATTATATAATGATATGCTGACCCAAGATCACATGTAGTCAGCAGAATTCATAAAACCAATTTTGTTGAAGCTTCAGGAAGCCATGACTGAGATAGAGAGCCCCAGGGGCCTATTATTTTCAAGAAATACAATCCCAACTTTCTCATCCACTGGAAGGGGGAGAGGGTGTGTTGGGGTATGGCATATCTGACCTGAGTGTTCCAGCTCCTTCCTGGTCAAGGAACCCTGCTGAAAACTGACAGACTACACTACCCTCCAGGCCTGCTAGCTGGTGCATCCTTGTTCAGCCTACACCAGACATTTGGCCATCTGTTGACACCTATTCTGCTACAGCCTGTTGGTCCCCACCAGGTCTAGTGGCCAGGAAAGTCATGGAAGCATGTTCAATTTCTCACTAGAGGATCACCCAGCAAGGCACTGGACCCAGCAGCACTGACCTTGCACACAGGTCCTCCAAATCTTGGGTTACCCACTATATTACTCAGTCAGGGAAATGGCCTAGTATCCTCAGAGACACATGGAGTGATGGCTGGTGACAGCTTTAGACATAGGACTATGGTGTCTCCCCAGCGGCTTGGTGAGTTAGGTGATGATTGAGTTGAAGAACATCACCAAACCCTTGCAAGGTGCTCCTCCTCTTCTAAAGTGCCCAAACAGGTGACAGCCAATTCTGTGATACTGAACTTCTATTCTAGGTGGAAATGTGTGCTGCTGTGATTCCTAGAGAGAGAAGGGACTGAGTCATTTAGCATGTGTGATGGAGGCCAGGAGGCAGTTAGCCAAAATGGCAGAGCCAATCTGTGCACACTCCACCTGCCAAGCCCCACTACATTTGCTACATCCCTGCAATTAGCTTGCCCCCAGAAATTTTCTTGGACCAAATTTCCAAGGAGTCCTTCAACTTCCCTTTAAATGCACATATATCTGGAAAATATGCCATGGCATAAGGGTTCATCCTCTTGAACTGACTCATGCCTCTCAGACACAGACCCTTTGTGATGATGCCCAGGATCTTTATAGCAGGTCCTGGAGGATGCAGACTACAGGTTAGTGTCATGCCCTGGTGCAAAAGTGCTCCAAGAAAGTGAATGTGAGGGATGAAGCAAGCGTCTGAGAGTGATGTGAGGAGCACAGTTTTCCAGCACATAATACCATCTTGACCCATGCCTCATGCTGCAAGATCAGAATTGTACAACATTTCAAAACTGAATATTGAAAAATGGAATCACTATGAACTTTTCTGTAGGGCACTAAATGCAGAAAGTTGTTGCAAATAAAAAGATAAATTCAGTGAACACATACAAAACATTTTTTTCATTGCTAATGGTCTGAAAAAATAAACCTATTGACCATTGAGCTTCAAAATAATGTAACAAAACAGAAAGAAGAAATTGAGAGGTCATTTGGTAAGCAAAGATAATCACTAACAGTAACTCAATTTGCAAAGTACATGAATGCTTTTGCAAATTCATGGCTCTCTCCTGTTGCTTGCAATGGACAGCAGATTACATGTATGCTGATTTTGCTTGTCCTACACATGACATCACAGGTCGTGTGTAGGACATCAGGATGAGGAAAGACTTTTCATCCACCATACCAGCAGTACCAAAGCACAACAACTTACACAAGTATAGAATTGGAAAGCCAGCTCTGAGTGATAGCTCTCAAAGTAAATCATTCCCTCATCATCAAAATTTAAAACATAATAAATTGCTACTAAAGTGCAGAAATGTAGACCTGATATGATTGAAGCCTGAATTTAAAAAATGGAAAGTTAAAAGAAAAACTAAAGTTGTTATGAGAGTTATTGTCCATGAATAACAGATCCTAAAACATTTATAAAATACAAAATATGTTTTTTCTTTTCAATAGTTTATATGCACCCCAAAGATGCTGCATGCCCAATATCACTGATTTCCTTCTTTAAATGTGAACTTTCCAAATAGATGTTCTTGAGTGATGTGTACCCTTGAAAAACCAATCCAAAATTTGCACAAAACCATGGGAAATATGAGAACATTTCCTTCTAAGCCCAACACTACACAACATGGCTTCAAAATATCCATCAAAATGCATTCTACTCTGATGTATGACTAATTGTAAGTAATAATAAAAATATACTAAAAATTAGCAAAAACACTATAAAAATGCATCATTAGAGATGTGACTGGACCTACAATAAAACATGAAAGCAGGTTTTAAATATCCATTGTGGCTCCTGAGTGACATCAGAAGAAACCAAGATATGTTTTCAACACAGACTCACTCCATTTCTTTAAGGAAAATAATATCTTCCCAAAACAAAGAAAAATACAGTGAAAAAACAGAGTGCCAATAGCAACTCTCTTTTGTCATCACATCTAGGTTTCCCAGTTGACATTTAGGTTGACTTCCATTGCTTCCAGGTTTATCATTCCCCTCAGTAGGTGTTATACTCCTCCTGTGCTTATTTTGGACAGGCATGTTCCTGTCGTGGGGTTGCCCTAGAATTTTGCAGATGGGTCTGATCACACTTCAGGGAATGGTTGAAGAGCAGAAGGACCACTGGCACTTGCTGATTATTAGGAGGTACCATTCCTCTTTCTTATCCAAGATTTTAACCAATGGCATGAAAATGAGGTTTTTCTTGACTGGGGAAGCCACACAGTCATCTTTAAGTCACTTTTCAGGATGTCCACATATCCATTATTTACCTCAGTATCCACCTCAGCAGTGGCCATAAAGAATCATTCAGCTAAGATCCTCTGCTCCTCTATTTCCATCTTCCACTCTGAGTAAGACACATAAGGTAAGGAGTTGTGCTTAGACTGTGTAAAGTTTTCTCTCTGGCTGGCCCACTCTCTCAGAGCAGGGGCAGGACTGGGATGTGTGAGCTTCTATTGCATCTTGAAGACAAATCTATTATTTTTTTGTCCTCCCCAGGACTGCTGGCAGCCTTGCCACCTGCCTCATTCTTCCCACAGTGGTCCAGCGCTTGGGAGTTGGAAGCATTCTGTAAGCACATGGAGTTGCTGATATACATACAGTAGCTGTGGTCCACAACAACCAAACTGGTAAGGTGTGAAAACATCTGATGGCTGCTCATTTCAAATAACACTCTTGGCTTCCTGGGTGGCCTGCTCAAATGTCTATTCTGCCAGGTTGGGGTCAATAGGACTGGGGGAATCCATGCAAAGAACTGCATCAAAATTCAGAGGACTTTGATAGGAAGATTCAGATGCCTGCCTTTATAGTCAGCAAGCAGCAAAAGAAAAGGCTCACTATGTGACCCTTTGGGTTCTTACTATGGAGTCCAGCAAATTTGTGCATGCTCTGGGTCAGAGTGCTGACCAGAGAGAAAGAGGCTGTGTGCTCTGGTGACCCTAGGAGGTCACAAGTTCCTAGACAGAGGCCTGGGAGTGGGCCTGGACTCTGGGTGCCCCTGCATATTCCAGCAGTAATGAAAGCTGAGCTTAGCACAGGCTTGAGCTGGGGCATGAACATCATGGTAGGGTGGGCAGAATGCTGACTACAGAACCCAGCACAAGGTGGCCAACAGACTCCCAGCACAGTGGACCAGGATCAGGGATGAAGCAGTTCATGGTGGTAGTAAAAAGGAGAGAGGAAGGAAGAGCAATGTAACTTGGAGCCCAGTGATAAGAGGGATGTGGGGAGGGCAGAGAGGGATGGAGTTATACAGAATTCAGGCTGGAGAAGCCTCCAGGAAATTTTTGTAATGTGGTTAATTTCTTGAAGTTGTTAACTACAATTCTAAGCCCCCACAATATATATGAGAATTACCTTGCAAATTGTGTACGTTTAAGAAATATTAATTATAAGTTTTATGATACAATTATGGAAAATATATCACACATAAAAATGTGAAATCAATGACATGACACCAGCAGAAACAAAATAGTATTATAGAAGACTACAGGTCAAACAGATTGTCTTATTAAAAACAAAGTCTAAAGAAGAACCAGCTCAATGCTGCCTGAGTTGCTGTGATTAAGAACCAGACTGCCCAGTGAATGTCAAGACTTTCTACAACATGCATACACACTCATGAGCATTTACAGTTAGCTTCCTAATATTTTAAAAATACAGCTGAGGGCTGGGGAGAAAGCTCAGTTGGTAGAGTGCTTCCTTTGCAAGCACAAGGCCCTGGGTTCAATCCCCAGCACCACACACACACACACACACACACACACACACACACAAAATACAGCTGAATCTGTGCTTTAGAACAGTCCATGACAAAGTACAATTCATTTGAATATATGATTCAGGAGGCCAGACACTAACACAGTGACTACATGGCTCAGAACTATATTCCCAGTGACTAACTGTGTTTGGTAGTTGGCTAAGTAACTAAAGGAACAAATATAGGAATCCACAGATAAAAGATCATACTTTTCAAAGTTTTGATTAAAGACAAAGGTCTTAGACTGGATACAGTAGCACATTCTGATAATCCCAGCAGCCCAATACGCTAAGTCTGTAGGATCACAAGTTTGAAGTCAACCTCAGCAGCTTAGTGACAAGTTATCTCAAAATAAAAAGTGAAAAAAAGAGAAACTGGGGATGTAGCTCAGTGGTAAAGCACCAATTAGTTCAATCTAAGTATAGAGAGACAGAGAAAGAGTGATCAAAGAGTCTTAAGGCAAAAAAATGAGAAGTACAAAGATATACTCAAATAAAGAATGTGCTAGTTTTTCAAAAAATGAATATGGTGTCTCTTAGTAAATCTCTTAACTTCAGGCTTTCCTCTGATAGCCATAAACACAGGTTAATTTTACATATAACATAACTAAGGAGATTCCTTGATTTATGAATTTATTCCCATTTTATATAAAACATGAATTTAATCCCATTTTATATAAAAGTACCATGAAAGAATAATTTATCCAAAAATAATAGATAAGTGTTTTATAAACTGAAAATTTTCAGGATAGATGTGCAAGTAATCCATCAACTGGGAAAATGAAAAATAAGATTATTAAACTTATATTAGCCAAGGCCAGAGAAAATGTCATATGTGTTTCAATCATTGCCTACAAGCCAAAGAAACAATTTTCTAAAAAAATATGAAAGATAAGATCCATAACAGAAATAAGTTTGGTGAAATGTAGTACTTTCTCCTTGTAGAAATAAAACAAAAGCAATTAGAATAATTCTTCTGTAAACAGTATTCAATTTTATTTAAAAACGTTAAAATGTAAAATGCATCAGATTGCTATCTTGTAAGATATCTTCACACAATCCTTATTACAAAACTATTCATTAAGCATTTAAAAGAAAAAAATGTCCAATTATATAGAAAATAGTATACTGAGACTCTTTCAACATAACCATAAATCAGGATGAAAGGAAAATAGCTAAACACTTATTTGCTCACCAATCTGTATATAAATCTACATGAAGAAATTTTGCTCTGAATATTCTATCCCTTTGCTTTCATCCACACAAAGCATGCAGTGATGTATTTCTTCCTATCTCATGTTTTAAATGTAAAGCATGTATGTGAACTCTCTGCTTCATAATCCAAATTTTCTCTCTTTTTTGTCATGTTTCAAATTTATTTATCTTTGGAAATTGAATAATTATCATAAATGTCTCATTCAGGTAGAAATCATCATTAACTGAAAGATTATCATAGGTTGAAGGTTTTGAAAATTAAATAACTTGAGCAATTATTTCCTGTAGTAGGATGAAGATCAGTATGAATGACAAATCAAAGGTAAAACTACTTCACAAATGTAGCCTCAACCTTTAAACACAGTTAATCCTCACCTAGGAAAATAACAATATAGATCCCAACAGTACTCAAAAGACTTTTATTTGTATTTAGTTTAGAAAGGGATCTTATTTTGCCCAAAACAGAAAGAGGCAGTTAGTAGTCTGCAGCTAGATATGAGACTAAAAAAACCAAATTTCTGCCCCTCCAAGTCTGAGTCACTCTGATGAAACCACACCACATCCCTACAATTCAAGTTTATATAATGCTTTACAGTTTTTCTAATAGGCTACTTTTAGAGAGGTTTTAGCACATGGCAAAACTGAGCAAAAGTTGGAGGTACTGTATATCCCCATATCTCCCACATAAGCATACAGTCAATTCCATATTTGAGTTTTAAAGAACAAAAAGTGTTTTAAAGCTTTATAGCCAAAACTGTGAAGTAATAAATATTATTTTAATTCCCATTTATAAGTGAGGAAAGTAAATTTCAGGCTACTGATTCTCACTCCCAACCTCTGTTTTGAGATGAAGATCATAGAAAGTAACAGTAAAAACTGCACAGTGTCCTTCAGCTCACCTAAACCACAGGAATGTGAGCACACCCACTACTACTGCAGCTCCTCCAAAGCTCTCCTACCATGGTGTAAGTAAAAAAAAAATGATAATCCTAAACCTAATGTAAAAAATTTATAACCCCAATCACATTCAGAGGTTAACCCAACACCTCCTGCCATGTGAGACTTTCCAGGGACATTCTGAATCAATTGTTTCAACACGTGGCTACATTCTCAGTCCTCTGTACTTTGGTCCTTCATCTTACCCATATAATATATTCTTACATTTTTATTCAAAGAAAACCCTTGAATTCTCACTTTTCTAATCTACTGAACTTCATTCATTTCAGTACCACTACAATTTCACAATCATGACTTTCCAAATTCTAAATTGTAGCCTCACTTATGGTGGTAACTCCACAGCTCTGCAATTCAACTGGCCACAAATGTTGATTAAATACAAATTTAAATTAATAAAAATCAATTAAAATTTAAAAATCTAGGTCCAAAATCACACTAGCCATTTTAAAGGACACAACAAACACACTGGCTGCCATGTTGAACAAAATAGATTGTGAAGCATTCCAGTCTCTTATAAGGGACATGTCTGCTCCACAGCATAAATAATTGCAAATAGAATATGCCTCCATATGCAATGTCATTTTCTGTATATTCCAGTACAAGAACATCTGCTTCTCCTCCTAATCCTGATTGCTCCTCCCAACTTCTTTCATATTAGCATGCTATAGGGCTTTTCCTCATTCCTCTGCTTGTCTCATTCCAATTTCTCATAAGACAAACTTTTCCACATAACCATTCATATACTGGTGACTTCCAAATCCCTATCACCAGCACATTTTCTCATGTAAGTTCCGACTACTAATCAACCTATAAATGCATTTTCTTTGCTTTTTCTTAATTAATTTTTTTATTGTAAACAAATGGGATACATGTTGTTTCTCTGTACATGGAGTAAAGGCATACCATTTGTGTAATCATACATTTAGAAAAGGTAATGGTGTTTGATTCATTCTGTTACGTTTTTCCTTCTCCCCACCCCTCTTTTCCCTCTATATAGTCCCTACTTCCTCCATTCTTGCCCCCCTCCCACCCCTCATTAATTGTCATCATCTGCTTAACAGCAAGATCATTCATCCTTTGGATTTTTGAGATTGGCTTATCTCACTTAGCATGATATTCTCCAATTTCATCCTTTCACCTGCAAATGCCATAATTTTACTATTTTTAAAGCTGAGTAATATTCCACTGTATATATATACACCACTCTTTCTTTATCCATTTATTAATTGAAGGACATCTAGGTTGGTTACACAATCTGGCTATTGTGAATTGAGCAGCTATGAACATTGATGTGACTGTATCTCTGTAGTATGCTGATTTTAAGTCTTTGGAAACAGAATGAGGAATGGGACTGCTAGGTTAAATGGTGGTTCCATTCCAAGCTTTCTGAGGAGTCTCCACACTGCTTTCTGGAGTGGCTGTACTAATTTGCAGCCCCACCAGCAATGTGTGAGTGTACCTTTTCCCCCACATTTTCGCCAACACCTATTGTTGATTGTATTCTTGATAATCACCATTCTAAATAGGGTAAGATGGAATCATAGGGTAGTTTTCATTTGCATTTCTCCTACTACTAAGATGTTGAACATTTTTCCATATATCTGTTGATTGCTTGTAGATCTTCTTCTGTAAAGTGTCTGTTCATTTCCTCAGCTCTTTTGTTGATTGGATTATTTGTATTCTTGGTGTACAGTTTTTTGAATTCTTGGTATGTTCTGGAAATTAGTGCTTTTTCTGAATTATGAGTGACAAAGATTTTCTCCCACTCTGTATGTTCTCTTTTCACATTGATGATATTTTCCGTTGCTGAGAGAAAGATTTTTAGTTTGGATATATTGCAGTTATTGATTCCTGCTTTTATTTCTTGTGCTATGGGAGTCCTATTAAGGAAGTCTGATCCTAAGCCAACAAGTTGAAGATTTGGACCTACATTTTCTACTAAAAGATGAAGCGTCTCTGGTCTGATTCCAAGGTCCTTGATCCATTTTGAGTTGAGTTTTGTGCAGGGTGACAGACAGGGTTTTATTTTCATTCTGCTGCATATGGATTTCCAGTTTGCCCAGCACCAAATGTTGAAGAGGATATCTTTTCTCCATTGCATATTTTTGGCACCTTTGTCTAGTATGAGAAAATTGTATTTCTTTGGATTTTTGTCCATGTCCTTTATTCTGTACCATTGATCTACCTGTCTATTTTGGTGCCAATACCATGCCATTTTTCTTACTATTGCTTTGTAGTATAGTTGAAGGTCTGGTATTGCAATACCCCCTGATTTATTCATCCTGCTAAGGATTGTTTAAGCTATTCTGGGTTTCTTATTCTTCCAGAAGAATTTCATAATTGTTTGCTCTATTTCTGCAAGGTATATCATTGGGATTTTAATTGGAATTGCATTGAATTTGTATAGGACTGTTGGTAGTATGGCCATTTTGACAATATTAATTCTGCCTATGCAAGAACATGGGAGACCTTCCCTTCATCTAAAGTCTTCCTCAATTTCTTTCTTCTATGTTTTGTAGTTTTTATTGTAGAGATTACCTCTTTGGTTAGATTGATTCCCAAGTATTTTATTTTATTTTTTGGGGGGGGCTATTGCAAATGAAATTTCTTTCCTCATCTCCCTTTCAGATGTTTCACCACTTGTGTATAAAAATGCTTTAGAATTATGTATGTTGATTTTATAGTATGGTATTTTGCTGAATTCATTGATGAGTTCTAGAAGTTTTCAGGAGAAGTTTTTTTTTGATCCTCTAAATATAGAATCATGTCATCAGCAAATAGTGACAGCTTAAGTTCCTCTTTTCCTATTCATATCCCTTTAATTTCTTTAGTCTGCCTAATTGCTCTGGCTAGAGTTTCAAGGACAATGTTGATTAGAAGTAGTAAAGGAGGACATTCCTGTCTTGTTCCTATTTTTAAAGGGAATGGTTTCAGTTTTTCTCCATTAAGAATGATGTGGGCTTAGCATAAATAGCCTTTACAATGTTCAGGTATGTTCTTACTATCCCTATTTTTTCTAGTGTTTTGAGCATGAAGTGTTGTTGTATTTTGTTGAATGCTTTTTCTGCATCAATTAAAATGACTGTATGATTATTATCCTTAAGTCTATTGACATGATGGATTTTGTTTATTGATTTATGGATGTTAAACCATCCTTGCATTCCAGGGTTGAACCCCACTTGATTGTGGTACATGATTTTCTTAATATGTTCTTGGATATGGATTGTCAATATTTTGTTAAGGATCTTAGCATCTATATTCATCAAGTATATTGGTCTAAATTTTTCTTTCCTTGATGTATCTTTGCCTGGTTTGGGTATGAGGGTGATATTAGCTTCATAGAATAAATTTGGTAGGGTACCCTCCTTTTCTATTTCCTGGAATACTTCG
Organism: Sciurus niger; assembly: GCA_020740815.1. NCBI lineage: Eukaryota > Metazoa > Chordata > Mammalia > Rodentia > Sciuridae > Sciurus > Sciurus niger. The sequence goes on from JAHUXG010010189.1 coordinate 352,029, forward strand.
AGAAGTATTGGAATGAGTTCTTCTTTGAAGGTCTTGTAGAAGTCAGCTGAGAATTTGTCTGGTCCTGGGATTTTCTTGGATTGTAGGTTTTTAATGGCTTCTTCTAATTCATTGTTTGATATTGATATGTTTAAATTGTGTATGTCCTCCAGTTTCAGTTTGGGAGGAGTGTATGTCTCTAGAAATTTGTCAATGTGTTCAGTAGTTTCTATTTTGTTGGAATACAGATTTTCAAAGTAGCTTCTAATTATGTTATGTATCTCATTGGTGTTTTATATTTCCTTTTTCATCATGAAGTTTAGTAATTTGAATTTTTTCTCTCTTTCTCTTTGTTAGTGTGGCTAAGGTTTTTTTTTTTTTTTTATTTTGTTTACTTTTTCAAAGTACCAACTTTTTGTTTTGTCAATTTTTTCAATTGTTTCTTTTGTTTCAATTTCATTGATTTCAGCTCTGATTTTAATTATTTCCTGTTTTCTACTAGTTTTCCTGTTATTCTGTTCTTCTTTTTCTAGGGCTTTGAGCTGTAATGTTAGGCCATTTAGATGTTGACATTTCATTCTTTTCTGGGATGTGCTCCATGCAATGAATTTTCTTCTTAGTACCACTTGCATAGTGTCCCAGAGATTTTGATATGTTGTATTGTCATTCTCATTGACCTCCAAGAAACTTTTTATCTCCTCTCTGATGTTTTCTGTTATCCATGTTTCATTCAATAACATATTATTTAGTCTCCAGTTGTTGGAGCAATTTCTGTTTTTTATTTTGTCATTGATTTCTACTCTCAGTTCATTATGATCTGATAGAACACAAGGCAGTATCTCTATTTTTTTGCATTTCCTAAGAGCTGCTTTGTGGCTTAACGTATGGTCTATTTTTGAGAAGGTTCCATGTGTTGCTGAGAAGAAAGTGAATCTGATCTGCTCGTTGATGGATGGAATATTCTATATATGTCTATTAAGTCTAGTTTATTAATTGTTTCATTGAGTTCTACAGTTTCTTTGTTTGGTTTTGTTTGGAAGATCTCTCTAGTTGTGACAGCAGTGTGTTAAAGTCACCCATAATTACTGTTTTGTGGTCTATTTGAATCCTGAAATTGAGAAGGATTTGTTTGATGTACAGGGATGCAACATTGTTTGGGGCATGAATATTTACTATCGTAATGTCTTCCTGATTTATGGTTCCCTTAAGCATTATGAAATTTTCTTCTTCATTTGTTCTGACTAACTTTGGCTTGAAGTCCACTTTATCTGATATAAGGTTGGATACCCCCCACTTTTTTACTGAGTCCATGTGCGTGGTAGGTTTTTTCCCATCCTTTCACATTTAGTCTGTGGATGCCTTTTTCTATGAGATGAGTCTCTTGCAGGCAGCATTTTGTTTGGGTATTTCTTTTTAATCCATTCTATTAGTCTATGCCTTCTGATTGATGAGTTTAGTCCATTAATGTTCAGGGTTATTATTGAGATATTATTTCTATTCCTAGTAATTTGGGCTTATTTTTGGTTTTTAAGTTGGCTTGGTTTCTACTTTGAGTGGTTTTTCTCCAAGGTAGTTCCTCCCTTTGCTGACCTACATTGCTGTTTTTCATTTCCTCCTCATGGAATATTTTGTTGAGAACATTCTGCAGCACAGACTTTCTATGTGTAAATTCCTTTAACTTTTGTTTATCATGGAAGGATTTTATTTCATCTTCAAATTTGAAGGTTTGTTTTGCTGGGTATAGGATTCTTGGTTGACAACCATGTTCTTTCAGAGCTTGAAATATGTTGTTCATGCCCTCTAGCTTTTAGAATCTTGGTTAAGAAGTCTGCTGCTATCTGTATTGATTTCCCCCTATATGTAATTGGATGCTTTTCTCTCGCAGCCTTCAAAATCCTATCTTTATTTTGAATGTTAAGCATTTTCTTTATAATGTGCCTTGGTGTGCACCTGTTGTGATTTTGTGCATTTGGTGTTCTGTATGCCTCTTTATTTGATTTTCCATTTCTTTCTTCAGGTTTGGAAAATTTTATGATATTATTTCTTTGAATAGTTTGCTCATTCTTTATGTTTGTATCTCTGTGCCTTCCTCTATCCCAATAATTTTTAAATTTGGTCTTTTCAATATATCCCATATTTTTTGAAAATGCTATCAAGATTTCTTATCATCTTCTCTGTTTGGGCAACTTTATTTTTCAAGATTAAAAATTTTGTCATCATTGTCTGAGGTTCTGTCTTCCAAGTGGTCTAATCTTTTGGAGATGCTTTCCATTGAGTTTTTTATTTGGTTTGTTGCTTTCTTCATTTCAAGAATTTCCATTTGTTTTTTTTTTTTTTTGAGAGTATCTATCTCTTTGTTGAAATGATCTTTTGCTTCCTGCACTTGCTCTTTCAACTATTATTGGTATTATCATTCATTGCCTGCATTTGCTCTCTTATCTCTCCCTTTGCTCCATGAATCATCTTAATCATGTATAATCTGAAGTCCTTTTCTGACAGTTCTTCTAACATACTGTCATTGGATTCTATTAATATAGAATCTAGATTTGTCTGGATCATTTTCTTCCCTTGTTTTTTTATGTTGTTCATGTATCTTCCCCTCTAGCAGTGCAGATCTGGGGTATTGCAAATTTTCCCCTATAGGCTTATAGTGGCCCTATAGGTTTCCAAAACCTCTCTTTAAGGGGTAATCAATATTAGCAGTGCCCAATTCAGACACTATGCAATCCTAGAACAAATAACCCCTATGGGGACAATATCGAAATTGTCATAATGAACACAATGAGTTCAAATATTATCTTCAGTATAAAAAACCAATTTGTAATAAGGTCGCAGTTTCTAATGGAGGACAAAGAGGATGCAGAGGGAGGTAGAATGTGGCTGTTAATGGGATAAGTATAGAATGTACAGAAGTTCTAGATAATAGAAAAGGTGAGAGTGTAAGCAAAAGAAATTGGATGTTAGCATGCAAAAAGAGAGAAAGAGACTCTGAGGGAACAGGTAAACAAAAGAAAAGGAGAGCAAGAAAAGTAAAGAAATAAAAACTTAAATTTTTTAATAAGGAGAAAAAAGAAAATCTACAGTATAACAGTCAAATAGTATTCAAACCTCCCAGAGTTCTTTAGCCTGATTCAGAAGAGGTACCTGATAATGAGCTTCAAGTCTCCAGCAGGTGTCCCAGGATGAGATTTGCTCCACCCAAAGATCGGAGTTATGACTTCCAGGATTATCAAAGATGATCGCTCTGGTTTCTAAATGTGTTGGCAAATGGCGAGCTTCAGCTCAGGGTGTGGATGTGGTCAGCTGGAGATCCTGGAGGCAGGGTGCGGTTGGTCAGGCAGGGGTCCTGGAGATCAGGTTTGTTTGGTATGCTTGTGGGATCCTGGAGGCCTGGTGTAATCAGTCAGTCTGATGTCCCGGTGATAGAGCGCAGTCAGTTGGTCTGGGGTTTGTGGTGGCAGGGTGCAGTCAGTTGATGTGAGTGCCCCAGAGGCAGGGAATGAAAGGTCATGCTGAGGGATCCTGGTGACGGGGCTCAGTCAGTCTGGCCAGGATTCCTATGGGACCTGGCTATTGTCTCAAAATGGTGGCAGCCATGTGTAATCAAACCTGCATGTACTATAACAGTGAACTTGCAGGCAACAGCAGGCAGCTGGTGCTCCACTGGTGGTTGGAACACTCAGGTTGCTGAGTGTTGTCAGATGATCAGAAGGTGAACCTCATGCAGTGGGTGATGGATAGGTGTAAGGCTGGCGATGGTCAGGCAAATGGTGGATGGGATGATAGGAATCTGACAGTGAGCAATCTGCACTCAATAAAGTTGTCAATATGCTGGCAGACTGCAGGGGTCACAGTAGACTATAAATGCATTTTCAATTGCTTAATTACAAATGTTCAAATAAAATGAAATATTAAAACAATGAAGCCTTTTCAAAACCAAGCTTAAGTTATTCCCTTCACAAAACTTGATTTTTTAGCACAGCTATTCTTTGTAAATGCCAATTCAAATAATATGCCTCCTCTATTCTTAAACTTCTAGTGTCTTTATTATAATCATGAAATGAATATCCCCTGGGATTTGGCCCCATTGTTTTTTTCACAGTACAATAAATATCTAACAGCATGCTTAGGACATTTCAGAAGGTAAGGTTCTGGTTGGTATTAAGACTGTTAAGTAGAAGGTGACCAGTGCTTCTAGTGAGCAGTCTTGTAGTAAATTGAAAGCAAACACCCCAAGTCCATGAGGAGTACCAGTATAAAGTCAGAGAAAGACTGAATGCCACTGAATGATTCCTGGAGAAAAAATCATAATATCATGCTTATATAACTTGAAGAGTTAACTGAGAAATGCAGCTAGCATTTCAAGCAGAGAAAAAAAACAATTCACAGAGGAAATACAAGCAATCCTTTGTCAGGGGCACATAAGAAGTTATAAAAATCAGCTGTGGAAATGAAGCTGGAGATATAAAAAAGGAAGAAAAGTTTTTTTACAAGTTTGATTTTAATATTCTATTTTATTAATTCCCAGGAACATGGGAAGTCTTTCCATCTTCTAAGTTCTTCTTCAATTTCTTTCTATAGTGTTCTGTAGTTTTCATTGTTGAGGTCCCTCACCTCTTGTAAGATTGATTCCCAGGTACTTTTTTTAGGTGATTGGGAATGTGGTAGTCTTTTTATTTTCTCTTTCAGTGGATTCATTATGGATGTATAGAAATGTGTTTGATTTATGGCCATTGATTTTATATCCTGCTGCTTTTCTGAATTCATTTATTCTAGAAGTTCTATTGTGACTTTTTTTGATCTTTCAAATATAGAATCATGTTATTAGCAAATGGTGATAGTTTGATTTCTTCTTTACCTATTTGTATACCTTTAATTTTTTCTTCTATTTGTTCTGGCTAAAATTTCAAGGTCAGTGTTGAGTAAAAGTGGTGAAAGAGGACATTCTTGTCTTGTTCCAGGTTTAGAGGGAATGCTTTCAATTTTTCTGTGTTTAGAATTATGTTAGCCTTGGGTTCAGCATATGTGGATTGTATGATGTTGAGGTAGGTTCTTATTATCCCTAGTTTTCCTACTGTTTTTAACATGAAGGGGTGTTGTGTTGTCAAATGCTATTTCTACATCTAATGAGATGATTTTATAATTCTTGTTTTGAATTCTATTGAAATGATAAATTATATTTTTTTATTTCAATATGTTGCACCAACCCAGCATCCCTTGAATGAACTGAACTTGATTGTGGTGCATCATCCTTATGTTTTGTATGAGAGTTGCCAGAATTTTATTGAGATTTTTGCATCTATGTTCATCAAGGATATTTTCCTGAAGTTTTATTTCTTTTGATGTTTATTTGTCTCATTTTGGTATCAGGGTGATTGTAGTCACATAGAATGAACTTGGAAAGGCTTGTCTCTTTCTATTTCATAGAATAATTTGAGGAGTGTTGGTGTTTGAAGATCTTGTAGGACTCAAATGAGAATCTGTCTGGTCTTGGATTTTTCTAAATTGCTAGACTTTTAATGGCATTTTTGATTTTATTACTTGAGGTTCTGTTGAAATCGTGTATGACCTCCTGATTCAGTATAGGTAGGTCATATGTCTCTAGAAATTTGTCAATGTCTTCACTATTTTCTATTTTATTGAATTATACATTTTTAAAATAGCTTCAAATTATCTTCTGTGTATCAGTTGTGTCCATTTTGATATTTTGTTTTTCATCACATATTTTAATAATTTGGATGTTCTTATTTTACTCTTTGTAGTACGGCTAGGTGTTGCTTCATCTTGGTCTACTTTGAGAAAAAGGAAAATGAATGCAATAATTTCTGGATACCTCTGCCATTTGGTAAGCTCCCTTGGTGTTCACACCAAGACCCTTGATTCTACACATCTGGTTCTCCTTTGAGGAAATAACTAGTCTCTTTTTGTGGGGACATCTGTGGTGCCACTGGTGTAGAAGTCATGGTATAGTGGTAGTTGGGAACTTAGAAAATTTTTTCTCATCTTGTCCATCTGCTTTAAAGGTTTTCCTCTGTCAGTCATGGTTTGGGGATCCTCTTTGTCTGTCTCTAGATTTTCTTGTTTGCATTTATTGCTTCTCCCTTAAGACATGGGAAATACTGTGTTGATTGTATAGATTGTTTCTAGGGAAAGATCTTGGCTGAATGGGCCACCTATAGGTATAAACCTATCTAAGGAGAGGATGATGTTTTACTGTAACACTCTGCTCTTTGAATGGTTTTCTGTATTATTACAATCTTGCACTTGGGACTTGGTCTGTCAGAGGTAAAATAAAAGATTTTATATGTACAGGCATGCATGCAATTATGTAATAAATCTTAACAGGCAAAAACTAAGTTGGATGTAAAAAGGTGCTCCCTCTAATATGTGAGTATAGCAGGACAACAAAGTAGGATTTATTTATTTTTCTTTCCAAATGAGTGCTAACAGTCTGAGTACTACTTCTCAGTCTTGCCACAGGCAGCTGCAGATCATATTGCTGTGGGTCAGGAACACAGTCCTGATATAAAGGAGAAAACAGAAAATCCTAGGAAAGCTGCCTGGTCTATAGAAAAAAAGGCAAGGAGGATTTGGCCTCTACACTTCTTTCCAGCCACTCTTTGCCCATGAAAATAAAACTAGAGTTTGACAACAGGGTTCAGTCCACAGCTTCTGCAGAGGAATGAATCTGTATGAACCATAGACCTCACTGATTTTCTTTCTGGATTCTTGCCCCTTGGATTCAAAGAATGAAATTCATGGATGGTGGGAGAGGACAAAAATTAAAGAAATAAAATTAGTTTTGAATGAAAGGAAAATAGGAGATAGATTTCCCTGTAATGTGAGGGGAAAACATTTGGAAAGCTTCTCCACTTGAGTATACTAGTTCAGAAATTAGGCTGTGGAAAAAGACATTTATCAGAGTCCATGCTGAACAGATATTAAAAGTATTAAGGCTAATTGTTGGAATCTATTCTGTACAGTTGTTGGGAAGGAACCAAGGCTGTTGGCCCATAACATTCTATTTTGCTGTATGCTTTTAGTTCTTAAGTCTGAATTTTTTATAACTTCCATTTGGGTCCACCCCCATTTTCATTTTCCTGCCACTCTTGGTCAAAGATGTGGACTGGAATGTTTAAGCTCACAGGGTTGCCTTTACTTTTGAAAAAACCCTATCTGGGGCCCATTATATTCATTGATGATTAACTAAACTAACTTAATGAAAATGGAAGATGAAAACTTCCAATCACAAGAAATGAAACAATGGGTTCTAAAACTATTAAATTGTAATGTGAGGACAAAATTTTCTCCCTTTATTAAGATCTGCCCAATTTGATCAGGGGACACTTCTGGATGCAGGTCTTCCCTCTTGCCAACAGAGCTAAAATACAAAGGTCTCCCTCAGTCCCCATGAATTCAAACATTTGTCATTTGACCTGATTATTGAAGAAAGAGGTTCCTAATAATTTCTGAGACCTTCACTAGACAGTTCCATTATATACAAAAGTATGTAAAGAGAGAACATCTTGGTACAATTAACAATGGGCAACTCACTTAAATTTGATGGCATTATGATGATGGAAAGGGAGACTGGTCAAACAATAACCTGTGTTACAACCCCTTTGGTGTAAGTTGGAAAAAAAAAGATTTAAGGCATATATTTTAAATACGCCAAACTGTCTACTCCCTTTGCTGTGGTAAAATTTGTTGTGTAAATTAAATGCACAGATAACATACTCACACCAAAATTAAAAATTTCAAGTGCTAGTAGCTTCCAGGCAAAGAAAACAGAACCTGCTCTGCTGGAGGATTACTAGAAGTTAGAAAGGCCTTTTAAGAAAAAGTGACCCTGGGAAAAGTGATCAAAGTTATCTTAACCAAGATTAGTTTTAGGAGGGAATAACTTGCCCAAGGGGAAAAGAAAAATAATAGAAGCTCAATTTATAATAGCTAGATTGTGCCCTTCAACAGATGAATGGATAAAGAAACTGTGGTACATACACATGATAGAATATTATTCAGTCATAAAGAACAATAATATAACATTTGCAGATAAATGAATGCAATTGGAGAATATCATGTTAAGTGAAATAAGCCAATCACAAGAAAAAGGCAGAATGTTTTCCCTGATAAGTAGATGATGATACATAATTGGGGTGTTGGATGAGAGAAGAATGGAGGAATGTTAGATTACATAGAGGGAAATGAGAGGGAGGCTTATGAAAAATGGAATGAGACAGATATCATTACCCTATGTACATGTATGATGACACAAATGGTATAAATCTACATTGTACAAAACCATAGGAAAAAAATATGTGCCCCATTTTTGAACAATGAATCAGAATGCTGTCTGTGAAAATGAAATAATGAAAGAAGAGGCACTCATTCTCTTCCAGACAGTTTAAATTTTACAATGAATCTGCTTTGTCATATATCCTACTCTGCCTTTTCTGCCTGTTAAAATACCTCACACTGATGAATACCAATTTGTGCAAGACATGATAGCTATAAAATATTAAAATGTGATGTCAATTGCTTTTAGGATTTTTCTTTGTAAGGGAAACAGACGACTTAAGATCTTGAACAGGCTTGATTTTCATGCACAACCTAAATATATCTGACTAGAAATATGTTTACATGTGAAACTAAATATATTAGTCCGAGTCTTACCTAAATATTCTATAAAAGTATAAAAATAAAAGTTCATGTAGATTTAACCAGTAAGTGCTATCTTTTATACCTTACATCTGGCATAGGGTGACAGTTATTTAGAAAACTTACCTGTATCTGTCTGCTTTGACTAGGTCTAATTTGAATTACACTGTTCCCAAAATGTATAAGAGATTTAAGGTTATCAATTATTTTTACTAGTACTGATAAACTCTGCAAGCCTGTAAATATTTGTGGATTCTGAATTTTACTGTGAAAATTAAACCTAGTTAATATAAGGACATCTGTACAATGATGATATATTAGTTTTTTTGTATATTAAGTATACTCATGTTCTTCTAAGATACAAATTATAAATATAAAGCTTGGAAGAGAACTTTACCAAGCTGGTGTTCTCCAAACTGAAGTTGTCTAAATTGGTAATTTTAAATCATATAGAAATAAAAAAATTAAATTGGAAATTTATATCATTTAATATTCTGTAAATGAACCTGTTATCAATAAGGTGTATGTAAAATTTTATATTACTTTTTACACTCGGGTAATAATTTAAATGTACTTTAAAAAGATAATGAGAGTCTGATCTATTTAAAGCTGGATATTGTAAAACACAAGCGTTTAGTCAATTTCCAGCAAAAAGGGATCAAAAACCTCTTTAGCTTTTCTTTGATTCATGTTTCAGATGTAATGTTGTGAAAAGCCCAACCTAACCTGAGATAAGATTCTGCCTCCCACCTTGTTCCATGTTAGAATGGCTCCCAAATAGTTTAAATTTTTGCTCACTTAAAGTTGTGTTCAAAGGATCTATTTTTGTTGTAAAGACTACTGTTGTCTCAAAATAAACAGGAGATATAATATAACTAAGTAAGTTTGGGACTATAAAAAAGTTGTTTCTTGGACCACAGCTATTATACAAACTGAATGCACTTTTGTTATTGTTAATTTCATTTTGTATTTTTCTTGTAAACTTTAATTGTTATGTGTTAGTACTTTACAGAAGTGTAACTTCTATTATAACAACCTGAGTTAATTTGAGGTAATGGGTAATCATCTACAGAGGACAGACCAGATGTAAAACTTCCACTACTAATACCAACCCCAATTAGAGAGAAGGGGTAAATGAGTATAGAATTAGAGATTTTGAATTTATAACCTGTTACTCCCTCAAGACTTGTGAAACTGCCTTGCAGGATGTTTAAAAACTAAAACTTGGAGACCAAAATCAAGGAAGTAAAAGGACCAAGGAAAAAGCAGCCAATGTTTGGTCCTTGTCCTCTAAGATCAGTGAGTATCCAGAGACTGATAGGAGGGACTCCTCTAAGAACTCTGAAATTCTGATGAGTTACCTGATCTACCAATCAGGAAGATCAAGAGGTCTCTAGAGAACAGAAAGTCAGCTTATGGTGCACCTTCTACAAAGAAGAATGTCATTGGAGACAAAAATGGCCCTGATACTTCCAAGTGAAACCACATTTGGTCATCAAGACACTGATCTGATCCATCCTGGCACATGGAACCACTGGGAGAGGAAAGGTAAAGAAGACAGGAGGCTTCACATGCATCCAAGTGTGAACTCTGTGGAATCTCACCTCAAACATAAGAATAGATATGAACAATGCCAGTTTTGACTAGTTTGGTCTTAAACACCTGTCAGGAGGGTACAACCTGTGCAATCCTACATGGACAACTCAAATGAAAAGCAATTTTTTAAATATAATTTAAGATGTACACTTGTGAGAGCCCTACCAAAAGTAAGAAGAGCTGAAGGCTGCAAAGAAAGGGGTCTTACTGTAAGCACAAAAAGACAAAAGGCAGACCTCAGAGTATTCAGAGAAGACTTTATTCCTTCATGGACTTGGACATGGTGGGGGTTCACTTTGTGGATGGGAAAATGGCCATCAGCTAAAGATGAAATTTTGGTTTTATTGGGTACAATGATGTAATTGGAAACCGTGTACATGCAATTTTGATGATCAGGTGCAAGTTATACAGGTTAAAACTTTAATTTAGGAGGTAGTTGTAAAAAGTCTGAAACTCATTATTGTCTGGGAGGGTAAGAGTCTGGATCCTGAGGGATGAGTACTCAAATCTTGCCCTTTGTCATTTAGGAATAATTTGCCATGAGAGAAGGTCAAGATTTAGGACCCAGCATTCAGTATCCACCCCTTTGCCCCAGGGCCCATTGTTATCAGGAAAGAATGCCCTGGGAGAAGCTTAATGTTTGATCTGTTTCTCCTCCCTCCTTGCAAGCCACCCTGTGCCTCCATTTTCTTGGGAAGCTCTCTTATAGGAATATTATTTTCCATAAGCCTTCCATACTTCACACATAGACCTGCACCACTGTTTGTAAGAAAATGTAGCCATCTGTGAGACTCAAATCTGTTTCTATGAGTCTTACCATACCATATTAACACAAACCCAAGGTACACTTACAGCAGTGACAAACCTACAAAGCTTCTCAGGGTGTGCTCCCAGCCCTGTGCTTTCAGTTAGGCCCTCCCATCTTTTTTTTTTTTTTTTTTTTTTGGCGGTGCTGGGGATCGAACCCAGGGCCTTGTGCTTACAAGGCAAGCACTCTACCGACTGAGCTATCTCCCCAGCCCCCAGGCCCTCCCATCTTAATGCAGGGAATAGGAAGGGCTTCCAGGGGTGAGAGGATAGGAAGGCAGCTCCACCTGAGAAGAGAAAGTGTGTAAACATGGTTCCTGTTGCACACACTCTCTTGTCCTGGCAACAAAATTGAGTCAAAGAAGATGCACAGGAGCAGATAAAAGTCCTCTGTAGTCAGGAGTGGAGCCTGACTTGAACCCAAGATTCAAATGCTAGTTATCTTCCCACCTCCTCAGTTACCTTCCCAGGGGACACTTTAAATCATCAAAAAAGACAGGTCTTTTTTGTCTTTACAAACATATTAGACTTCCTACGAGAAGAAAATGGCCTGTTGGCACTTCATGAGCTCTCCTCCACCTGATTGGTATTAGGGCCTGTGACCAGAGTTCTGCCGTCTCTCAGGACTCAGGACTGTGGGAAGATAATCAGCTTACCATGCATAGGTAGGAAGACTGTAAAATTCTAAAGAACTTTCCTGCCACAATATCATGGCCATTGCTCTCTCTAGTCAAAGCTCCTGGATACATATCACTTCCTGAACACCTCACTACAATTGACCTCAGGATACTGATGTTTCAGGGACTATGATGGGACCCAGAGAAGCAGAGAGATTGCAGAGCACACCTAGGTGCTGGCAGGTAAGTGCATCTCCGCCATCTAGTGGTCACAAGGGGCAATGGCAGGGATCTGTACACCCGGACCCAGGATATCCCATATAAAAATGATGTGATCCTCCCAAACTGGTCCTCTCAGTAGTGGTCACAGAGCAGCAACATGATTTCCCAAACTTATTAAACAACAAATTGGTTTTTGCTTTCACCTCCAGAGAAGTGAATGTCAAAATGTTTACGGGGTTGGGACTATTAGGCTTAGCTGTGTTTGAAGGTCTTAAAGGGAACACTGGAATAATATTCCCTGGACTCCTGAGCACTAAGGAACCATGAGCCTAGCCCCTTGTATCTCAGGGTCTGTACACCTTGGTTATAACTGGCTAAAACTGGACGCCTGTCTGCTGGGTGTCAGTGAGTGAGGTTATCATAAAAAGCCTTTTTGCAAAGTGGTAAAAAAGATCCTGTTTTTGAAGGAGAGACCAAAATAAGGCATAAGTATTTAGTCCCAAGTGTGCACCTGGAAGGATCATAAAAATTAGGATTCTTGAGCCACCCTGAGTCACATACTGCAGTTCTGGGGTGTGGCCTGAGAATCTGCATTGCTATCAATTTCTCTGGTGAAACAGATGCTCGTGGGGTGCCCACTGCTGGGAACACATCCTGAACCCTAGTGTGATGTAGGCTGAATTGCTAAAGGACAGGAGCAAAGGACCTTTAAATATTTATCAAAGAAAACAAAATGAGTTGCTAACAGCTAACTTCTGGATAGCACTTTCCAGCTCAAGCTCAACTGATAGGTAATACCTCCAGGTTAGAAGGATCACAAGTTCCTACACAAGTAATTATCCCCTGTGGTTACCATTTCCTGCCTTTGGGAACATCCACATGAAATAAAGGAGTTCGGGTCTATCAAGAATCAAAACATTCTCACACTCAGGAACACCAGTTCTTGGTCCCAACTCCTCTCTTGAGGAGTCTACTATCTCTGTTATTCCTTTTAAATAAAGCTTGTTTTCTATGCATGCCTTGGCTCACTATTTTGTCATTCTTCAACACCAGGGGACCTGATTTTGGTTTCCCATGTTAATACGGGACAGATAGTTTTGAGTAATGAGAACCCGACTCTAAGAGAATTATTCTATAAAGTGGACTCACTGTGATGACCCCCACATGTTTTCTTTCCCAAGAAGCAATTTAACTGAATCCCTTCCTGGACTAAGTGAATGGGCTAAGGCACATTTCTCAGCAAATTACCTATATTTGGCAAGAAAAATGCAGGCCTGAAATAATGTTGAGAAGAGGGACTCAGATTACTCTGAAGAGGGAGACTTTTGTGACCCTTTTCACAGACCAGATTCTGACACTCAAGGTGATAAAGATAATTACCAAGAATTTATGGTTAAGAATCCAGTTTGGGGCTGGGGATATAGCTCAGTTGGTAGCATGCTTGTCTCATAAGCACAAGGCCCTGGGTTGAATCCCCAGCACTGCAAAAGAAAAAAAAAAAAAGAATCCAGTTAGAAATAGATAGCATGGGCCAAGGTGACCTAGATTTGTCATTGGCAGTAGGAACATGACAGTTTGATATCATCCAGCGGTAAGTCAAAAGCCTAAAGGTGGACCTGGGCAGGGCTCTCATAAAACTTCCCTGAGATTCTCCGATAAAACTAGAGTGCAGGCGAGGAACTTTTCTCTCTCCTCTCTGAGATAATCCAATCTCTCTTGAGAGTGTACCCTTTCCCATGTATAATCACTTCAATAAATCATGTCTGTTACTTTGTGACATGACTAAAATATTTCTAAATAGATTGCAAGAATCAGAATTTGAATGTGGGTCTTTGCACTGCATCAGTTTCCCAGAAGTCACAGTCCCGTAAATACTAATTATTTTAAAGGGTTCTCAAGATCTGCATTGATCTTACTTTATCTGCACTGTCAAGTTTTATGGTTTTTCCAACTCTTCAGGAAAACTCAAAGGGAGAAAGTACAATATAGAGCTAAACACCAGGACAGTCTTTCTCCTCCACATAGTGGATGCCTCAGTTGACATAGTTCTTAATAGGCTTTGTAGATCTATTGAAATATGATTTACTTGAAATAGAAAAAAATAGTTGTTTATAAACATGCCTACTGAGAAAATGCTATATATATAATACAGAAAAAAAGCATGCACTTTCAGAGTCCATTTATCCATTGTTCACAATAGGCACAGTGCCTACATCCCATAGAAAAGTTTTATTTTAAAATCTAAAGAAAAATAAATGAGCTTAATATGTCCTGGATTATTTTCATATTCATACAAGTCGCTAGCACAATATAAATTTTAACCTTCTTTGAAGAGGGAAGGGCATATGAAAGCAGAAACAAGTCTCTAGGACTCTTGAAAGATGTGCTCCAAAACGTGGTCAGAATTAGGTCATTCTCAAGGCTTCTATGGATTTAATTCCTTTTCCCAACATTTTTATTATTGCATTATAGTTGTACATAATGCTCAGATTTGCTACATATTTGTACATGCCCACATTATTATTTAAACAATATGATTTCCCAACACTTTCTCCCTCCCTCCTTACTTGGTCCTACCCCTTGGTTCCTTTCCTTTACTGATCTCCCTTTGATATTTAGGAGATCCACCACCAATTTTTTTTCCTTTTTTTTCTCTCCAGCTTCACTAGGGAGACATATAACCCTTCACCTTTTCAGTTTGACTTAGTTCACTTAACATGGTTGTCTCTAGTTCCATGCATTTTCCTGCAAATGACACAATTTCATTTTTCTTTATGACAGAAAAAATCAATTGTGTATATCTACCACATTTTCTTTATCCATTCATCAGTTTATGGACACCTAGGCCAGTTCCATAGTTTAGTAACTGTGAATTGTGCCCCTATAAATATGGAATAAGCATGTATTCCTGAAACATGATGGCTTTAATTCTTCAAGATAAATACCAAGGAGTGGTATAGTTGGGTCATATGGTCATTCCATGCCTAGTGCTTTGAGGAAACTCCATACTGATTTCCATAATAGTTATACTAAATTTCAGCCTCAACAATAGTGTAAAAGTGTTCCTTTTTCTCAATAACCACTCCAGCATCTATTATTTTGTTCTTAATGAATGCCATTTTGACAGATGTGAGATGAAATATCAGTGTGGTTTTGATTTACATTTCCGTAATTAGTAATGATGCTGAATATATTTCCATATATATTTTTGCCATATACATTTCTTCTTTTGAGAAGTGTCTCTTTAGTTCACTTGCCTATTGATTAATTAGGTAACAGAATTTTTTGAATAGTTAAACTTCTGTTGTTCCTTGTTATCATTCTCTTGTCCCTTCATTACTAAAAATGAAAGAAAATTGAGAAAAATAGTAGATCTATAAGCACACTTGTTTTCAAATGAAAGAAAATCAACTCAAACTTACACAGGGCTTTGAAACTCTGATAGGAGAAGCCACTTGATTGCACTCCCCAGAGTGTTTGTAAAGACTAAGGCAACATAAACTTTCAAAAGTGGGTCCAGGGACATTGCGCATGCACCCCAGATACCACCTGAGGTCATAGAGGAGCAGAATGAGAACACAGAAGCATCACGGTTCCCATGGCAACCAGAGACCTTTCAGTTCCTGGCCGATTCAAACACACATTGAAGACATGCAGCAGCTCTTCTCTGAGGGTAAGAGGATAGATGAAGGGAGCGGGTGTCAGGGTCTTGCGTTTTTAAGAAATTATTCTATCTTGTTGCCCGGGCTGCAAGGAAAGAGGTTGTAAGCAGCATAGAGCCCCCTGAGAGATAAACCCCCCAAATCCAGTCAGGACCAGGGAGAGCTCGCACTGCCACCCAGGTCCACTAGGTTGCGATGTGCTCCGTTGGCCACATCCTTCTTGCTGATAGACAGCTCATCTGTCCCCTGATGCAGGCTAACAGCCCCAAAAAATTCCAGGAGAACAAGCTGGGACCAAGGGGTGCTTGAGAGTACGTGGGTCAAAAATCTTAGCACCGGTACCAGTGGATTTTTGCCCTCTGACACCACTCTTCCAGGACTGGAACAAGCCGGGTTTCCTTCAGAGTCAGGAAACTACCCTAGGGGCCTAGCAGCCACATGGAGAGATGGGTGGTGAGTGCTCAGCTCAGTAGAGCATGCAGTGCAGCGCCATGGTTTAGATGATCATTGATTTGGGACACATCACATTCCATCTGTCGGGTTTCTTCTCCTATCCCAGGAAGTCTGGAAAGGAGATTGATGGAACCTGTATGTCCATGTTCCATGTGAAGGTGAGTGACTCTTCTGGTGGCTCATAAATAGAGGAGGGAGTCAATCACTGAGCATGTAGGAAGTAGGACAGGACAAAGCTTACATGCAAGGAGAGTTGTTCTGTGCTCACTCCAAGTGCCAGGCACCTACTCCTTGGCTGCTGCCTTACAACTAGACTGCACCCTGAAACTTACCTGCTGGGATAATTCCAAGGCCACATCAAATCAAAACAAGATGGAGAAATGTCTTGCCACACTTTATTCACAAAATGGTTCATCTTCTTGACAAGACAAATACCACTCTGTAGCAAGATCCTTTGGCTTATTGCCAGGAGTCCGCTAACCAGCCCCAGGATGGAGCAGACCACAAGCTGGGGATGAATTAACAGCCTGGTGATGGCATGATGAGCACAGATTCACAGGGCATAACACAAGGTTTGAACATACACCATGCTGAAAGTGGAATGGTTCAAAGATTCCAAACTGAATATTCAAAAGAAGAGAGTAAGTATATTTGGGGGACCAGAAAAGCAGAAAGGTGTTGATGCTGAAAGACAACTTCAGAGAAGAGTTTCATAGAGTCCCTATAAAATTCACCATCTATCATGGTAAACCCACAAACTCCACAACATACATTCAACCTCATCATACACTACAAATACAGGAGGTAGTTATTGTCCGCTCTTTCTTGATGCAACCATGAATAGCTAACCTCATTCCCCCTTTAGGACAATATGTCCTTGCAAATTCCTAAGTCTTTTCTGTTGCTCCCAAGGTACAACCGTAATATACGAATGATGATTCCTATTTTTTTCTGGCACAAGCACCATAAGCATAGGCTTTCGAACATCACAGCACAATCCCCCATGACCTACAATTGAAGCCAGTTGATCCTGGGATAAGCAACACTAATCCCTGCACTGTTTCTTTTGAGGATGTCCATCAATGTTAACAAGAGTTTATTAAAGGGCTCAGCTCCTGTCACTGCAGCTCCAATGATATTTGGTGAGTAGGATGTAAATGCCCTGTGATCCTCCTGCATGCTATCAATACAGGCTAACTTCAATTCAGCCCCAAATCCTAACCTTGTTCACCAAGAAATCACAGTCAAGCCCCTGCAAAGCAAAAGTTTCAGAGATGTTACAGGGACAAGACCATCTGTCTTTTGTGTTCACCTCTTGGTTTTGCAGTAGACATTGATGTACACGTGAAAAGTGCTCTGGTGTGGAAGTCCCCTTCATTGGCAGAAAGTATCTCAGTGTGTCCAAGAAGCCTGGAGAGTGCCAGGTACCAGTGCAGTTATAATTTTGAATTTCTTGCCACTGAAACTTGGTACACAGTGCACAGGTGAAGATGGTGCTGAAGAATTATCCACATAGGCATACTCATGATAGACCCGTGATCTCTGTCCCCAGGAGAGTAGAGTGACTTCATGGAACAAGTACTCTGTAGAAATACAGGTGACTGTTCAACACTGCTGTCTTGGAGCACAGTAGCCTGCTGAAAGGTTTTGGAATTGGGTTGCATGTGAAATTGGTGATGCTTTAGAGTTTTGATTCCCTTTGTGACAAAAAGAGAAAAAAAAAGAAAAAGAGTGACGATGGAAGGTTGGGAGGCCTAGAATAGGTTGCATTTGCTTGTTATTTATGCAATCCCACAGTGCCGGAGACTCGAACCGAAGCCTCAAGCATGCAAGGCAGACACTCTATAAGCTGGGCTATATGGGCTACAATGGAACAACTTCTCTGAGTTACAACACTTGATCTCCTACAGTCTTAATATGTAAAATTGTTTGCAGAGAAGCAATCATGACAAAGCCATACAATCTCCAAGGAATTCTTAATTTTCCTCTTCACAACAATCCAGCAAGGAACTTTTTTGCTTGTCAATACCCAAGCCTAGCCCTTTGTCCTGAGGGAAAGATTTTTTCTCCTCTTCATTAAGGACAAAAATGGAAGTACATGATTGATCCGTGAGCAGAAAAATATATCAGGAATCCAAGGACGCCAGGAACAGGGACAGATGCTGGACTATGTGGGATTCAGAATATGCCCAATTGGTGAATACGAATAAAGATATGGGGGATCATTCACACATGATCCTAGCCATTACTTTCAAAATCAACTGACACTTTACTAAACAGTATTTTTTTTTCTTATTTTTCCTTTTGATCCTTTCTCAGAAATTTCTAAAAAGCAGAGAGCTGTGCTTAATGCACAAGCCAGATCAGGTGCTGGATCTTGCCCATATTCTCAGGAATTGGTGAGGAAGAGGAAATTGTGCCTCCAGTTCTCAGCCTGTCTCCCTCAGTAAAAGGGCTTCAGCAATTTAGCCAGATGGTCTTGGGAGATATAAACAGACAAAGGCATGGGGTGATGACTCACAGAATCTGGGGTCCCAGAATCGAAACATGGGGGCAAAGAGAAAACATTCCTCATCCAATTTCTATCTTCTCCTCGTTATGTTTTCAGTTATTACTCTCAATATTTATTACAGTGATAAGTGGATAAAGTCATATTTTTGATCCTTCATTCATTTCATTGCAAAAAATTCCCCTCAGAAAAATCTAACAATTGTTTACCAGTTCTCCTGTGACATGAGATCCATACATGGGAGAACTTGTGTAATCAAAGGGGAAGGAGTAAGCATTGGTCAGCGAGGATATAAAGGGCCCAGGGTTTCCAATCTCCGGTTGGAGAAGGCAATTGATTGCACTCCCTAGAATGATTGTAAAGTCCTGGGCAACAGGATATTTCACGAGTGAATCCAGGGACATTGCGCCCGCACCCCAGATTTCACCTGAGGTCTTAGAGGAACAGAATGAGAACATGGAAGCGTCACGGTTCCCATGGCAACCAGAGACCTATCAGCCCCTGGCCCCTTCAAACCCACACTGAAGATATGCAGCAGCTCATCTCTAAGGGTAAGAGGATTCACAAAGGGAGCGGGTGCTAGAGTCTGGCAATTTTGAAGGAAGGATTCGCTCCTTGTTGCCTGGGCGATGAGGAAACAGGTTGTAAGCGGTATAGAGCCTCCTGAGCAATAAATCTCCCCATATCCAGGCAGGACCAGGGATCCCATTGAAGTCTGAGAGCTCGCACTTCCACCCAGGTCCACTAGGTGGCGCTGTGCTCTGTTGGCCGCATCATTCCTACTAACTGACAGCTCATCTGGCTCCTGATGCAGGCTAAAAGCCCCCACGAATTCAAGTGGAACAAGCTGATACCGAGGGGTGCTTCAGAACACGTGGGTGCTAACCAATCTTAGCATCGGCACCAGGGGATTTGCCTTCTGACATCACTCCTCCAGGACTGGGACAAGCTGGGATTCCTTCAGAGTCAGGAAAGTAGCCAAGGGGGCCTAGCAGCCACAGGGAGAGGTGGGTGGTGAGTTCTCAGCACAGTAGAGCATGCAGTGCAGCGCCATGGTTTAGGTGATCATCGATTTGGGACACATCACATTCCATCTGTCAGTTTTCTTCTCCTATCCTATGAAGTCTGTAAAGAAGACTGATGGAACCTGGGATAACCATGCTCCATGTGAAGGTGAGTGACTCCTCTGGTGGCTCAAGAAGAGAGGAGGGAGTCATGTGCTCATTAAGTTGGAAGGAGGAAAGAAAGAAGCTGACATGGAAGGAGAGTTGTTCTGTTCTCACTCAAACTGCCAGGCACCTTCTCCTTGGCTGCTGTCTTACAACTAGGCTGCACCCTGAAACTTACCTGCTGGGATAATTCCAGGGTCACATCACATCAAAACAAGATGAAAAAGTGACATGCCAAACGTTATTTACAAAATGGTTTGTCTTCTTGACAAGACAAATACCACTTTGTCACAAGAGCCTGTTGGATATTGCCAGGAGTACTCTAACCAGCCCCAGGATGGAGCAGACCACAAGCTGGGGATGAATTAACAGCCTGGGGATGGCATGATGAGCACAGTTTAACAGGGCATAACACCAGGTTTCAACATAGAATGTGCCAAAATTTGAATGATTCAAAGATTCCAAACTGAATATTCAAAAGAGGAGAGTAAGTACATTTGGGGGGCCACAAGTGTCGAAGTGTGTTGATGCTGGAAAACAAATTCAGAGAGTAGACCATATGAAACTAGTCATTGATAATTGTCAACCCACAAACTCCACAACATACATTCAGCTTCATCAAACACTACAAAGACAGGAATTTGTTATAACCCACTCATTGTCTATACAACCATAAAAACCTACGCCCATTACCTCTTTTAGAACAACATGCCCATGCAAATTCCTGTCTCTTTTCTGTTGCTCCCAATGGACAGCCGAATATACAAATGAGGATTCCTATTTTTGCTGGCAGAAGAACCATGAGCACAGGCTTACCCAACTTCACAGCACCTTCCTTCACGACCTAAAATTTATGCCAGTTGATCCTGGTATATGCAACACTAATCCCTGCACTATTTCTCTTCAGGACGTCCATCAACGTTAACAAGAGTCTACAAAAGGGATCCATTCCTCTTGTCACTGGAGCTCCAATGATATTGGGTGAGTAGGTTGTAAATGCCCTGTGATCCTCCTGAATGCTATCAATACAGGCTAACTTTGATTCATCCCCAAATTCTAACCGAGTTCACCAAGAAATCACAGTCAAGCCTCTGCAAAGCAAAGTTTCAGAGACATTACAGGGACAAGAGCAGCTGTCTTTTGTGTTCACCTCTTGGTTTTGCAGTAGACATTGAGGTACACGTGGAAAGTGCTCTGGTGTGGAAGTCCCCTTCACTGGCATAGAGTATCACAGTGTGTCCAAGAAGCCTGGAGAGTGCGAGGTACAAGTGCAGTTTTCGTTTTGAATTTCCTGCCACTGAAACCTGGTGCACAGTGCACAGCTGAAAATTGTGCTGCAGAATTATCCACAAAGCCATACTCATTATAGACCCGTGATCTCTGTCCTCAGGAGAGTAGAGTGGCTTCATGGAACAAGTACTCTTTAGAAATGCAGGTGACTTCAACACTGTTGTCTTGGAGCACAGTAGCCTGCTGAAAGGTGTTGGAATTGGGTTGCATGTTAAATTGGGGCTGTTTAAGAGTGTTGATTCCTTTTGTAATGTGAGAAGAAGAAAAAAAAAGAGACAATGGAATGTTGGGAGGCTCAGAATTGGTTGGGATCGCTTGTTATTTCTGCAATTCCACAATGCTTGGGACTCTAACCTGGGCCTCCAAGCATGCATGGCAGGCACTCTACAAGTTGGGCTATATGGGCTGCACTGGAATGGCTTCTCTAAGTTTCAACACTTGATCTCCTACAGTCCTAATTTGTAAAATTGTATGCAGAGAAGCAATCATGACTAAGCCAAACAATCTCCAAGGAATTCTTAATTCTCCTCTTCACAAAATTCCAGCAAGGAAATTTTCCATGTCAATACCCAAGCCTAACCCTGTGTCCTGAGGAAAAGACTTTTCCCCTCTTCATTAAGGATGAAAGTGGAAGTAACTGATTGATCCGTGAACAGAAAAATATATCAGGGATCCAAGGACACCAGGAACAGTGGCAGATGCTGGACTATATGGGATTGAAAATATGCTCAATTAGTGAATGCAAAAGCAGATATGGGGGATCATTCACACATGAACCTAGCCATTACTTTCAAAGTCAACTGACACATTTCTAAAGAGTATTTTTTTTCTTAATTTTCCTTTTGATCTTTTCTTGGAAAAATTCTAAAAAGCAGAGAGCTGTGCTTAATGCACAAGCCAGGTCAGGAGCTGGATGTTGCCCATATTCACAGGAATTGGTGAGGCAGAGGAAGTTGTGCCTCCTCTTCTCAGCCTGTCTCCCTCATTAAAAGTGCTTCAGCAATTTAGCCAGATGGTCTTGGGTGATATAAACAGACAAAGGCATGGGGTGATGGCTCATATGATCTGGGATCCCAGAATGGAAACATGGTGGCAAATAGTAAACATTCCTCATCCAATTTCTATCTTCTCCTCATTATGTTTTCAGTTATTACTCTCAAGATTTATTACAGAGTGATAAGTGAAAAAAGTAATATCCTAGATCCTTCATTCATTTTGTTGCAATCAATTCCCCTCAGAAAAATCTAACAATTGTTTTCCAGTTTTCTTGTGCCCTCAGGTCCATACATGGAAGAACTCTTCTAATCAAAGGGGAAGGAGCAGGCATTGTTCGGCAACAATGTGAAGGGCCAGGAGTTTTGAACCTCCGGTAGGAAAAGACACTTGATGGGACTACCCACAATGATTGTAAAGCCCTGGGCAACAGGATGTTTCACGAGTGGGTCCAGTGACATTGCACCCGCACCCCAATTCCACCTGAGGTCATAGATGAGAAGAGTGGGAACACGGAAGTGTAATGGTTCCCATGGCAACCAGAGACCTTTCAGCTCCTGGCCGCTTCAAACCCACATTGAAGACATGTGGCAGCTCATCTCTGAGGGTAAGAGGATAGATGAAGGGAGCGGGTGCCAGGGTCTTGGATTTTTGAAGAAAGGATTCTATTCTTGTTTTCCGGGTGAGAGGAAACAGTTTGTAAGTTGTATAGAGCCCCCTGAGCGACAAATCCCCCATATCCAGGCGGAACCAGTGATCCCATTGAAGTCTGAGAGCTCGCACATCCACCCAGGTCCACTAGGTGGCGCTGTGCTCCATTGGCAGCATTGTTCTTGCTGACGGGCAGCCCGTCTGGCTCCTGATGCAGGCTAATAGACCCCACAAATTCCAGGAGAACAAGCTGTGACCAAGGAGTGCTTGAGAGCACGTGGGTCAACAATCTTAGCACCGGCACCAGTGGATTTGCCCACCGTCTCCACTCCTCCAGGACTGAGACATCCTGGCATTCCTTCACAGTCAGGAAACTAGCCTAGGAGCCAAGCAGTCACATGCAGAGATGGGTTTTGAGTGATCAGCGCAGTAGAGCATGCACTGCAGCGCCATGATTTAGGTGAGCATTGATTTGGGACACATCACATTCCATCTGTCAGGTTTCTCCTCCTATCCTATGAAGTCTGGAGAGGAGACTGATGGAACCTGGGATGTCCATGTTCCATGTGAAGGTGAGTGATTCCTCTCCTGGCTCACGAAGAGAGGAGGGAGTCATTCACTCAGCATGTTGGAAGAGGACAGGATGAAGCTGACATGCAAGGAGAGTTGTTCTGTGCTCACTCCAACTGCCAGGCAACTCCTCCTTGGCTGCTGCCTTACAACTAGGCTGCACCCTGAAACTTACCTGTTGGGATAATTCCAGGGTCACATCTCATCAAACAAGATGAAGAAATGACTTGCAACACTTTATTCACAAAATGGTTCGTCTTCTTGACAAGACAAGTGCCTCTCTGTCTCAAGAGCCTGTGGGATATTGACAGGCATCCTCTAAGCAGTCCCAGGATGGAGCAGACCACAAGCTGGGGATGAATTAACAGCCTGGGGATGGCATGATGAGCACAGTTTCACAGGGCATACCACCAGGTTTGAACATAGACCGTGCTGAAAGTGGAATTGTTCAAAGCTTCCAAACTGAATATTCAAAAGAGGAGAGTAAGTACATTTGGGGTGCCACAAGTGCTGAAGTGTGTTGATGCTGGAAAACAACTTCAGAGAAGACACTCTATGAAACTCGCCATCGATCATGCTCAACCCACAAACTCCACGACATACATTCAGCCTCATCACACACTACAAATACAGGAAGTAGTTATAGCCCACTCAATCTCTATGCAACCATAAACACCTATGATCATTACCTCTTTTAGCACAACTTTTCCATGAAAATTCCTGTCTTTTTTGGTTGCTCCCAAGGGACAGCCAAATATACGAATGATGATTCCTGTTTTTGCTGGCACAAGAACCATGAGCTCAGCCTTTCCCAACTTCACAGCACTTTCCCCCATGACCTACAATTTAAGTCAGTTGATCCTGGAATATGCAACAATAATCCCTGCACTGTTTCACTTGAGGACGTCTATCAATGTTAACAAGAGTCTACGAAAGGTCTCCATTCCTCTTGTCACTGGAGCTCCAATGATATTGGGTGAGTAGTTTGTAAATGCCCTGTGATCCTCCTGAATGCTATCAATACAGGCTAACTTCGATTCAGCCCCAAATCCTAACCTTGTTCAGCAAGAAAACAAAGTCAAGCCCCTGCATAGCAAAAGTTTAAGAGACTTTAAGGAAAAGAGCAATTATCTTTTGTGTTCACCTCTTGGTTTTCCAGTAGACATTTATGTAAACATGGAAAGTGATCTGGTGCGGAAGTCCCGTTCATTGGAAGAGAATATCGCAGTGTGTCCAAGAAGCCTGGAGAGTGCCAGGCACAAGTGCAGTTCTCAATTTGAATTTCCTGACACTGAAACTTGGTGCACAATGCACAGCTGAAGATGATGCTGAAGAATTATCCTCATAGGCAAACTCATGAGAGACCAGTGATATCTGTCCTCAGGAGAGTAGAGTGACTTCATGGAACAAGTACTCTATAGAAATGTAGGTGACTGTTCAACACTGCTGTCTTGGAGCTCAGTTGCCTGCTGAAAGGTGTTGGAATTGGCTTGCATGTGAAATTGGTGCTGTTTTAGAGTGTTGATTACTTTTGTGATGAGAGGAGAAGAAAAAAAAAGTGAGAGGATGGAAGGTTGGGAGGCTCAGAATAGGTTGCATTTGCTTGTTATTTCCACAATCCCACAGTGCCGTGACTTGAACCCAGGCCTCAAGCATGCAAGGCAGTCACTCTAGAAGATGGACTATATGGGCTGCAATGCAATGGCTTCTCTGAGTTTCAACACTTGATCTGCTAAGGTCTTAATTTGTAAAATTGTATGCAGAGAAGCACTCATGACCAAGCCAAACAATCTCCAAGGAATTCTTCATTCTTCTCTTCACAACAATCCAACAAGGACCTTTTTTGCATGTCAATACCCAAGCATAGGCTTCTGTCCTGAGGGAAAGAATTTTCCCCTGTTCATTAAGGATGAAAATGGAAGTAGCTGATTGATCCGTGAGCAGAAAAATATATCAGGGATCCAAGGACGCCAGGAACAGGAGCAGATGATGGACTATGTGGTATTGAGAATATGCTCAACTGGTGTATACGAATGGAGATATGGGGGAACATTCACACATGAACCTAGCCATTACTTTCAAAAATTAACTGACACTTTACTAAAAAGTATTTTTTTTTGTTATTTCTCCTTTAGAACTTTTCTTTGAAAAATTCTAAAAAGCAGAGAGCTGTGCTTAATGCACAAGCCAGATCAGGTGCTGGATCTTGCCCATATTCTCAGAAATTGGTGAGGCAGAGGAAGTTGTGCCTCCTGTTCTCAGCCTGTTTCTCTCAGTTAAAGTGCTTCAGCAATTTAGCCTGATGCTCTTGGGAGATATAAACTGGCAAAGGCATGGGGTGATGGCTCATATTATCTGGGGTCCCAGTATCAAACCGTGGTGGCAAAGGGAAAATATTTTCATCCAATTTGTATCTTCTCCTCATTATGTTTTCAGTAATTACTCTCAAGATTTATTACAGAGTGATAAGTGGCTAAAGTCATACCCTTGATCCTTCAATCATTTAGTTTGCAATCAATTCCCATCAGAGAAATCTAACAATTGTTTACCAGTTTTCCTGTGACATGAAGTCCATACACGGGAGAGCTACTCTAATAAAAGGGGAAGGAGCAGGCATTGTTCAGCGAGGATGTGAAGGACCCGGGGTTTCGAAACTCTGGTAGGAGAAGGCACTTGATTGCACTCCCCAGAATGATTGTAAAACCCTGTGCAACATGATCTTTCATGAGTGGGTCCGGTGACATTGCGCCCGCACCCGAGATTCCACCTGAGGTCTTAGAGGAACAGAATGAGAACAAGGAAGCATCACGGTTCCCATGACAACCAGAGACCTATCAGACCCTAGTTCCTTCAAACCGACATTGAAGACATGCAGCGGGTCATCTCTGATGGTAAGAGGATAAACAAAGGGAGCTGGTGCCAGGGTCTGGCATTTTTAAAGAAAGGATTCTATCCTTGTTGCCTGGGAGATGAGGAAAGAGGTTGTAAGCGGTATAGAGCCCCGTAACCAACAAATCCCCCCATAACCAGGCAGGACCTAAGATCCCATTGAAGTCTGAGAGCTCGCACATCCACACAGGTACACTAAGTGGTGCTCTCCTCCATTGGCAGCATAGTTCTTGCTAACAGGAAGCACATCTGGCTCCTGATGCAGGCTAATAGCCCCTACAAATTCCAGTGGAGAAAGCTGGGACCGAGGGTTGCTTGAGAGCACGTGGGTCAACAATCTTAGCACTGGAACCAGTGTATTTGCCCTCTGACCTCACTCCTCTAGAACTGGGAGAAGCTCGGTTTCCTTCAGAGTCAGGAAACTAGCTGAGGGTCCTAGCAGTCACACGGAGAGATGAGTTGTGGGTGCTCAGTTCAGTGGAGCATGCAGTGCAGCGCCATGGTTTAGGTGATCATTGATTTGGGACACATCACATTCCATCTGTCAGGTTTCTTCTCCTTTCCTAGGAAGTCTGGAAAGGAGACTGATGGAACCTGTATGTCCATGTTCCATGTGAAGGTGAGTGACTCCTCTGGTGGCTCAAGAAGAGAGGAGGGAGACATTCACTCAGCATGTTGGAAGGAGGACAGGATGAAGCTGACATGCAAGGAGAGTTGTTCTGTGCTCACTCCAACTGCCAGGCAACTCCTCCTTGGCTGCTGTCTTACAACAAGGCTGCACCCTGAAACTTACCTGCTGGGATAATTCCAGGGTCACATCACATCAAAACAAGATGAAGAAATGACTTGCCACACTTTATTCACAAAATGGTTCGTCTTCTTGACAAGACAAATACCTCTCTGTCACAAGAGCCTGTGGGATATTGCCAGGAGTCTTCTAACCAGCCCCAGGATGGAGCAGAACACAAGCTGGGGATGAATTAAAAGCCTGGGGATGGCATGATGAGCACAGATTCACAGGGCATAACACAAGGTTTGAACATAGACCGTGCTAAAAGTGTAATGGTTCAAAGATTCCAAACTGAATATTCAAAAGAGGAGAGTGAGTACATTTGGGGGGGACTCAAGTGTTGAAGTGTGCTGATGCTGGAAAACAACTTCAGAGAAGAGACCCTATGAAACTAGCGACTGTTCACGGTCAATCCACAAACTCCACGACATACATTCAGCCTCATCATACACTACAAATACAGGAAGTATTCATAGACCACTCTTTCTCTATGCAACCATAAACTCATTCGCACATTATGTTTTTTAGAACAACAAGCCCATGCAAATTCTTGTCTCTTTTCTGTTGCTCCCAATGGACAGTAGAATATACGAATGAGGATTCCTATTTTTACTGGCACAAGAACCATGAGCACAGGCTTACCCAACTTCACAGCACTTTCCCCCATGACCTACAATTTAAGCCAGTTGATTCGGGGATATGCAACACTAATCCCTGCACTATTTCTCTTCAGGAAGTCCATCAATGTTAACAAGAGTCTACAAAAGATCTCCATTGCTCTTGTCACTGGAGCTCCAATGATATTTGGTGAGTAGGATGTAAATGCCCTGTGATCCTCCTGAATGCTATCAGTACAGGCTTACTTCGATTCATCCCCAAATCATAACCTTGTTCACCACGAAATCACAGTCAAGTCCCTGCAAGTCAAAAGTTTCAGAGACATTACAGGGACAAGAATAGCTGTATTTTGTGTTCACTTCCTGGTTTTCCAGTAGACATTGAGGTACACATGGAAAGTGCTCTGGTGTGGAAGGGCCCATCATTGGCAGAGAGTATCTCAGTGTGTTAAAGAAGCCTGGACAGTGCCAGGTACAAGTGCAGTTGTCATTTAGAATTTCCTGCCACTGCAAACTGATGTATAGTGCACAACTGAAGATGGTGCTGAAGGATTATCCTCATAGGCATACTCATGAGAGACCCGTGATCTCTGTCCTCAGGAGAGAAGAGTAACTTCATGGAACAAGGACTCTGAAGAAATGCAGGTGACTGTTCAGCACTGCTCTTGGAGCACAGTGACCTGCTGAAAGGTGTTGGAATTGGGTTGCATGTGAAATTGGTGCTCTTTTAGAGTGCTGATTCCTTTTGTGAGGAGTGGAAAATAGAAAAGAAAAAGAGGGACAATGGAAGGTTTGGAGGCTCAGAATTGGTTGCATTTACTGGTTATTTCCACAATCCCATAGTGCCGGAGACTCGAACCCAAACCTCAAGCATTCGAGGGAGACACTCTATAAAGTGGGCTATATGGGCTGCATGGGAACAGCTTCTCTGAGTTACACTATTTGATCTCCTACAGTCTTAATTTGTTAAATTGTATGCAGAAAAGCACTCATGACCAAGCAAAACAATCTCCAAGGATTTCTTAATTCTCCTCTTCACAACAATCCAGCAAGGAAATATTTTGCATGTCATTACCCAAGCATAGCTATGTGTCCTGAGGGAAAGAATTTTCCCCTCTTCATTAAAGATGAATATGCAAGTTGCTCATTGATCCCTGAGTAGAAAAATATATCAGGGATCCAAGGGTGCCAGGAACAGTGGCAGATGCTGAACTATGTGGGATTGAGAATATGCTCAATTGGTGAATAGGAACGGAGATATGGGGGATCATTCACACATGAATCTAGCCATTACTTTCAAAATCAACTGACACTTTCCTAAAAAGTATTTTTTTTCTTATTTTTTCTTTTGACCTTTTCTTGGAAAAATTCTAAAAAGCAGAGAGCTGTGCTTAATGCAGAAACCAGATCAGATGGTGGATCTTGCCCATATTCTCAGGAATTGGTGAGACAGAGGAAGTTGTGCCTCTTGTTCTTAGCCTATTTCCCACAGTAAAAGTCCTTCAGCTATTTAACCAGATGCTCTTGGGAGATATAAACAGTCAAAGTCATGGGGTGATGGCTTGTATGATGTGGGATACCAGAATGGAAAGTGGTGGCAAATAGTAAACATTCCTCATCCAATTTCTATCTTCACCTCATTATGTTTTCAGTTATTACTTTCAAGATTTATTACAGAGTGATAAGTGTCTAAAGTCATATCCTTGATGCTTCATTCATTTTGTTGCAATCAATTTCCCTCAGAAAATTCTAACAATTGTTTACCAGTTCTCCTGTGACATGAGATCCATACATGGGAGAACTCATCTAATCAAAGGGAAAGGAGCAGGCATTGTTCAGTGAGGATGTGAAGGGCCCGGAGTTTTGATACTCCCGTAGGAGAAGACACTTTATCGGACTCCCCAGAATGATTGTAAAGCCCTGGGCAACATGATCTTTCACTAGGGGTCCAGTGACATTGTGCCTGCACCCCAGATTCAAACTGAGGTCATAGAGGAGCAGAATGACAACACGGAAGCGTCATGGTTCCCATGGCAACCAGAGACTTTTCAGCTCCTGGCCGCTTCAAAGACACATTGAGGACATGTGGGGACTCATCTCTGAGGGTAAGTGGATAGATGAAAGTAGCGGGTTCCAGGGTTTTGCGTTTTTGAACAAAGAATTCTCTCCTTGTTGCCCGGGAGATGAGGAAACAGGTTGTAAGCAGTATAGAGCACCATGAGCGATAAATCCCCACATATCCAGGCAGGACCAGGGGTCCCATTGAAATCTGAGAGCTCACACTTCCACCCCGGTCACTAGGTGGCGCTGTGCTCAGTTGGCCGCATCGTTATTCCTGACAGGCAGCTCATCTGGCTCCTGATGCAGGCTAACAGCGCCCACAAATTCCAGGAGAACCAGCTGGAACAGAGGGTTGCTTGAGAGCACATGGGTCAACAATCTTAGCAGTGGCACCAGTGGATTTGCCCTCCGACACCACTCCACCAAAATGGGACAAGCTGGGTTTACTTTAGAGTCAGAAAGCTAGCCTTTGGGACTAGCAGCCACACGGAGAGTTGGGTGGTGAGGTGCTCAGCTCAGTAGAGCATGCAGCACTGCGCCATGGTTTAAGTGATCATTGATTTGGGGCACATCACATCCGTCTCTTGGGTTTCTTCTTCTATCCTAGGAAGTCTGGAAAGGAGACTGATGGAACCTGGGATGTCCATGTTCCATGTGAAGGTGAGTGACTCCTCTGGTGGCTCAACTCAGCATGTTGGAAGGAGGACAGGATGAAGCTGACATGCAAGGAGAGTTGTTCTGTGCTCACTCCAACGGTCAGGCGCTTCCTCCTTGGCTACTGCCTTACAAAGCCTGTACCATGAAACTTACCTGCTGGGATAATTCCAGGGTCACATCACATCAAAACATGATGAAGAAATGTCTTTCCACACTTTATTCACAAAGTGGTTTTTTCTTCTTGACAAGACAAATACCTCTCTGTCACAAGAGCCTGTGGTATATTGCCATGAGTCTATTTACCAGCCCCAGGATGGAGCACACCACAAGGTGGGGATGAATTAACAGCCTGGTGATGGCATGATGATCACAATTTCACAGGGCATAACACCAGGTGTGAACATAGACCGTGCTGAAAGTGGAATGGTTCAAAGATTCCAAACTGAATATTCAAAAGAGAGTATGTACATCTGGGGGGCCACAAGTGTTGAAGTGTGTTGATGCTGGAAAACAACTTCAGAGAAGACACCCTATGAATCTCGCCATCTATCATGGTCAACCCACAAACTCCACGAGATACATTCAGCTTCATCATACATTACAAATACAGGAAGTAGCTGTAGCCCACTCATTCTCTATGCAATGATAAACAACTACACTCATCACCTCTTTTAGAACAACATGCCCATGCAAATTCGCATCTCTTTTCTGTGGCTCCCAAGGGACAGCCAGATGTACGAATGAGGATTCCTATTTTTGCTGGCAGAAGAACCATGAGCATAGTCTTTCCCAATTTCACAGCACTTTCCCCCATGACCTACAATTTCAGCCAGTTGATCCTGGCATATGCAACACTAATCCCTGAACTGTTTCTCTTGAGGACCTCCATCAATGTTAAAAAGAGTCTACAAAAGAGCTCCATTCCTCTTGTCACTGGAGCTCCAATGATATTGGGTGAGTAGGTTGTAAAAGCCCTGTGATCTTCCTGAATGCTATCAATACAGGCTAACTTCAATTCAGCCCCAAATCCTAAACTTGTTCACCAAGAAATCACAGTGAAGCCACTGGAAAGCAAAAGTTTCAGAGACATTACAGGGACAAGAGCAGCTCTCTTTTGTGTTCACTTCCTGGTTTTCCAGTAGACATTGAGGTACCCATGGAAAGTGCTCTGGTGTGGAAGTCCCCATCATTGGCAGAGAGTATCTCAGTGTGTCCAAGAAGCCTGGAGAGTGCCAGGTACAAGTGCAGTTGTCATTTAGAATTTCCTGCCACTGAAACCTCATGTACAGTGCACAGCTGAAGATGGTTCTGCAGAATTATCCACAAAGGCATACTCCTGAGAGACCCATGATCTCTGTCCTCAGGAGAGTAGAGTGACTTCATGGAGTAAGTACTCTGAAGAAATACAGGTGACTGTTCAGCACTGCTCTCTTGGAGCACAGTAGCCTGTTGAAAGGTGTTGGAATTGAGTTGCATGTAAAATTGGTGCTCTTTAGAGTGTTGATTCCTTTTGTGAGGAGTGGAAAAAAGAAAAGAAAAAGAGAGACAATGGAAGGTTGGGAGGCTCAGAATTGGTTGCGTTTTCTTGTTATTTCCACAATCCCACAGTGCTGGAGACTATAACCGAAGCCTCAAGCATGCAAGGCAGACACTCTATAAGCTGGGATATATGGGCTGCACTGGAAAGGCTTCTCTGAGTTACAACACTTGGTCTCCTACAGTCTTAATTTGTAAAATTGTATGCACAGAAGCACTCATGACCAAGCCAAACAATCTCCAAGTATTTCTTAATTCTCCTCTTCACAACAATCCAGCAAGGAAATATTTTGCATGTCAATACCCTAGCCTAGCACTGTGTCTTGAGGGAAAGACTTTTCCCCTCTTCATTAAGGAAAAAAATGGAAGTAGCTGATTGATCCGAGAGAAGAAAAATATATCAGGGATCCAAGAACGCCAGGAACAGGAGCAGATGATGGACTATGTGGGATTGAGAATATGCTCAATTGGTGAATAAGAATGGAGAAATGGGGGATCATTCACACATGAATCTAGCCATTACTTTCAAAGTCAACTGACACTTTCCTAACAATTTTTTTTCTCATTTTTCCTTTTGACCTTTTCTTGGAAAAATTCTAAAAAGCAGAGAGCTGTGCTTAATGCAGAAGCCAGATCAGGTGCTGGATCTTGCCCTTATTCTCTGAAATTGGTGAGGCAGAGGAAGTTGTGCCTCCTGTTCTCAGCCTATTACCCACAGTAAAAGTCCTTCAGCTATTTAACCAGATGCTCTTGGGAGATATAAACAGTCAAAGGCGTGGGGTGATCGCTTATATGATGTGGGATCCCAGAATCGAAACGTGGTGGCCAATAGTAAACATTCCTCATCCAATTTCTATCTGCACCTCGTTATGTTTTCAGTTATTACTCTCAAGATTTATTACAGAGTGATAAGTGTCTAAAGTCATATCCTTGATTCTTCATTCATTTTGTTGCAATCAATTCCCCTCAGAAAAATCTAACAATTGTTTACCAGTTCTCCTGTGACATGAGATCCATACATGGGAGAACTCATCTAATCAAAGGGGAAGGAGCAGGCATTGTTCAGCAAGAATGTGAAGGGCCCAGAGTTGTGAAACTCTGGTAGGAGAAGGCACTTGATTGCGCTCCCCAGAATGATTGTAAAGCCCTGGGCAACATGATCTTCCACTAGGGGTCCAGTGACATTGTACCTGCACCCCAGATTCCACCTGAGGTCATAGTGGAGCAGAATGACAACACAGAAGCGTCATGGTTCCCATGGCAACCAGAGACCTTTCTGCACCTGGCCCCTTCAAAACCAAATTGAGGACATGTGGGGACTCATCTCTGAGGGTAAGCGGATAGATGAAGGGAGCGGGTTCTAGGTTCTTGCGTTTTTGAAGAAAGGATTCTCTTCTTTTTTGCGCGGGCGATGAGGAAACAGGTTGTAAATGGCTTAGAGCCCCAGGAGCAATAAATCCCCCCATATCCTGGCAGGACCAGGGATCCCATTGAAGTCTGAGAGCTCGCACTTCCAACCAGGTCCACCAGGTGGCGCTGTGAACAGTTGGCCGCATCCTTCTTGCTCACTGGCAGCTCATCTGGCTCCTGATGCAGGCTAACAACACCCACAAATTCCAGGAAAACAAGCTGGGACCGAGGGGTGCTTGAGAGCATGTGGGTCAACAATCTTAGCACTGGCACCAGTGGATTTGCCTTCCGACCACACTTCTCCAGGATGGGAAAATCTGGGATTACTTTAGAGTCAGGAAACTAGCCTAAGGGCCTAGGAGCCACAGGGAGAGTTGGGTGGTGAGGTGCTCAGCTCAGTAGAGAACGTAGTGCAGCGGCATGGTTTACGTGATCAATGATTTGGGACACATCACATCCATCTCTCGGGTTTCTTCTTCTATTCTAGAAAGTCTGGAAGGGAGACTGATGGAAACTGGGATGTCCATGTTCCATGTGAAGATGAGTGACTCCTCTGGTGGCTCATGAATAGAGAAGGGAGTCATTCACTCAGCATTTTGGAAGGAGGACAGGATGAAACTGACATGCAAGGAGAGTTGTTCTGTGCTCACTCCAACTGTCAGGCACTTCCTCCTTGGCTGCTGCCTAAAAACTAGGCTGCACCCTGAAACTTACATGCTAGAATAATTCCAGTGTCACATCACATCAAAACAAGATGAAGAAATGTCTTGCCACACTTTCTTCACAAAATGGTTTCTCTTCTTGACAAGAGAAATACCTCTGTGTCACAAGAGCCTGTGGGATATTGCCCGGAGTCCTCTAACCAGGCCCAGGATGGAGCAGACCATAAGCTGGGGATAATTAACAGTCTGGTGATGGCATGATGAGCACAGTTTCACAGGGCATAACACCAGGTGTGAACATACACCGTGCTGAAAGTGGAATGGTTCGAAGCTTCCAAACCGAATATTCAAAAGAGGATATAAGTAGATTTGGGGGTCCACAAGTGTTGAAGTGTGTTGATGCTGGAAAATAACTTCAGAGAAGAGACCCTATGAAACTCGCCATCGATCATGCTCAACCCACAAATTCCACAACATACAGTCAGCTTCATCATACACTACAAATACAGCAAGTAGTTATAGCCCAATTATGCTCTATGCAATGATAAACACCTACGCTCATTACCTCTTTAAAAACAACATGTCCATGCAAATTCCTGTCTCTTTTCTGTTGCTCCCAAGGGACAGCCAAATATACGAATGAGGATTCCTATTTTGTTGGCACAAGAACCATGAGCACAGGCTTTCCCACCTTTACAGCACTTTCCCCCATGAACCACAAATTGAGCCAGTTGATCCTGGGATATGCAACAGTAATCTCTGCACTGTTACTCTTGAGGATGTCCACCAAGGTTAAAAAGAGTCTACAAATGGCTCCATTCCTCTTTTCACTAGAGCTCCAATGATATTGGGTGAGTAGGTTGTAAATGCCCTGTGATCCTCCTGAATTGAATCAATACAGGCTAACTTCGATTCTGCACCAAATCCTAACCTTGATCACCAAGAAATCACAGTCAAGCCCCTGCAAAGCAAAAGTTTCAGAGACCTTACAGGCACAAGAGCAGCTGCCTTTTGTGTTCACCTCTAGGTTTTCCAGTAGACACT
The DNA here is from genome assembly GCA_020740815.1 of Sciurus niger. Taxonomy (NCBI): domain Eukaryota; kingdom Metazoa; phylum Chordata; class Mammalia; order Rodentia; family Sciuridae; genus Sciurus; species Sciurus niger. Next base: position 386,871 of record JAHUXG010010189.1, read on the forward strand.
GAGGTACACATGGAAAGTGCTCTGGTGTGGAAATCCCCTTCATTGGCAGAGAGTATCACAGTGTGTCCAAGAAGCCTGGAGAGTGCCAGGTACAAGTGCAGTTGTCATTTAGAATTTCCTGCCACTGAAAACACTTGCCCTATGCACAGCTGAAGATTGTGCTGAAGAATTATCCTCATAGGCATACTCATGAGAGATCCGTGATCTCTGTCCTCAGAGAGAGTAGAGTGACTTCATGGAACAAGAACTCTGAAGAAATGCAGGTGACTGTTCAGCACTGCTCTCTTGTAGCACAGTAGCCTGTTGAAAGTTCATGGAATAAGGTTGCATGTGAAATTGGTGGTGTTTTAGAGTGTTGATTCATTTTGTGAGGAGAGGAGAAAAGAAAAAGAGAGACGATGGAACATTGTGAGGCTCAGAATTGGTTGTGTTTACTTGTTATTTTTGCAATCCCACAGTGCCATCGACTCCAACCCGGGTCTCAAGCATGCTAGGTAGGCACTCTATAAGTTGAGCTATATCGGTTGCATTGGATCGGCTTCTCTGAGTTAAAACACTTGATCGCCTACAGTCTTAATTTGTAAAATTGTATGTAGAGAAGCAATCATGACCAAGCCAAACAATCTCCAAGGAATTCTTAATTCTCCTCTTCACAAAAATCCAGCAAGGAACTTTTGCATATCAATACCCAAGAGGGAAAGAATTTTCCCCTCTTCATTAAGGATGAAAATGGAATTAACTGAATTCTGTGAGCAGAAAAATATATCAGGGTACCAAGGAAGCCAGGAAGAGACACAGATGTTGGACTATGTGGGATTGAGAATATGATCAAGTGGTGAATATGAATGGAGATATGGGGGATCATTCACACATGAACCTAGCCATTACTTTCAAAATCAACTGACACTTTACTAAAAAGTATTTTTTTTCTTATTTTTCCTTTTGACCTTTTCTTGGAAAAACTCTAAAAAGCAGAGAGCTGTGTTTAATGCACAAGCCAGATCAGGTGCTGGATCTTGCCCATATTCTCAGGAATTGGTGAAGCAGAGGAAGATGTGCCTCCTGTTCTCAGCCTGTTTCTCTCAGTAAAACTGTTTCATCAATTTAGCCAGATTCTCTTGGGTGATATAAACAGGCAAAGGCATGTGATGATGGATCATATGCTCTGGGTTCCTAGAATCAAAATGGGTGGCAAAGAGAAAACTTTCCTCATCCAATTTCTATGTTCTCATAGTTATTTTTTCAGTTATTACTCTCAAGGTTTATTACAAAGTGATAAGTGGCTAAAATCATATCTTTGATCCTTCATTCATTACGTTGCAATCAATTCCCCTCAGAAAAATCTTACAATTGTTTACAAGTTCTCCTGTGACATGAGACCCATACATGGGAGAACTCATCTAATCAAAGGGGAAGAGGCAGGGATTTGTCAGCGAGGATCTGAAGGGCCCAGGGTTTTGAAACTCCAGTAGGAGAAGGCAGTTGATATCACTCCCCAGAATGAGAGTAAAGCCCTGGGCTAGATGATCTTTCAAGAGTGGGTCCTGTGACATTGTGCATGCACCACAGATTCCACCTGAGGTCATAGAGGAGCAGAATGAGAACAAGGAAGCGTCACGGTTCCCATGGCAACCAGAGACCTTTCAGCTCCTGACCTCTTCAAACCCACATTGAAGACATGCAGTGGCTCATCTATGAGGGTAAGAGGATAGATGAAGGGAGCGCGTGCCAGGGTCTTGCATTTTTGAAGAAAGGATTCTATCCTTGTTGGCTGGGCAATGAGCAAACAGGTTGTAAGCGGTATAGCACCTTGTGAGCGATAAATACCCCAATATCCAGTCAGGACAAGGGATCCCATTGAAAAATGACAGCTCCCACTTCCACCTAGGTCAACTAGGTCTCGCTGTGCTCCTTTGGCCACATCGTTCTTGCTGACAGGCAGCTCAGTTGGCTCCTGATGCAGGCTAATAGCCCCCACAAAATCCAGTGGAACAAGCTTGGTTGGAGAGGTGCTTGAGTGCACGTGGGTCAACAATCTTAGCAGCGACACCAGTGGATTTGCTCTCTGAACCCACTCCTCCAGGACTGGGACAAGCCGGGTTTCCTTCAGAGTCAGAAAACTAGCCAAGGGGCCTAGCAGTCACATGGAGAGATTGGTAGTGAGTGATCAGCTCAGTAGAGCACGCAGTGCAGCGCCATGGTTTACATGATGATTGATTTGGGACACATCACATTCCATCACTCGAGTTTCTTCTTCTATTCTACGAAGTCGGTAAAGGAGACTGATGGAAGCTGGAATGTTCATGATCCATGTGAAGGGTAGTGACTCCTCTGGTGGCTCTTGAAGAAAGGAGGGAGTCATTCACTCAGCATGTTGGAGGAGGACAGGATGAAGCTGACATGCAAGGAGAGTTGTTCTGTTCTCATTCCAACTGCCAGGCACCTCCTCCTTGTCTGCTGCCTTACAACTAGGCTGCACCCTGAAACTTACCTGCTGGGATAATTCCAGGGTTACATCACATCAAAACAAGATGAAGAAATGTCTTGCCACACTTTATTCACAAAAAGATTTGTCTTCTTGACAAGACAAATGCCTCTCTGTCACAAGAGCCTGTGGGATATTGCCAGGAGTCCTCTAAACAGTCCCAGGATGGAGCAGACCACATGCTGGGGATGAATTAGCAGCCTGGTGATGGCATGATGAACACAGTTTCACAGAGCATAACACCAGGTTTGAACATGACTGTGCTAAAAGTGGAATGGTTCAAAGATTCCAAACTGAATATTCAAAAGAGGAGAATAAGTACATTTGGGGGTCCACAATTGTTGAAGAGTGTTGATGCTGGAAAACAACGTCAGAGAAGAGACCCTATGAAACTCGCCATCTATCATGGTCAACCCACAAACTCCACAACATACATTCAGCTTCATCATACACTACAAATACAGGAAGTAGTTATAGCCCGCTCATTCTCTACGCTCATTACCTCTTTTAGAACAACATGCCCATGCAAATTCCCATCTCTTTTCTGTGGCTCCCAAGGGACAGCCAAATATATGAATGAGGATTTCAATTTTTGCTGGCACAAGAACAATGAGCATAGTCTTTCCCAACTTCACTGCACTTTCCCCCACGACCTACAATTTCAGCCAGTTGATCCTGGCATATGCTACACTAATCCCTGAACTGTTTCTCTTGAGGACATGCATCAATGTTAACAAGAGTCTACAAAGGGGCTCCATTCCTCTTGTCACTGGAGCTCCAATGATATTGGGTGAGTAGGTTGTAAATGCCCTGTGATTCTCCTGAATGCTGTCAATACAGGCTAACTTCAATTCAGCCCCAAATTCTAAACTTGTTCACCAACAAATAACAGTCAAGCCACTGGAAAGCAAAAGTTTCAGGGACATTACAGGTAGAAGAACAGCTGTCTTTTGTGTTCACTTCCTAATTTTCCAATAGACATTGAGGTACACATGGAAAGTGCTCTGGTGTGGAAGTCCCCATCATTGGCAGAGAGTATCTCAGAGTGTCCAAGAAGCCTGGAGAGTGCCAGGTACAAGTGCAGTTCTCATTTTGAATTCCCTGCCACTGAAACCTGGTATACAGTGCACAGCTGAATATGGTGATGAAGAATTATCCTCATAGGTATACTCATGAGAGGCCCATGATCTCTGTCTTCAGGAGAGTAGATTGACTTCATGGAACAAGGACTCTGAATAAATGCTGGTGACTGTTCACCACTGCTCTCTTGGAGCACAGTAGCCTGCTGAAAGGTGTTGGTGTACTTGGGTTGCATGTGATGTTGGTGTTGTGTTAGAGTGTTGATTCCTTTTGTGAGGAGTAGAAAAAAGAAAAGATAAAGAGAGACAATGGAAGGTTGGGAGGCTCAGAATTGGTTGCATTTTCTTGTTATTTCCACAATCCCACAGTGCCGGGGACTGGAACCCAAGCCTCAAGCATGCGAGGCAGACACTATAAGCTGGGCTATATGTGATGTACTGGAACGGCCTCTCTGAGTTACAACACTTGATCTCCTACAGCCTTAATTTGAAAAACTGTATGCAGAGAAGCAATCATGACCAAGCCAAACAATCTCCAAGGAATTCTTAGTTCTCCTCTTCACAACAATCCAGCAAGAAACTTTTTTGCATGTCAATACCCTAGCCTAGCCCTGTGTCCTGCGGGAAAGACTTTCCCCTCTTCATTAAGAACAAAACTGGAAGTAGCTGATTGATCCGTGAGCAGAAAAATATATCAGGGATCCAAGGGTGCCGGGAACAGGGTCAGATGCTGGACTATGTGGGATTGAGAATATGCTCAATTGGTGAATATGAATGGAGATATGGGGGATCATTCACACATGAATCTAGGTATGACTTTCAAAATCAACTGACACTTTCCTAAAAAGTATTTTTTTTCTTTTTCCTTGTGACCTTTTCTTGGAAAAATTCTGATAAGCAGAGTGCAGTGCTTAATGCAGAAGCCAGATCAGGTGCTCGATCTTGCCCAAATTCTCCAAAATTGGTGAGGCAGAGGAAGTTGTGCCTCCTATACTCATCCTATTTCCTGCAGTAAAAGTCCTTCAGCTATTTAACCAGATGCTCTTGGGAGAAATAAACAGTCAAAGACAAGGGGTGATGGGATCCCAGAATTGAAACGTGGTGGCAAATAGTAAACATTCCTCATCCAATTTCTATCTTCACCTCGTTATGTTTTCAGTTATTACTCTCAAGATTTATTACCGAGTGATAAGAGTCTAAAGTCATATCCTTGATCCTTCATTCATTTTCTTGCAATCAATTCCCCTCAGAAAAATCTAACAATTGTTTACCAGTTCTCCTGTGACATGAGATCCATACATGGGAGAACTCGTCTAATCAAAGAGGAAGGAGCAGGCATTGTTCAGTGAGGATGTGAATGGCCTGGATTTTGATACTCCCGTAGGAGAAGGCACTTGATTGCACTCCCCAGGACGATTGTAAAGCCCTGGGCAGCAAGATCTTTCACTAGGGGTCCAGTGACATTGTACCTGTACCACAGATTCCACCTGAGGTCATAGAGGAGCAGAATGACAACACAGAAGCATCATGGTTCCCATGGAACCAGAGACCTTTCAGCTCCTGGCCGCTTCAAACCCACATTGAAGACATGCAGTGACTCATCTCTGAGAATAAGAGGATAGATGATGGGAGAGTGTACCAGGGTATTGCGTTTCTGAAGAAAGGACACTATCCTTGTTGCCCGGGTGAAGAGGAGACAGGTTGTAAGCGGTATAGAGCCCCAAGAGCGATAAATTCTCCCATACAGGCAGGCCCAGGGATCCCATTGAAATCTGAGAGCTCGCACTTCCACCAACGACCCCTAGGTGGCGCTGTGCTCCATTGGTCACATCATTCTTGCTGACAGGCAGCTCATCTGGCTCCTGATGCAGGCTAATAGCCCCACAAATTCCAGTGGAACAGGCTGATACCGAGGGGTGCTTGAGAGCAAGTGGGTCAACAATCTTAGAACCGGCACCAGTGGATTTCCTTTCCGATCCTACTCCTCCAGGACTGGGACAAGCTGGGTTTCCTTCAGAGTCAGAAAACTAGACTAGGGGCCTAGCAGTCACAAAGAGATATGGGTAGTGAGTGCTCAACTCAGTAGAGCACGCAGTGCAGCGCCATGGTTTAGGTGATCATTGATTTGGGACACATCACCTTCCATCTGTCGGTTTTCTTTTTCTACCCTATGAATTCTGTAAAGGAGACTGATGGAACCTGGGATATCCATGTTCCATGTGAAGGAGAGTGACTCCTCTGGTGGCTCATGAAGAGAGGAGGCAGTCATTCACTAAGCATGTTGGAAGGAGAACAGGACAAATCTGACATGCAAGGAGAGTTGTTCTGTTCTCATTCCAACTGCCAGGCACCTCCTCCTTGGCTGCTGCCTTACAACTAGGCTGCACCCTGAAATTTACCTGCTGGGATAATTCCAGGGTCACATCACATCAAAACAAGATGAAGAAATGATTTTCCACAGTTTATTCACAAAATGGCTTTTTATTCTTGTCAAGACAAACACCTCTCTCTCACAAGAGCCTGTGGGATTTTGCCAGGAGTCCTCTAACCAGCCCCAGGATGGAGCAGACCACAAGCTGTGGATGAATTAATGGCCTGGTGATGGCATGATGAAAACAGTTTCACAGAGCATAACACCAGGTTTGAACATAGACCGTGCTGAAAGTGGAATGGTTCAAAGATGCCAAACTGAATATTCAAAAGAGGAGAGGAAGTACACTTGGGTGGCCACAAGTGTTGAAGTGTGTTGATGCTGGAAAACAACTTCAGAGAGTAGACCATATGAAACTCACCATCTATCGTGGTCAACCCACAAACTCCAGGACATACATTCAGCCTCATCAAACACTACAAGTACAGGAAGTATTTATAGCCCGCTCATTCTCTATGCAACCATAAACACCTACACTCAATATCTCTTTTAGAACAACATGCCCATGCAAATTCCTGTCTCTTTTCTGTTGTTCCCAAGGGACAGTCGAATATAGGAATGAGGATTTCCATTTTTGCTGGCAGAAGGACATTGAACATAGGCTTTCCCAACTTCACAGCGCTTTCTCCCAGGACTTAAAATTTCAGCCAGTTGATCCTGGGATATGCAAGAATAATCCCTGCACTGATTCTCTTGAGGATATACATCAACGTTCACAAGAGTCTTCAAAAGAGCTCCATTCCTCTTGTCACTGGAACTCCAATGATATTGGGTGAGTAGGTTTTAAATGCCCTGTGATCCTCATGAATGCTCTCAATGTAGGCTAACTTTGATTCAACCCCATATCCTAAACTTGTTCACTAAGAAATCACAGTCAAGCCCTGCAAAGCAAAAGTTTCAGGGACGTTACAGGGATTAGAGCAATTCTATTTTGTGTTCACCTCTTGGTTGTGCAGTAGACATTGAGATACACGTGTGAAGTGCTCTGGTGTGGAAGTCTCCTTCATTGCCAGAGAGTATCGCGGTGTGTCCAAGAAGCCTGGAGAGTGCCAGGTACAAGTGCAGTTGTCATTTTGAATTTCCTGCCACTAAAATCTTGTGCACAATGCACAACTGAACAGGGTGCTGAAGAATTATCCTCATAGGCATACTCATGAGAGACCCATGATCTCTGTCCTCAGGAGAGTAGAGTGAATTCACGGAACAACAACTTTGAAGAAATGCAGATGACTGTTCAGCACTGCTGTCTTGGAGCACAGTAGCCTGCTGAAAGGTTTTGGAATTGAGTTGCATGTGAAATTGGTGGTGTTTTAGAGTGTTGATTTCTTTTGTGAGGAGAGGAGAAAGAAAAGGAGAGATGATGGAAGGTTGGGAGGATCAGAATTCATTGTGTTTGCTTGTTATTCCCACAATCCCACAGTGCCAGGGACTCAAACCCAGAGCTCAAGCTCGTGAGGCAGGCACTCTATAAGCTGGGCTATATGGGATGCAGGGGAACGACTCTCTGAGTTACAACACTTGATTTCCTACAGTATTAATTTGAAAAATTGAATGCAGAGAAGCAGTCATGACCAAGCCAAACAATCTTCAAGGAATTCTTAATTCTCCTCTTCACAAAAATCCAGCAAGAAACTTTTTTGCATGACAATACTCAACCCTAGCCCTGTGTACAGAGGGAAAGATTTTTCACCTCTTCATTAAGGAAGAAAATGTAAGTAGCTGATTGATCCACGAGCAGAAAAATATATCAGGAATCCAAGGATGCCAGGAACAGGGGCAAATGTTGGACTATGTGGGATTCAGAATATGCTCAATTGGTGAATACGAATGGAGATAAGGGGAATCATTCACACATGAACCTAGCCATTACTTTCAAAAGCAACTGACACTTTCCTAAAAGTATTTTTTCCTTATTTTTCCTTTTGACCTTTTCTTGTAAAATTCTAAAAAGCAGAGAGCTGTGCTTAATGCACAATCCAGATAAAGTGCTGGATCTTGCCCATATTCTAAGGAATTGGTGAGGCATTGGAAGTTGTACCTTCTCTTCTCAGCCTGTTTCCCTCAGTAGAAATGCTTCAGCAATTCAGCCAGATGCTCTCGGGAGATATAAACAGTCAAAGTCATGGGGTGATGGCTCATATGATCTGGGGTCCCAGAATCGAAATGTGGCAGCAAAGAGAAAACATTCCTCATCCAATTTCTATCTTCTCCTCGTTATGTTTTCAGTTATTACTCTCAAGATTTATTACAGAATGATAAGTGGCTAAAGTCATATCCTTGATCCTTCATTCATTTTCTTGCAATCAATTCCCCTCAGAAAAATCTAACAATTGTTTACCAGTTCTCCTGTGACATGAGATCCATACATGGGAGAACTCGTCTAATCAAAGGGAAAGGAGCAGGCATTGGTCAGCGAGGATGTGAAGGGCCCCAGGTTTCGAAACTCCAGTAGGAGAAGGCACTTGTTTACACTCGCCAGAATGATTGTAAAGCCCTGGGCAACATGATCTTTCAAGAGTGGTTCCAGTGACATTGCGCCCGCACCCCAAATTCCACCTGAGGTCATAGAGGAGCAGAACGAGAACACGGAAGAATAAGGATTCCCATGGCAAAGAGAGACCTTTCAGCTCCTGGCTGCTTCAAACCCACATTGACGACATGAGGAGGGTCATCTCTGAGAATAAGAGGACAGATGAAGGGAGCGAGTGGTTTTTGAAGAAAGGACTTTACCCTTGTTGCCCGAGCGATGAGGAAACAGGTTGTAAGAGTTATAGAGCTCCGTGAGCAATAAATCCCCACATATCCAGGCAGGACCAGGGGACCCATTGAAGTCTGAGAACTCGCACTTCCACCAAGGACCACCAGGTGACGCTGTGTTCCATTGGCCGCATCATTCTTGCTGACAGGCAGCTCATCTGGCTCCTGATGCAGGCTAATAACCCCTCAAATTCCAGTGGAACAAGCTGGAACCGAGGGTTGCTTGAGAGTACGTAGGTCAATAATCTTAGCACTGCACCAGTGGATTTGCCCTCTGACACCACTCCTCCACGATGGGACAAGCTGGGTTTACTTTAGAGTCAGAAAACTAGCCTAGGGGAGTAGCAGCCACATGGAGAGTTGGGTGGTGAGGTGCTCAGCTCAGTAGAGCTTGCAGTGCAGCGCCATGGTTTAGGTGATCATTGCTTTGGGACACATCACATACATCTGTCGGGTTTCTTCTTCTATCCTAGGAAGTCTGGAAAGGAGACTGATGGAACCTGGGATGTCTATATTCCATGTGAAGGTGAGTGACTCCTCTGGTGGCTCATGAAGCGAGGAGGGAGTCATTCACTCAGCATGTTTGAAGGAGGACAGGATGAAGCTGACATGCAAGGAGAGTTGTTCTGTGCTCACTCCAACTGTCAGGCACTTCCTCCTTGGCTACTGCCTTACAATTAGGCTGCACCCTGAAACTTACCTGCTGGGATAATTCCAGGGTCACATCACATCAAAACAAGATGGACAAATGTCTTGCCACACTTTATTCACAAAATGGTTTGTCTTCTTGACAAGACAAATACCTCTCTGTCACAAGAGCCTGTGGGATATTGCCAGGAGTCCTCTAACCAGCCCTAGGATGGAGCAGACCACATGCTTGGTATGAATTAGCAGCCTGGTGATGGCATGATGAGCACAGTTTCACAGGGCATAACACCAGGTGTGAACATACACCGTGCTTAAAGTGGAATGGTTCAAAGATGCCAAACTGAATATTCAAAAGAGGAGAATAAGTACATTTGGGGGGGACACAAGTGTTGAAGTGTGTTGATGCTAGAAAATAACTTCAGAGGAGAAACCCTATAAAACTCGCCATTGATCATGGTCAACCCACAAACTCCACGACATGCATTCAGCTTCATCATACACTACAAATACAGGAAATAATTATAGCCCACTCATTCTCTATGCAACGATAAACAACTACACTCATTATCTCTTTTAGAACAACATGCCCATGCAAATTCCCATGTCTTTTCTGTGGCTCCCAAGGGACAACCAAATATATGAAAGAGTATTCCTATTTTTACTGGCAGAAGAACCATGAGCATAGTCTTTCCCAACTTCACTGCACTTTCCCCCACGACCTATAATTTCAGCCAGTTGATCCTGGCATATGCTACACTAATCCCTGAACTGTTTCTCTTGAGGACGTGCATCAAAGTTAACAAGAGTCTACAAAAGGGCTCCATTCCTCTTGTCACTGGAGCTCCAATGATATTGGGTGAGTAGGTTGTAAATGCCCTGTGATCCTCCTGAATGCTATCAATATAGGCTAACTTCAATTCAGCCCCAAATCCTAACCTTGTTCACCAAGAAATCACAGTCAAGCCACTGGAAAGCAAAAGTTTCAGAGACTTTACAGGTACAAGAACAGTTTTCTTTTGTGTTCACTTACTGATTTTCCAGTAGACATTGAGGTACACATGGAAAGTGCTCTGGTGTGCATGTCCCCATCATTGACTGAGAGTATCACAGTGTGTCCAAGAAGCCTGGAGAGTGCCAGGTACATGTGCAGTTGTCATTTAGAATTTTCTGCCTCTGAAACCTGGTGCACAGTGCACAGCTGAATATGGTGATGAAGAATTATCCTCATAGGTATACTCATGAGAGTCCCGTGATTTCTGTCCTCAGGAGAGTAGAGTGACTTCATGGAGGAAGTACTCTGAAGAAATGCTGGTGATTGTTCAGCATTGCTGTCTTGGAGCACAGTAGCCTGCTGAAAGGTGTTGGTGTACTTGGGTTGCATGTGATGTTGGTGTTGTGTTAGAGTGTTGATTCCTTTTTTGAGGAGAGGAGAAAAGAAAAGAAAAAGAGAGAGGATGGTAGGTTGGGAGGCTCAGAATTGATTGCGTTTTCTTGTTATTTCCACAATCCCACAGTGCCAGCGACTTGAACCAGGGCCTGGAGCATGCGAGGCAGGTAGTCTTCAAGTTGGGCTATATGTCCTGGACAGAACTGTTTCTCTGAGTGACAACAGTTGATCAACTACAGTCTTTATTTGTAAAATTATATGCAGAGAATCTATCATGACAAAGTCAAACAGTGTTCAATTAATTGTTAATTCTCCTGCTCACAACATTCCAGCAAGGCACATTTTACATATCAATACCCAAGCCTAGCCTGTGTCCTGAGGGAAAGATTTTTCCCCTCTTCATTAAGGACAACAATTGAAGTAGCTGATTGATCCTTGAGAAGAGAAACATATCGGGGATCCAAGGACGCTGGGAACAGGGTCAGATGCTGGACTATGTGGGATTGAGAATATGCTCAATTGGTGAATATGAATGGAGATATTGGGGATCATTCACACTGAACCCCTAGACATCACTTTCAAAATCAACTGACACTTTCCTAGAAAGTATTTTTTTACTTATTTTTCCTTTTGTCATTGTCTTTGAAAAATTCTAAAAAGCAGTGAACTTTTTTTTATGCACATGTCAGTTCTGTTCATGTATCTTGCCCATATTCTCAGGAATTGGTGAGGCAGAGTAAGTTGTGCCTCCTGATCTAAGCCTGTTTCTCTCAGTAAAAGTGATTCATCAATTTAGCCAGACACTGTTGGGTGTTATAAACAGACAAAGTCATGTGGTGATGGCTCATATGGTCTGGGTTACCAGAATTGAAAAGTGGTGGCAAAAAAATACATTCCTCATCCAATTTCTATATTCTCATTATGTTTTCAGTTATTACTCTCAAGACTTATTACAGAATGATAAGTGGCTAAAGTCATATCCTTGATAATTCATTCATTTTGTTGCAATCAATTCCACTAAGGAAAATGTCAAAATTGGTTATCAGTTCTGCTGTGACATGAGAGCCATACATGGGAGAACTCATCTAATCAAAGGGGAAGGAGCAGGCATTGTCAGCTAGGTTGTGAAGGGCCCAGGTTTTGAAACTCCAGTAGGCGAAGGCACTTGATTGCACTCTCCAGAGTGTTTCTAAAGTTTTGAACATGATCTTTGAAGAGTGGGTCCTGTGACATTTTGACTGCACCCCAGATTCCACCGGAGGTCATAGAGGAGCAGACTGAGAACATGTAATCGTCATGGTTCCCCTGGCAACCAGAGATCTTTCAGATCCTGGCCATTTGAAACCCACATTGAAGACATGGAGCGATTCATCTGTGATGCAAAGAGGTTAGAGGAAGGGAGCGGGTGCCAGGGTATTGCGTTTTTGAAGAAAGGATTCTATACTAGTTGCTCGGGCAATGAGGAAACAGGTTGTAAGTGTTCTAGAGCCCCATGAGCAATATATCCCCCCATATCCACGCAGAACAAGGGATCCCATTGTAGTCTGAGTGCTCGCACTTCCTCCCAGGTCCACTAGGCAGCTCTGTGCTCCGTTGGCCACATCGTTCTTGCTGACAGGTAGCTTTTCTGGCTCCTGATGCAGGCTATTAGCCCCCTCAAATTCCAGTGGAACAAGCTGGGTCTGAGGTGTGCTTGAGAACACGTGTGTCATCTATCTTTGCCCCACCACCAGTGGATTTGCCCTCGGACCCAAATCCTCCAGGCCTGGGAAAACCCGGGTTTCCTTCGGAGTCAAGAAACTAGCCTAGGGGCCTATCAGCCACACAGATCGATGGGTTCTGAGTGCTCAACTCAGTAGAGCATTCAGTGCAGCTCCATGGTTTAGGTGATCATTGATTTGGGACACATCACATTCCATCTGACTGGTTTCTCCTCCTATCCTATGAAATCTGGAAAGCAGACAGATGTAACTTGGGATGTCCTAGTTTTACGTGAGGATGAATGGCTTCTGGGGTAGCTCATGAAGGGAGGATGGAGTCATTCACTCAGCATGTTGGAAGGAGGACAGGACTAACCTGACATGCAAGGAGAGATGTTCTGGGCTCAGTCCATCTGCAAGGTACCTCCTTCTTCACTGCTGCTTTACAACTAGGCTGCACCCTGAAACTTACCTTTTGTGATTTTTCCAGGGTCACATCAAATCAAAACAAGATGAAGTAATGACTTGACACACTTCATTCACAAAATGGTTCATCTTCTTGACCAGAAAAATACATCTCTGATCCAAGGTCTTGTGGGATATTGCTGGGAGTCTTCTAACCAGCCTCAGATGGAACAGACCACAAGTTGGGGGATGAATTAATAGCCTGGTAATGGCATGATGAGCACAGTTTCACAAGGCATAACACCAGGTTTGTACATAGACCGTGCTGAAAGTGGAATGGTTCAAAGCTTCCAAGGTGAATATTCCAAAGTGGAGTGTAAGTTTATTTCAGGGGCCAGAAAAGCTGAAGGTTTGGATTCTGGAAAGAAGAGTCCCTCTGAAAGTCACCATCGATCATGGTCAACCCACAAACTCCATGACATACATTGAGTCACATCATACACTACAAACACAGGATAAAGTTATTGCCTGCTCATTCTCTATGCAACCATGAATACCTGCACTCATTCCCCCTTTTAGAACAACATGCCCATGCAAATTCCTTTCTCTTTTCTGTTGTTCCCAAGGGACAGCCAAATATACAAATTATGATTCCTATTTTTGCTGGCACAAGAACCATGAGCACAGGCTTTCCAAACTTCACAGCACTTTCACCCCTGACCTACAATATAAGCCAGTTGATCCTGGGATATGCAACACTAAAACCTGCACTTCTTCTCTTGAGGACATCCATCACCATTAACAAGAGTCTACAAATGGGTTCCATTCCTTTAACACTGGAGCTCCAATGGTATTGTGTGAGTAGGTTGTAAATGCCCTGTGATCCTCCTGAATGCTATCAATACAGGCTAATATCATTTCAGCACCAAATCCTAACTTTATTCACCAAGAAATCACAGGAAAGCCTCTGCAAAGCAAAAGTCTGAGAGACATTCTAGGGACAAGAGTGGCAGTCTGACTTTGTGAAATTTTATGCAGAGAAGTAATCATGAAGGAGCCAATGTCAAAGAATTCTTAATTCTCCTGTTTACAACAATCCAGCAAGGAATTTTTTGCGTGTCAATACCAAAGTCTAGGGCTGTGTCCTGAAAGAATTTTTTTCTCTCTTCACCTAATGAAGAAAAGGTATGTAGCTGATTAATCCATGAGTAGAAAAGTGTCTCAGGGATCCAAGGATGTCAGGAGGAGGGGCAGAGACAGGAATATGTAGGATTGAGAATATGCTCAATTGGTGACTACGAATGGAGATATTGTGGATCATTCACACATGAATCCCTAGTCATTATATTCACAATCTTCTGACTCTGACCTTGATAGAATTTTTTTTCTTAATTTTCCTTTTGACATTTTCTTTGAAAACTTCTGAACAGCAGAGAGCTGTGCATAGTGCACAAGCCATTTCAGGTGCTGGATCTTGCCAATCATCTCAGGAATGGTTGAGGCAGAAGAAGTTGTGCCTCCTCTGCTAAGCCTGTTTCCCTCAGTGAGGGAGTGCTTTAGCAATTTAGCCAGATGCTGTTGGGAGATATAAACAGGAAAAAGCATGTGGTGATGGCTCATGGGTTCTGGGATCACAGAACCGAAAAGAGGTGGCAAAAAGAATCTTCCTCTTCCAATTCCAATCTTCTTCTCATTATATTCTCAGTTATTACTCTCAAGATTTTTTAGAGAGAAATAAGTGCCTGAAAGTCATATCCTTGATCCTTCATTCATTCAGTTGCATTCAATTCCACTCAGAAAAGCACAAGAATTTGTTACCAGATCTTCTGTGACATGAGAGCCATACATTGGAAAACTCCTCTAATCAAAGGTGAAAGAGCAGGCATTGTTCAGCTAGGTTTTGAAGGTTGGGGGTGTTTCTGGGCTTCAGTAGGTGGAGGCATTTGGTTGCAATCCCCATTTGGTTGTAAATCCTTGGGCATCTAGAACTTTGATGAATGGTCACATGAAATGGTGTCTGCACACCAGATTGCACCTGAGGTCACAGAGGAGCAACCTGCAAACCCATCAGCATCAGAGTTCCCATGCCAACCAGATACCATTCTGCTCATGGCTGTTTCAAACCACATTCAAGACATGTGGCGGCTCAGCTGTGAGGGTAAGAGGATAGATTAAGGGAGCGGGTGCCATGGTCTTGGGTTTTGGAAGATATGATTCTATCCTTGTTGCCTGGGCATCAAGGAACCAGGCTGTAAGTGGTATGGGACCCCATGGGCGATAAATCCCTCCATGTCCAGGCAAGACAAAGGATCCCACTGAAGCCTGACAGTCCACACTTCTACCCAGGCATGCTAGCTGGCGCTGGTCTTTGTTGGACGCACCATTAATGCTGATAGCCTGCTCATCTGGCTCCTGCTGCAGCCTGTTATCCCCCACTAGGTCCAGTGGAACAGGCTGGGACTGAGGGGTGGTTGAGAGCACTTGGGTCAACATACTTATCCCAAGCACCAGTTGATTTGCCCTCCGACCCCACTCCTCCAGGACTTGGAAATCCTGGGTCTTCTTCAGAGTAAGGAAACTAGCCTAGAGGCCTAGCAGCCACATGGAGAGATGGGTGGTATGTTCTCAGCTCAGTAGAACATGCAGTGCAGCACCATGGTTTAGGTGATCATTGATTTGGGACACATCACATTCCATCTGTCGGGTTTCTCCTCCTATCCTACAAAGTCTGGAAAGGAGACTGATGGAACCTGTATGTCCATGTTCCATGTGAAGGTGAGTGACTCCTCTGGTGTCTCATGAAGAGAGGAGGTAGTCATTCAATCAGCATGTTGGATTGAAGACAAGATGAACCTGACATGCAAGGAGAGTTGTTCTGTGGTCACTCCAACTGCCAGGCACCTCCTCCTTGGCTGCTGCCTTACAACTAGGCTGCACCCTGAAACTTACCTGCTGGGATTTTTCCAGGGGCACATCAAATCACCACAAGATGCAGAAATCTCTTGTAAATCTGTATTCACAAAATATTTCATCTCCTTGACCACACAAATAACTCTCTGTCACATGGGCCTGTGGGAAATTGTCATGAGTCCTCTAACCATCCCTGGGAGGGAGAAGACTACAAGTGGGGGGATGAATTAACAGCCTGGTGTTGGCATGATTAGCACAGTTTCACAGAGTATAACACCAGGTTTGAACATAGACCATGGTGAAAGTGGAATGGTGCAAAACTTCCAAGCTGAACATTCAAAAGTGGAGTGTAAGGTCATTTGGGGAGTGAGAGAAGGTGATGGCGTAGATGATGGAAAAAACTTCTGAGAAGAGACACTATGAACCTCGCCATTGTTCATGGTCAACCCTCAAACTCTCTGACATATATTCAGCCTCATCATACACTACAAATACAGGATGTAGTTATTGCCTGTTCATTCTCTATGCAACCATGAATACCGACCATCATTCCCCTTGTTAGGACAACAATGCCCTTGCAAATTCCTGTCTCTTTTCTGTTGCTCCCAAAGGACAGCCTACTATACATATGCTGAATCTTTTTTTTTTTTTTTTTTCTGGCACAAGAACCATGAGCATAGGCTTTCCCAACTTCACAGCATCTTCCCCCAGGACCCACAGTTTAAGCCAGTTGATTATGGGATTTTTAACACTCTCCCTGGCTCTCCAAATGAAGAGTGCACCACGTTCTCAGAAAGATAATCACCAAAATGTCTATGAATATTCAAGTGTGATGACTGTACATTGGCAAAACATGAATTACAAAGCAGAACTTGTTCCATAATAACCAGCATTTTAATAGATTTACTGAGAAGGTTATGGGATCTCAAGCATTGGCAAATTGTCAAATCCAATTTCTTTCTTGACTTGTTTCCATCCACCAACAACATGCCATATGCCTAATGTCTCTGATTTCCTTCTTCCAGTGTGATTTCTGGCAAACATGGGCTCTCGTGTGATTCTTTACCTCCCAAAGCACAATGCATTAATTCCCAGATCAGTGGTAAACATGAGAACAACTCACATTCTGAGTTGTTTTTATGCCACACCCAATTCTACACTGCATCTCTTGAGGATGTCCATCAATATTAATGAAAGTGTATTAAAGGGCTCCATTCCTCTTGAAAGTGGAACTAAAATTGTGAGGGGATGACAGATCTGGCTCCATGAGAATGTTACAGGCCAGACTCTAAGGGAAATGACTAAGCAGACTACATTTTGCTTGAGACTCCATGTTATGTAGGAAATAAGCTTCTCCCATGGGAACACCCCGCCTCTGTGCCCATAATAAGTTACTTGGTGGTGTGACATGTTTAATAATACACAATGGCAACTCCTATGTAGTAAAGAATTGCTCTCTTTTGATTCCTACTGCTCCTAAACAATGTACCATGTAAACAGTAATTGTGTGGATGTTAGCAACCATTCTTTAGTTTGTACCTAGGTAAGGGTCATTTTGACCCACTTCCCCCTCTGTCGATGATCTCATGATGTTAATGTGTAATTTCGAATCATCGCAACAGACACTTATGATTAATGTGATTTTTGGTGTAAGAACCACTACAACCCTGTGATTGGGGCTGTTCTCCCAATAGCCATTTTTTGGGGCATTGTGTGAGATAGCCAGCCGGCCGGCTTAATAAGGACCCTCAAATTTGGATTCTCAGTGGTGATCAATCTGAGAAAATCTTTATATTTGGATAAAATAGGTCTGATTAAAAATTAACCTAGTTGCATCAGATCAAGTTGCACCCCATAACATTTGGAGGCCCCAGCAAGATTGTTGCTGCCTGGTGGGTAATCACCACTCACCACTGACCTGGAAACTCCTGCAGAGGGGAGAGGCCACAACGTTGCTCCTAGGGGAAGGCCTCTGAGAGACGTTCCTCAGCCCCAGGCTGCACGGTCTGTGGAGTCCCGCCCCAGGACTGAACTAAATTCTCTGAAAGAGTCCCCTGTTTCTGCACCCCTGGGGGACCGGTAAGTCTGTTTCTTGTGGATCCGCATCTGGGGACTCTGAGGAAGGCTGGATGCAGCATTACTTCCCAAGTCCAGGACTGGCAAGACGTTGCTCAGTTCCTCTGGTCTGGAATCTGGAGTGGCCACTTATCTATGTCTTTGGTGTTTTATCTGTTCTGTTTTTGTTTGTCCTTTTCTGTTTTTTTTTTTGTTGTTGTTGTTGTTGTTGCCCTTAAGTGTAAGCATGGGTCAGTCTCCCTCACATCAGTCATATACTTCCCTCCAGAGCATGTTAACTAATTTCCAGGAATTCCAGAAGAGAGCCAGTGACTACGGAACCCGTTGTGATGTCTTTTCACTTTCTAAATTCTGTGAGCGAGAATGACCAATTTTTGAGGTCAGATGGCCCCCTCAGGGGACCACCAAATTGTCTTTGGGCAGCCTGAACATCCTGATCAAATGTTTCATAGTCAAATTTGGAAAAAAATGGTTAAAAAGGTTTTTAATCATGTTCACTAAAGCTTACATTAAAGTGTAAACTGCTACCAATTGGAACTTTCAACTATTGGAGTTGGTCCACCAAAATGCCAGTCTAAAATTTTGATGGCTGCTATCCAAGAGACCAGAAAACTGGTTTAGAACATGACCCCAACCTGAGGGGGCTCTCCCAGGAGACCAATGGAAGCAGCTCCCTTGCTGTCTCTTCGGGAAACTTTTTCAGGAAGGGATAGGGCATAACCTTGTCCATATTCTCTTAATTCTTTTTCATCTCAGGATGGAGGCCAAAGAGACTTTTAAAATTCTATTGTTTTTGAGTTCATAATTTTGATCTGGTGCACATAGGTTAATTTTTAATCAGACCTATTTAATCCAAATATAAAGATTTTCTTAATGCTGTGTTTCATTCAGAGGTCAGTTTTCAAGGGTTAACTCTCAGTCTAATGGGTTTTAAGAAATAAGCTATAAGGTCTTTGTCCATCTGTTTATTTTATGTATATGTACACCAGTGTATTGTAATGTCTACATATATTTGGTACCAAAATTGACATATGAGCTCATAAATTAAAATAAAAAATGGATCCAAATATTTTTGATTCCCATGATTTAAAAGGTTCCTAAGTTGGGTAAACAAAAATATGGCTTTCAAGTTACTAACACAGTTTTGTTTCCAGGTGGTCAAAAAATACATAAAATAATAATTTTATAAAATGTCTAATATCCATTGTTTCTAGGTTTTTCTTCAATAGGAAAGAAATGACTGATATGGCTAAATACAATTCTCTGATAACCTGGCTTTTAAAAAATAACTAAATTAGATTTAAGATATATGGGATTGATCATAGATGTGTTTGTTAGAGACTTAAAACATTTTTGGTGTTTTCATAAATTGGTAAATAAAAAAAGGGTTTAAATTTACTTCATGTTATCCCTAAAATCATGATCACTAAAAGTCCTAACAGGTGTTATTCTATATAAAGGGTCCAAAAGTTTCAACTGTATTTAAATAGAGTTCTATAAGTATCAAAGTATTTCATTGGATTAAAATGGAGTAATTTATCTGAATTCAGAAATTTATAAAGGTTGTTTCAGAATATAAATTTTTAAAAGGGGATCAACAGATAAAAACATTACAAGGTTTTAGATATAAAAGTATATTTAATAAAAATGTTTCTAGATAAAAAAGCCTTTATGTGATAAAAAAAGGCTGTAATACATCTAAGTAAACAACAAGAGGATCTAAGTGATTAAAAAATGTTTATTAAGAGTAAATTTTAAAAGGTTTACATGTATATGTAAGTAACACAAGAGTTAAAACTATTCAAGGTTTTTTTCTAAGGTCAAATATTAATGTACTGATATAAGCCAAATTTCAGTCTATATGCTAAAATGATTAATAATTCTGAAAGCATTAATTTACTCTTAACATTATATCTGTTATGTTTTATTCTCTAGAGCAACCAGTATTAAAAATTAGAGGTTTGTACAACTCTGGTTAAACAGCAACTGTTAGAGAGGTGTACTACATTACAAAGTCTAAATTTTCTTTAAAATTTAAACATGGTTAATAGGAAAACATCAATGTAATTATGATTCTATTATGTGTTCATATCTTCCAGATATGCAAGTCTTTAAAAGGTTTAAAAGAACATTTTATCAAGTTGGTGTTCTCCATCTAAAGTTGTAATGGTAATTTTAAACTTATCAGAATAAGAAATTTTATTGGGGATTTATTTATATCATTTAATGTTCTGTAACTGGATCTGAACCTTATGTTACCTTCTGCACTGGGATAAAAATGTAAATGTATTTCTAAGAGATAATGAGAGTCTGATCTGTTTAAAAGTTAATATCATAAAAAAGGAAAAACATTTTGCCACTTTACTAAACAAAAGGAAAGTTAAAAGCTCTCTCCGCTTTCTTTGATTCATGTTTTAGGTGTAATATCATACTGTGTTAATTAACATTCATATAGACTTAGGAAACAATATATGTAAACTTTATAAAATGATATTTAAAAAAAGATAAAAATCAGCTTCGGAACTAGACTGCTTTACCTAAGATTTACAAAGAGCCCCGCCTTACCTGAGATAAGGCTCTGCTTCCTACCTTACTACATGTTACAATGGCTCCAAAATAAGTAAGACTTCAGTTCATAAGTTATATTCTAAAGATTGATTTTTTGTTATAAAAATTACTGTGATCTCAAACATGAAATAAAATTTATAGCTCAGGCAAAATTTAAGATAGCTATTACACAACTAAATATGTTTTTACTATTGTTAATTCCATTTTGTATTTTCCTTGTAAACTCTGTAACTTTTGATTGAGTAATGTTTTACAGAGGTACTACTTCAAGAACAATCTAAATTAATTTGTGATAATAAATTATCACCTATAGGACAGATAATATAGACCCCAGTTTAATAAAAATTAGTAAATAACTATAAAGTCACAGACAAAGTTAAAACCCAGTACTCTTACTATATGACTGGTGAAACTGACTTGCTGGATGTTTAAGATCAAAACCTAAAGACTGAGATTAAAAATAAAGGGGTCAAGAGAATCAATATTTGACTCTTGCCCTCAGAGTCAGCCTAAACCCAGGGAACAAGAGAACTTCTCTAAGGAGCTTTGCAACTCTGGGCCACACAACCTTCCAATCAGGGAGATTGATGACACCACTAGAGAATGAAAAGCCAATCAGTGCACCTGCTGCAGAGGAGTGTCCTTGGGAAAGGGAGCCATCCCTTATGCTTCCAAAGGAAGCCACCTCATCAAGGAGACCCTACCAGGTGAATGGCACTAAAGGAGCTAAGAAGCTGCTCTCAGTTCCCCAAGGGTGACCCCTGTGGGAACTCAGCTGGCTCTTAACCGCAGATAGGAACAAGGTCAATTTGACCAGCTTGGTCTTAAATACCTAGCAAAATAATTAAAACCAAAACACAGTCATTCCTGGACATTTTAAAAACTAAACAAGAGTTATTTTAATGTAACTTGAGATGTACACTTGTGGTAGCCCCCCCCAAAATAAGTAATACTAGAGGTAACAAAAAAGATTCTTAGACAAAAATGCCTGATAACTATCAAGAGAAACTGCCAGAGTTATAAGTTTTTATTCAGTTTAAGGCCTACAGATCATCTAACCTCCAATACAGGTAGACTTAATTAATGTTTGCTAGTATGATTCTCTAGCCCTAAGTAACAAAAATAAAGGGATCTCTACTAATCAAAAAGATCATGCGAGCAAAAAAATATTTTACTAAAATCAGGTGACATTAAGTAACTTAACTAAATGTTGTGCTTACATTCCTGATAACTCCGATAGTGTTAAAGATTTACAATTGAGGGCTTATTCTCTCCAGACTTGTTAAGCTTTGTTAGGCCTTTTTATGGGAACAACCTCTCAGCTCTTCCACCTCCTGGTAAGAGATTATTAATTTCTATCAGCTTCATGATATTCATGACATGTTCCAGATGCTATTTATTTTGCACTCATGGTTTTTTGTTTCTTTCATAGAACAAGACTTTTACTCCTAGAAGGGAACTTTTTACTGCTTGCCACACCCCACATTGCCCCCTCTCAGCTTGAAGCAGCAAGAGTGGTCATCACCCTTTTTCCTTACAGCAGGAAAAAGCCCCTAAAATTAGAGGGGTAATAATAAGAATTTTAAAAGACAGTCAATATAGATAGGTAAATTGGGTAAAATCACAAAAATAAGGGCCAGTTTTTGTCCAGAAAGTTGGAGGCAAATGACCTCTGAGAGATTAAAAGGTTAATGCTTCCAGAACCCTTCCTCCACCCTTACCAAGAAGCTGCTCCTGTTCTAACCTGTTGTTAAGTCTCTTTAACAGGTTCAACTTATAAGTAAACCAGCCCCAAGAGACCACTGATTTCCAACACCCATTTCAGTCAGAAGACTATGTCTACATCAAATTGTTCCAAAAAGGACTATCACCTGGCTGAAATGGAAGGGACCTTACTCACAACATGGACTCATCACATGTGAATCAAGACAACAGAAAAATGGACAGCCCTCAGAGACCCCAACCACCATCTAAAGATAAAACTGAAAAAAATGTTAATCAAGTTTTTTCTCTTCCTTGGACTGTCAGGAATAACTCTGTGTTTAAACATTCAACTTTTTGAGATTGCCAAATGGGCTAAATTCTGTATACTATTATGATGGGGAGGAATAAAAGAAAAATATGGGGCTAATATCTAAACAAGCAACCCCTGTCTTAGTTCCCCTCCTAGTGGAAATATGTATAATGGGTTCCACAGCTATAGGAACCACTGCACTGATTACTAGGAATCAGAATTTCAAAATTTTAAGTAGACAAACAGATTTGGACTTAAATATGTTAGAGATAAAATTCAGTCTGTTAAGCTAATGGTGTTGTACACTCACTATAATCACCTATACACTACTAGTAAATCAATGATTTGATTATGTACAAAAAACCAGTGGGGAATGTTATGGGCTGACATATTTGGCTCCATGAGAATGTTACAGGCCAGACTCTAAGGGAAATGACTAAACAGACTACATTTTGCTTGAAACTCCATGTTATGTAGGAAATAAGCTTCTCCCATGGGAACACCCCGCCTCTGTGCCCATAATCAGTTACTTGGTGGTGTGACATGTTTAATAATACACAATGACAACTCCTATGTAGTAAAGAATTGCTCTCTTTTGATTCCTACTGCTCCTAAACAATGTACCATGTAAACAGTAATTGTGTGGATGTTAGCAACCATTCTTTAGTTTGTACCTAGGTAAGGGTCATTTTGCCCAACTTCCCCCTCTGTCGATGATCTCATGATGTTAATGTGTAATTTCAAATCATAGCAACAGACACTTATGATTAATGTGATTTTTGGTGTAAGAACCCCTACAACCCTGTGGTCAGGGTTGTTCTCTCAATAGCCATTTTTTGGGGCATTGTGTGAGATAGTCAGCCGGCCGGCTTAATAAGGACTCTCAAATTTGAACTTCTCAGTGGTGATCAGTCTGTTCTTAAGTTGCACCCCATAACAAAATGGTATTGGGACAGTCAGTTGCATATCCCCCGTGATCCTCCTGAATGCTACCAAAACAGGCTTAATTCGATTCAGCCCCAAATCCTAACATTATTCCCCAAGAGATCACATGCAAGCCTCTGCAAAGCAAAAGTGTCAGAGAAACTTCAGGGCCAAGAGCAGCTGTCTTTTGTGTTCACCTCTTGGTTTTCCAGTTGACATTGGGGTACACATGGAAAGTACTCAGGTGAGGAAGTCCCCTTCGTTTGCAGAGAATGTGGGAGTGTGTCCAAGAAGCCTGGCGAGTGCCAGGTACAAGTGCAGTTGTCATTTTGAATTTTCTTGCACTGTAACCTGGTGCACAATGCACAGTTGAAGAAGGTGCTGAAGGATTATCCTCATAAACATACTCTTGAAAGACCTGTGATCTCTGTCCTAAGGAGAGCAGTGTGAGTTTATGGAACAAGTACTCTGAAGAATTCAGGTGACTGGGCAGCACTGCTCTCTTGGAGTGCGGTTGCCTGCTGCAAGGTATCAGTGGAAATGGGTTGCATGTGAATCTGGTGCTGTTTCAGAGTGTTGATTCCTTTTGTGACTAGAGGAGAAAAGAAAAAAGGGGAGAGGATGGAAGGTTGGGAGGCTCAGAATTGATTTTGTTTGTTTGTTTTTTATTTCCACAATCCCACAGCGTTGGGGACTCTAACCCGTGTTTCAATCATGCCAGGAAGTCACTCTACATGATGGGTTATATCGCCAGCACAGGAACGGATCCTCTGAGGTAAAATCTTGATCACCACGGTCTTACTTTGTGACAATATGCAGAGAAGCAATCATGAAGGAGTCAAACAATGTCTAAGGAATTCTTAATTCTCCTGTTCACAACAATCCAGCAAGGGACTTTTTGCTTGTCAATACCCAAGGTCTATTGTTGTGTCCTGAAGGAAAGATTTTTCTTCTCTTCATTTAAGAGTGAAACAGGCTGTAGCTTATTGATCTGTGAGCACAAAATTATATCAGAGATCCAAGGATGCCAGGAGCAGGGGCAGAGACAGGACTATGTGGGATTGCGAAGATGCTCAATTGGTGACTACGAATGGAGATATTAGGGATCATTCACACATGAATACCTAGTCATTACACTCACAATCCTCTGACTCTTTCCTTGATATAATATTTTTTTCTTAATTTTCTTTTTGGCATTTCTTTTGAAAAGTTCTAAACAGCAGAGAGCTCTGGCATAATGCACAAGCCAATTCTGGTGCTGGATCTTGGCCATAATTTCAGGAATGGGTGAGGCGAGGAAGTTTTGCCTCCTGTGCTAAGCATTTTTCCCTCAGTGAGGCAGTGCTTCAGCAATTTAGCCAGACGCTGTTGGATGATGTATACAGGCAAAGGCATGTGGTGATGGCTCTTGGGTCTGGGGTCCCAGATCCAAAACGTTGTGGCAAAAAGAAAGCATTCCTCGTGCAGTTTCAATCTTCTCCTCATTATGTTTTCAGCTATTGCTGTCGATTCATTACAGACAGATAAGTGGCTGAAAGTCATATCCTTGATCCTTCATTCATTCAGTTGCATTCAGTTCCACTCGAATACGTAAAACTTTGGTAACCTTTCTCCTGTGACATGAGAGCCATACATGGGAGAACTCCTCCAATCAAAGGTGATGGAGCATGCATTGGTCAGTTAAGTTGTGATGGGCGAGGGCTTTCTAGGCTCCGGTAGGAGAAGGCACTTTGTTGCCTCCTCAGTGTTTGTAAAGCCTTGGGCAACATGATCTTTGATGAGTGGCTCCTGTGACATGGCACCTGCACCCCAAATTCTCCCTGAGGTCACAGAGGAGTGGCCTGAGGACACAGTGGCTTCAAGTTTCCCATGGTAACCAGAAACCATTCTGCTCCTGGCCACTTCAAACCCACATTCAAGACAGGCCCAGTAGGTAGTACTGTGCTCTGTTGGCCGCACCTTTCAAGCTGACAGCCCACTCACCTGGCTCCTGCTGCATACTCTTAGCCCCCAGAAGGCCCAGTGGAACAGGCTGGGACCAAGGGGTGGTTGAGAGCACGTGGGTCAATAATAAATCTAATGTTTGTGTAGTCCAGAGCACCTAATCATGCTATACATGCTACCCAGATTGATGGAGCTACTCATGTCATGAAGTTTAGTAAGTTCATAGAAGATGCAAACACCATAGAAAGTATATTTCTCACAATATCCTTAGTATGCACTAAATGCTATATGTTAGCATTTATAACCATTATAGAAAATGCCTTGTGGCTTTTAATAATAACGTTATCAATTATTTTGGATCCAAAATTAATAGTTTCCTTGATTACTTTCAAGTTTATATAATATGGAAAATGTGCCCTTTTAAACTAATATAGAGACTGACCTGTGGTCTTTCAATATTAATGTTGCATTTATACTATAGCATCAAAAAGTGCTATAATTGCTTTCTTTGATCATTCATAATAATATGATTTCCATTCTATATAATCTAATCCTAAAAAATAACTGTCTCTCCTGGGACCCTCAATAAGAATATGATAAAATTGTGCCCTTTTAATGTAATTGCTACTATGCGGTCTTTAGTAATAAAGAAATTCTTACACTACCATGTTAAACTAATGCAGTTAATTCCCTTGTCCCTTAAAAATTATTATAATTTTCATAGTGGACATATAAACATATATAATAGCTACCCTGTGGACTTCAACATTAATACAATATCCCTACCATGGCCCCCAAATGTAACAGAATATAACTGATATATCCATACACGGGCATAAAACCTGATAAAGAGCTGTTATGTGTTCTTTAGTATTAATGTAAGTCACCTATTACAACATCAAAAATGCACATAAGAGCCATTCAGAGGACTCAAATATGGTATCCAAACTATAGTATCCACTGTAAATATAGAAGCTGTGTTGTAGTCTTTAAATCTAATGTGTTATTTCTATTTAGAATCTAAAACTATTATACTAGATCCATGTACTTTTAAATATGATTATGACATTCATACTATGGTTTCTAAAGCCAATGAAATGTATGTTCTATGACCTTTAATCTTACTCTATAACATCCTTTACATAAACCCTGAAACCAATATAAAAAGTTCCTTGTGAATTTTATTATTTATTTAATACTCAATATAATATCTAAAACCAATAAACAGGTGCTCTGTAGCATTTAAGGTTAGCATAAAATTTATATTATACAACCTTAAGCTAATCAAATATCTGCACTGTAGCCATTAAGCTACTAAGATATTCATGATATAGTATTACAATTAATGCATTAACTACCATGTTGACTTTAATCCTAACACAATATGTATACTTGAGCTTCTAAATGTGACAAAACTATTTATCTGTGACCTTCAAAACTAATGTGATATATATACTATTACATCTCAAACTGATGTGATTGTTGCCCTGTGCCCTTTAATATTGATGTAATACTCATACTATAGTAAGTACAACTAATATAAATTCCCTGAGGTTTAATACTTGTGCATTATCCATAGTTCAGCACTTAATATAATAGCTTTACTATACTTTGGATATTGGAAGATGTGTGCTATAGCATCTATAACAAATATAATAGCCTACCTGTAGTCCTTTATACAAAAATGTTATCAATGATAAAGCATCTCAAGGTAATATAATATGTGCAATAAGTTATTGATCATAATGTAATACCCACATTACAGGATCCAAAACTGATATACTAGCTGTACTGTGAACTGTAATTCTATTATGTAATCCATACTACAGCATCTATAGAGTGATATTAATGTCTTTTTTCTGACAACTGAATATGCCCATTGCATCTTGATCCTCAAGCAATACTGAAAATAAAAAGATGTGTATAAGTGTGTTCTCATCCACATGCCCCATCCAATTGTAACAGATTTTAGGTGGAATGATCCATGCATGTATGAATTTAAACATGATAAAATACTGATATGCAGTCCCTGAATTCTGATCCTTATGCCGAGGATCACTGACTTTATCTTTGATTGATCTGTAATTTCTCATCTCAACACTGAGAAATCTGAGTCATAGCTTCTGCCATGCAATTAATTCATTTTTTCTTTATGAGAAATATGTTCATTATTGCTCCAGATTACATGATCTAAAATAATAAAAGCAATGAAGAAAATCTGGTCTTTAGCCCCAGTTCCTGGTGCAGAGTTCCTCAAATCCTAATATTTAGTAAGCAATAATGGTGGTAAGTACATCTTTAGTGCTAACATTAGATGGTTGACCATGATTCCTAGCATGGGGTCCCTATATCTTAAAGAATGTTTAGGGTGATAAGAAGGTCTTTGCTTTAATAAAGACTCTTGTTAGGTCTCTAGAGCAGCATCAAAATAGAGGATGGTTGTGAGGAAAACCAAGCCTTGAAAATAATCTTGCAACTTTCAGTTCCTCACCTAACTTGGGGAAAGAAGCCAGATTATGAATTAATACCCATCAGGCCTAGAAGACTAAGGCATTCACAAATGTCTGCACAAGATATGATCAAAGAGTTTCTGAACACAGCAAAGCACGGGAAGGTTATTTCCCCCAAACTCCCTGTGGACAGATTCTCCTATACTCAGGACCCTCCTGAGTCTCATCCTGTGCACCTCCTCTTCTGACCATAATTTTGCCTTTTCTAGAATGTCAACAAACATGGGTCATACAGCATGTTGTCTCTTTAGCCAGGTTTGTTGCATCTTGCAGCAGAAGAGATAGTATGAATCTGTATCTCTGTAGCTTTGTGGTTCACTCCTTTTTATTCTAGGTTTGTTGAGCACTCAGATATGGAAAGATATATGGATATTTTATCTGCTCAGCATCAAAAGTTCTGATATCCATAATGACATCATAGTTTGGTTTGACATGCTTCCTCAGAGCAATTTTCCAAGTGCAGAAAATTTATGGGGACCCTGGCCAGAGACTATACTTATTTTGCCTTAAAAAGCACTGGCACATCATCTCAAAAGTAACTGTGAAGTGTATTTCCAGTAATACCTGAAAGTTCTGGTGACCCAAATCCTACATCTTTTGGTGTAATGACTCTTCTTAGAGTTTACCAATGCTAATTGAAGTGCCAAACTACCTATCATTTTAATTTATGAGATCTGTTTTTCTGTCATCTATAGGATGGTTCACCTCTCTCCTAAACACACTGTACACCCCAGAGGATAATTTGCATCCATGCTTCATGAAGTATTTCACAAAGAAAATGAAAGTCAACTGGAACCACAAGTATGTGGGCAGCACCAGTGACACAAGCAAATGGCCAGAATGGATCTCCATTTTCAATGACACAGAAT
Source organism: Sciurus niger (assembly GCA_020740815.1). Lineage (NCBI taxonomy): Eukaryota > Metazoa > Chordata > Mammalia > Rodentia > Sciuridae > Sciurus > Sciurus niger. The sequence goes on from JAHUXG010010189.1 coordinate 415,578, forward strand.
TACCACAACGCTCATGACTTCAGTTCTGAGTTATCACTGCAATCCTGGGATGATTGGGGCCAGAGCTGGCTGTGAAGAGGGCATTTGAAGGAGAAGGAGAAACACCTGCAGGTGTTAGAGACTTCCCCCAAGTCCAGGGCTGCTCCTAGTGAACCTCACTTGGGAACATGCAGAGAGATAAGACAGAGAGCACATTGAGTCCATGATGCAAATTCCCTGAAGGTTCCATTATTTAAAAAAGGGTCAAAGCATGCCCAATAACTGAAATGGTATAGGAGGAAACTGATCAAGTCTTGTAAAAAACGTGGTCTCCATCCAATTTCTTTATTGATGTCCTATCACCAATAAAGCAACTGCGTGGAAACATTCCTCAACCATACATAAAGATCCCTGCCATTGGCAATTTGGCCTTTCAGATCTGAGATGCAGGCTTGCACCTGAGACAAGTCAAGTGGCTCCAATGTCCCAGGGTCTATGTGTCAGGATCACCATGCCCTGAGTGCAAAGGTACCAATACAAGAATCTGAGGAGGGGCAGATGGAGCCTGTGCTGCTTTGATGCCCCTCACTAACCTGAAGGTAGAAGCCAATGTCTGTGGACTGTGTTTATAGGGTGTCCTGATCTCAGGCTATCATTGACTGTCCTGGGTTCCATACTCTTCCTTTAAACATTGCATTTGCCTAATTTGGATTCCAGTAAGAAAACTGTGATCATGCATATATCATTTGAAAATGTATAATTTTTCTAGGTGGGTCTAGCTGTGAGCAAATTGTAGTTTTAAAATAGCATATATTCTTTTTTTTTTTCTATTGAGAGTCTAGCATGCTACACCTTTGCATTGGATGCTATGTTTAGAAAGAGAATAGTACAGCACTCAGATCATGGTGCTTCAGTGATTGAAACTGGCATTGCTGTGCTTTAGAATGTAAAAGCCAGCACTGGGCTGACTCAGTACAGATTCATGTTGAGAATCTTGGTAGAAAGATGTATTTGAAGTAGAGGACTAACACTTGGGTAGACTTTATTCATATACTTGTTCATGGGACTTATTTATTAAGACAGTGAATCTGTTTCCAGCTCAATTAAACCCTGCTGGAACCCAGAATTTATCATCCCTTCCCTGTGTTTTCTTCTTTGCCCTGTTTTACAGAGTTAAGATCCCAGCAGAACAATTTTGACACACTTTTCCAGGAGTGGCCAACAAAGATAAATTATCACCAGCTGTCCATGTTACCTTAATGGTTGTTTATAGTGACATGGAAACTGATGGAAATTTGGCCTATTTAATGGTCTCATCAGGCATGCCATGACTCATTCATGGTTCTTACCCCTCCCTGAAGTAAATTAGTGGAATAGAAAATGTTATCACCTAATGCCATAAGATGAATTCCTGTAGGAGTAGGAAATGAGGGGAGAAATATCCATGCCTTTGTCTTCTACCAGTTTAAAAAATTGGGATCATTTCCTCTTTTCAAATTGACTGGAGCCTCAGTGTGTATCAAACCCAGAATGATTCATAATTGCAGATCTTCATTCCATCAATTCATCCCCATTTGTTATTCCCCAGTAAATTTCAAAGAACACAAAATCAGCTAAAAATTCTTTATCCTGGAAACTTTCCCAAAGGGGCATTTGTGCATATGTGTGTTGATTTTTAATTCTTTTCAGGCCAGTTGAGTATCATCTGACTCTCACCTTTGGTGTGAAGGTAATGAGCAGCAAATTTAGCTCCATGTGCACAAGAAAGATTGTCCTGAGTCTCCTGTAATGGTTACTTAATGCTTGAAGTTCCATAGGAGAAGGGAAAGATATCACTTTGTGTTTCATTCAACATTGAGTATGGGCATCTGAGTGAAGATGCATTTGGTTAGTGAGTATCCTGTGCAAGGAGTGGTCTCCTATTCCCTTTTCAGTCCTCAAAACTATATTGTCTGTCCTTCTCTCTGCTCCAGTACCCTTAGGTATTTAAACAATATTGCCTTCTGAGATGCTTCTTTGTTTTTACTGCTGGGGCCTTCTTTCCAAATTTTATTAGAAAGTATAGGAGAAAACTCTGTCTTCAACTACACACACAGAAAAAAAAGGATGTGGCTTGCTTCTACTCTGAGAGAAGCATTGTAGTCTTTCCCTAAAGACATGGAGAAAATGCAGTCCTCTCTTATGGTTATGACCATGCTATTGGGCAAATTCTCAGCCAATTAACACCATCCTTGCTTCTTGATATAACAGGTGCATAAGTGAATCTTATAACCAAAATATTTTCACCTACATGAGGCACTTAGAAATGGAAGTCCAGAAATTCTAGCTCCTTGCCACTTCAAAGTGTCCCCCAGCATCTGCCAGCTGCCACACCAAATTTTTCTGCAAAGCTCTAGAATCCCAACAGTGCTTTATGGTCTAGATATATGGAACCATTTAGAAACAAGAATTTCCATGACTCCACCTTCAAAGTGAAATCTCATGACCCTTGCTGATTTCTGTTTCTTTGAAACCAGATGCTGATGTAGATTCAATAAAAGTACAGGGAGCTACATAACTTTGGCACCAGGATGCTGTGGGGGTTGGGATATCTTGTAGTTTAAGCACTTTATACAATGGGAACAGACATTTAGACAATTGTACATTATACAAGAACCATTTTCAGGTCTATATCATTGAGAGGCTATATCTGTAAATCAACCATCGAAACCCTTCCATTGGTGCAGAGTGGAAACATGGCCAAGAGAGGAGCTCACTTACTCTCTTTCACTGTGGGACTTGAGTTATAGTAGACTTGCATGTTATCCTCTGTTCTCCATCTTATTTTTGTTCCCAACTGTATGCTTGTGCATTGCAACACATGACTATAGTGTTAGGTTTTCCCATGGAGTACATTTATTTATGTGCTCTGTATCTGCTGACAACTTCAAAAGCAGATGCTAGAATAATCCCTGGAGATGTCAGGAAGCTATGAAGGCCCTGAAATGCATAATGACTTCTTCAGGACCATACACATGAGCAGAAAGAGGGGATGGGTCTGAACCAAGCTCTGTCTCCTCAAACCAGGAGATCTTGCTTCACTACACCTGATTGGGGACCTGATCCAGTGTATGTTGGTGTAACTTTGTCCACTTGTGCATATGTCATGGGAAGATGAGAGCAGCCTACTTTGGATGGAACTTTTGGAAATATCTTACATGAGAAATGGTCTCAGGTAAACAGTCCCCAAGGAAGTGACTTCATTTATTTGGCAATGGAACACACACACATGGAACCCAGTAGCTAGGCGCTCACAGTCACATACAGTCCTATTCTGCTCATTTTTGTTGAGACAGCAAGTTCAGAGCCTTGAGTTCTTGTTGCCTACTGATCTGTGGATGCTCAGGTATTAGGAAAACTATGAGTAGGGACCTTTCCTGAGTGTTGAAGCACTGAATCAATGCTGGGTTTCAAAAACTCTGGTGATTTTTTCCTCATAGAGCAGAGTTGAAACAGGAGAGGCTATTGCAAGTGAGTGGAGGCTAGCCCACCACTCAGATTCCCATTTTGATAACCCCAAACTTAACACAAATTTTTGTGTGTGTGTGTTTGTGGTGTGCGTGTGTGCTGGTGCATGTGTGGTGTATGTATATATGTGTGTCTATGTGTATATGTGTGCATGTGTGATATCACCTGAGAATATGAAGGGAAAATCTTTTGTTCTGTTTTCCCTTGACACTCTGACTGCTGTTTCTGTGTTAAAATATCCCTTTTGGCTTCCCCAACCTATGGAGAAGATGCCGTAGATTAATCACTGGATGTGTCCTGTGTATTTGAAATCTTCCTAGCACTCATCATGAAGGACCTTGTAGATTACTCACACCTGGCCTGCAGAAAGGAAAACCACATATGTCCATGGATGACACACTCCTAATCTTCTGTTGGTGATACCATTGTTTACTGGTGACAAGTTCATCTACCTCTATTGTTGAAGTTTGAACACTAGAGAAGCATGCCAAGGCAAGCATATTAAGCAGGTTTTATTTTAAAAGTAATAATGATGCAGACTTCTTCCTGGAGGGAAAATGGGAACATGACTGATATTGTAAAGTCCCATGAAGTGAGCACAACCTACATCTTTTATAGGTTAAGGTCTCTTTTTACTTCAGTTCTCTCCCCCACCTTATCTCTCCTTCCTGCCTATGTGACTAGGCCTGGTTTTGCAGGTGAGATATAAAAAGTGAAAAGTGGATAGGGCAGGGGGAGGGTCAAAGTGATTCAGCCAGGCAAGGGTCAAGGGGGCATTAGGGCAGATAAATTTGGTAATCAGTGTGCTCCGGAGATCCTTAACATTCCTTTCTCCCAGGGACTGTCTCCCACTTCCAGAGGCAGATGGCTTCCATGGCCTTCATTTTCTCGATTTGACCTGATCCCCTATTTCTGCACTAACTGCTTGTTTCCAATTCTGGCTTCATTTGTATGAAACTCTCCTGCCAGATATCAAAGAGGAATGACTTCAAAAATGAATTGAGTGGTCTTTGGATCAAAATGAGGACTTCTGCCTCAAGAGTGTTCAGTTGGGAGGCAGTTTAGAGAAAGAATAGACAAACCCCAGGTTACACTCTTTGTGCTAGAAATAGCATTGAACTGAGGTCTGGCTTATACTGCAGAAGGAACACAACAAGAAGTGTTGGGATTTTTGGTTCCCAAGGAATAGCGATGGGAATGGGGTCTCAGAAACAGGACCTGAGAGGAATCCTCCTCACCACAGCCAATCCCAGGCAGGATTAGCCACACTTTTCTGTATAGATGCTGGACAGCAGTGTGCAAAGCCCATTTATACTAATTATACTTCTTTACAAGCCTACTCGAAACACCTCAGAGAGCCTACAATACAAACCTCAGAGAACACTTTTTACTCACTTCAGAGGTCTTTTCTATACACAGAAAATAGCCCTTTTATTCACTTAACACTTACACTCACCAATAAGCCTTTCCACAAGCTTCATAAAGCCCTCCTACACCCTTCAGAGTGTGCTTCCTACACAACAAAGGGAACCTGACTTTATACCTCAGAGAACCATTCTTACACACATTAAACTCACTTCAATCCACATTTAAGGAATCCCTACCTACTTACATCAGGAGTCCTACCTACACAATTCAAATTTCCATTCTTACACACTTTAGGAACACTTATTCCACACTTCATTGAGCAACACTTAAACAACTCAGAAATCCCTGCCTCTACACCCCTGAGAGTACTCCATACAAATGCCAGTGAGATGTTAATTCAAACCTCACAATGTTCATGCTACAAGTCTCAGCAAATCAAATTTCTCCACAACTCAAATAGAACACACTTCTCACCAAAATGTCCTCCTTACTCATCTCTGAAGGCTGGAGTGACACATCTCAGAGATCCCTTGGGATGCTCTGTTGAATGACTACCCTAAACACTTCAGATTGCCTCTACTATCCTCAAAGAACACTCACATTACACATCAGTATGTTCTATCTAGTCATATCAAAATGATCCACCTATTCACTTCAGAGGGCCCTAACTAAACAGAGATAGCACTTGTATGCAGTCAAAAGCCCTTCTACACATGAGTGAGCACTCCCAACTCATCTCTGAAGATCCTCAAACTCATGTGTTATAGCCCTCTAACCCACATCATAGAACTATCCTACATGCCTCATAGAACTCACACAACACAGCTAAGAGGTGATATGCTACCAAACTCAGAGAGCCTACTCTACATACCTAATTATACCCTTCATATAAATCAAAGTGTACCACCATACTTACATCAAGAGCAGTCCCTAAACATCTCAGAGAGTATAAACTGTACTTCTTTGAAAATCCCCCCACTAAATATACACTAACAGCTTGGAATTTGGTCCATACAAAATCAGAGAACCCTCCCTACACATCTCAGAGTGCTCTCCTGGTACATTAAAGAAAGCCTTAACTACTCATCTCAAGAGAAGTACCTGCACACCTCAGAGAAACATCTCTACACACTTAAGTGAGTGCTCACTTTACACCTTTTCAAGCACTCTCTAAACACCTCAGAGAGCCTTTCTACTAACATCAGAAAATCCTCACTACAGTCATCATAATGCTATTTTGACTGGCCTCCTATATACACCACAAAGAAGTGTACTTAATTGATCACTCCACTCATGTCAATAAGCCCTCCTACAAAATTCATTAAGCCCTCTTACACACTTCAGAGGGTCCACCCAGCATATTTCATAAAGCCCTCCTTATAAAATGAAGAGAACCCACCTTCACACCTCAGAGAACCTTTCCTACACACCTCAAACACACATCCCTACACATCTGAAAAAATGTCTCTCTACTTATATCAAGAACCCTTTATATAGAACTCAAAATCCCATCCTTACACACCTTGAGGACACTTTCTCCACACTTCATTGAGCAACACCTAAACAACTCAGAAAGTCCTAATTATGCAACCAAGAGCGTACTCCCTAAAAATGCCAGAGATATTAATTCAATCCTCAGAAGACCTGTGCTACACACCTCACTAAACCTTACCCACACATCTCAGATAGACTTCATTACTCTTTAAAAAGTTGTCCCTATTCACTTTGAGGGTTTTACCTACACACCTCAGAGATTCCCTTTACTGTCCTTAGTGTGTTCTCCCTACTCGTATCAGATGGATATCTTTATTTACATCAGAGGGCCCTCACTACACAACTGAGATTGCACTACTAAATAGGGAAAAGTGCTTTATAACACCTCATATATACCTTCTGAACACCTAATGGAAATCTCACTACACACCTCAGAGAGCCTGAACAACAAACCTCAGAGATTCCTTCCCTTCACACACACCTCACACACACGTAAATACACATCTCAGAAAGCCAACCCAACTTATATCAAGCACGTTTCTGCACAACTCAGAGGTTCATCCATACACACCTAGGGAACCCTTTCTACATAATTGAGTGATCCATACAAAAGTCAGAGAATAACACCACACGGTGCCTCTCTACATTTCTCAGATTGCCCTACTTTTATAATTCAGAGGGCTCTGATACACACCTCATAGAGCCATCCATTAAAATCTCAGTTTGTTCTCCCCATTAATCTCAGAGATCTCTCCTTACTCACTTTAGAAATATGTCCCTATACACCTAAGTGAGTTCTTAATACTCACTTAATGGTACCTTCTGTATACACCCCAATCAAGAGTCCTCCAGGACCCCTGCACCTAGGTCAGTGCTGTCACTGCTTGGTCATAGTTGTGGAGCAAGCTGACAGGTGATTCAGGCCACTTGCATCATGGAGGTAGCAGGTGGGCACCCAACCCACCTGCCTTGCAGAGCAGTGCAGTGGGTAGCCAACCTGCCCAACCACCAGGCCAAATACAGACACCACGACTGGACAACCCCAACCAAACAACATGCTGAGGTTTGTCGCCAATATGGAGTTAGACAGAGGCTTCTTTATAGGCAGGTGCAGCCATTTTGAATTACTCCTGAGGGTGTGGCCATCATTATTGGAAGGGTAACTCCCCTCCTGAGACTCAAATAGGAGGCTAGAAGAACTGTGACAAGACCCAGGAGCCAAGAAGAGGAGGTATTGAGAGTCTCAGTACCAACTGAGGGTCACCGGGGAATATACAGCTGGCCACCACCTGCAGAAGGTAAGCTTCCTAGTGGAGCACCACATTATGAAGTTCCTCCAAGACTTCAGGCTACTGAAGGTTAAGAGGTGAGTTATTGGATATCTGCAGAGACAATATTAGTCAATAGAGAAAATCTGCAATATCCCAGAGTTTCACTACTAGAGGGATAGATATCTGAACAATATGAGAACACAAGGGAAGAAAATGTCCCAAACAAACCTAGATGGTATAGCAATAATATCCAAAGACAGCATGGCAGAAGAAATGTCAGAAAGGGAGTTCAGAATGTACATAATCAAAACTATCAGGGAAGAAAACGGGGAGATAAAAGAACAAATGCAGGCATTGAATGATCGCACCAATCGACACTTAAAAGAGAAAATATAGGAAGCAAAAGATAATTTCAATAATGAGTTAGAGATATTGAAAAAAAAAGAAATTCTTGAAGTGAAGAAAACAATAAACCAAATTAAAAACTCCATAGAAAGTGTAACCAATATGATAGAACACCTGGAAGACAGAACCTCAGATATTGAAGACAAAATATTTAACCTTGAAATAAAGTTGACCAAACAGAGAAGATGGTAAGAAATCATGAATAGAACCTACAAAAACTAAGGGATATCATGAAAAGGACAAATTTAAGAATTATTGGGATTGAGGAAGGCTTAGAGAAACAAACCAAAGGAATGAACAATTTATTCAATGAAATAATATCAGAAAATTTACCAAATCTAAAGAACGGAGTGAAAAATCAAGTACAAGAGGCTCATAGGACTCCAAATACACAAAATTACAATAGACCCATAACAAGGCACATTACAATGAAAATACCTAACATACAAGATAAAGACAGAATTTTAAAGACTGTGAGAGGAAAGAATCAAATTACATTCAGGGGGAAACAAATACGGATATCAGCAGATTTTTCAATCCAGACCTTAAAAGCTAGAAGGGCCTGGAATAACATTTTTCAAGCCCTAAAAGAAAATGAATGCCAACCAAGAATCTTATACCCAGCAAAACTTAGCTTCAGATTTGATGATGAAATAAAATCCTCCCATGATAAACAAAAGCTAAAAGAATTTACAAAAAGAAAGCTTGCATTACAGAACATTCTCAGCAAAATATTCCATGAGGAAGAGATGAAAAATAATGATGTAAATCAGCAAAGAGAGGAACTACCCTAAAGGAACAACTAAATAAAGGAGAAATCATGTCATGTCAAAAAAAATGTGCCAAATGATTGGGAATACAAATCATATCTCAATAATAACCCTGAATAATAATGGCCTGAACTCATCAATCAAAAGACATAGACTGGCAGATTGGATTAAAAAGAAAGATCCTACAATTTGCTGCCTGCAAGAGACTCATCACATAGAAAGAGATTCCCACAGACTAAAAGTTAAACAATAGGAAAAAACACACCATGCACATGAACACAGCAAAAAAGCTGGAGTATCCATCCTCATTTTAGATAATGTGGACATCAAGTCAAAGTTAGTCAGAAGGAATAAAGAAGGACATTTCATATTGCTTAAGGGAAGCATCAATCAGCAAGACAAAACAATCATAAATATCTCAGCCCCAAACAGTGGCTCATCCACATATGTCAAACAAATCCTTCTCAAGGCCAGAAATCAAATAGACCACAATACAATAATACTAGGTGAGTTTAACACACCACTCTCACCACTGAACAGATTCTGCAAACAAAAATTGAACAAAGAAATCATAGATCTCAAAAACACAATGAAAAATTTTGATTAACAGACATTTATAAAATATACCATTCAACAAAGAGTGAATACACTTTCTTCTCAGCAGCACATGGATCCTTCTCTAAAATAGACCATATATTATGCCCCAAAGCTACTGTTAGCAAATACAAGAAGATAGAGATAGTACCTTGTGTTCTATCAGATCATAATGGATTGAAAATAGACAGAATAAAAACAGAAAGTACTCCAAAAACTGGAGATTAAATAACATGCTATTGTAAGATGAATGGATAACAGAAGATATCAGGAAGGAAATTTAAAAATTCTTAGAGGTAAATGAGAACAAATAAACAACATATCAAAATCTCTGGGACACTACGAAAGCAGTTCTTAGAGGAAAATTTATTTCACGGAGCACATCTAATAAAAGAAGAAATAAAATCAACAAATAAACAACCTAACACTATGGCTCAAAACCCTAGAAAAAGAATAACAGAGCAATACCAAAAGTAGTAGAAGATAGGAAAGAGTAAAAATCAGAACTGAAATCAATGAAATTGAAACAAAAGAAACTATTGAAAAAATTGACAAAATAAATAGTTGTTTCATTGAAAAAATAAACAAAATTCATAAAGCCTTAACCACACTAACAAAGAGAAGAAGAGAGAAAACCCAAATTACTAAAATTCAGAATGAACAAGGAAATATCACAACAGACACAATTGAAATACAAAACATAATTAGATGCTATTTTGAAAAATCTCTACTCCAACAAAATAGAAAATCTCAAAGACATGAACAGGTTTCTTGAGAAATATGAATTACCTAAACTGAACGAGGAGGACATACACAATTTAAATAGATCAATTTCAAGTAATGAAGTAGAAGAAGTCATCAAAAGCCTACCAACAAATAAAAGTCCGGGACCACATGAGTTCTCAGCCGAGTTCTACAGAACCTTTAAAGAAGAGCTCATTCCAATACTCCTCAAAGTATTCCATGAAATAGAAGAGGAGAGAACATTCCATACTCATTCTATGAAGTCAATATCACCCTGATACCTAAACCCAACAGAGACACACTGAGGTAAGAAAATTTTAGACCAATATTCTTAATGAAGATCGATGCATAATTCTCAACAAAATCTTAGCCATTTGCATACAAAATTATATTAAAAAGATAGTGCACCATGATCAAGTAGGTTTTATCTCAGGGTTTTATCTGGAAATCAATAAATGTAATTCATCATATCAATAGACTTAAAGTCAAGAATCACATGATTATTGCAGATAGATGATAGATGCAGAAAAAGCATTTGACAGAATACAGCATCCCTTCATGCTCTAAAATACTGGAAAAAATAGGGATAGTGGAAACATTCCTTAACATTGTAAAGGCCTTCTACACTAAGCCCATGGCCAGTAGCATTCTAAATGGTCGAAAACTGAAAGCATTCCCCCTCAAAACTGGAACAAGATAGGGATGCCCTCTTTCAACACTTCTATTCAACATTGTCCTTGAAACTCTAGCCAGAGTTATTAGACAGACCAAGGAAATTAAAGTGATATGAATAGGAAAAGAAGAACTCAAACTATCACTATTTGCTGATGACATGATTGTATATTTAGAGGAACCAGAAAATTCCACCAGAAAACTTTTAGAACTCATAAGAGAATTCAGTAAAGTAGCAGGATATAAGATTAATGCTCATAAATACAATGCATTTTTATACATAAGTGATGAATCTTCAGAAAGAGAATTTAGAAAAACTATCCCAATCACAATAGCTTCAAAAAAATTAAAATACTTGGGAATCAATCTAACAAAAAAAGTGAAAGACCTCTACAAAGAGAACTACAGAACACTAAAGAAAGAAATTAAAGAAAATCTTAGAAGATGGAAAGATCTCCCATGTCCTTGGATAAGCAGAACTAATATTATCAAAATGGCCATACTATCAAAAGTGCTATACAGATTCAATGCAATTATAATTAAAATCCCAATGATGTACCTTACAGAAATAGAGCAAGTAATCATGAAATCCATCTGGAAGAATAAGAAACCCAGAATAGCTAAAGCAATCTGTAGCAGGAAGAGCGAAGCAGGGGGTATTGCAATACCAGACCTTCAAATATACTACAAAGAAATAGTAACAAAAACGGCATGGTATAGGCACCAAAATAGACAGGTAGATCAATGGTACAGAATTGAGAACATAGACACAAACTCAAATAAATACAATTTTCTCATACTAGACAAAGGTTCCAAAAATATGCAATGGAGAAAAGATTGCCTCTTTAACAAATGGTACTGGGAAAACTGGAAATCCATATGCAACAGAATGAAATTAAACCCCTATCTCTCACCCTGCACAAAAATCAACTCATAGTGGATCAAGGTCCTTGAAATCAGACCAGAGACCCTGCATCTTATACAAGAAAAAGTAGGTCCAAATCTTCAACTTGTTGGCTTAGGATCAGACTTTCTTAACAGGACTCCCATAGCTCAAGAAATAAAAGCAAGTATCAATAACTGGGACAGCTTCAAACTTAAAAGCTTTCTCTCAGCAAAGGAAACTATCAGCAATGCAAAGAGGGAGTCTACAGAGTGGGAGAAAATCTTTGCCACTCATACTTCAGATAGAGCACTACTTTCCAGAATATGAACTCAAAAAACTCTACACCAAGAATGCAAATAATCCAATCAGCAAATGGTCTAAGGAAATGAACAGACACTTCACAGAAGAAGATCTACAGCAATCAACAAACATATGAAAAAAGTTCACCATCTTTAGTAATAAGAGAAATGGAAATCAAAACCACCCTAAGATTCCATCTCACCCCAATTAGAATGGCGATTATCAAGAATAGAAGCAACAATAGGTGTTGGAGAGGATGTGGATAAAAAGGAACACTCATACATTGCTGCTGGGGCTGCAAATTAGTGCAGCCACTCTGGGAAGCAGTGTTGAGATTCCTTAGAAAACTTGGAATGGAACCACCTTTTGACCCAACTATTCCACTCCTCAGCCTATACCCAAAGGACTTAAAATCAGCATACTACAGAGATACAGCCACATCAATGTTCATAGCTGCTCAATTCACAATAGCCAGATTGTGGAACCAAACTAGATGTCCTTCAATTGATGAATGGATAAAGAAACTGTGGTATGTATACACAAAGGAATATTTCTCAGCTATAAAGAATAATAAAATTATGGCATTTGTAGACAAATGGATGAAATTGGAGAATATCATGCTAAGTGAGATAAGTCAATCTCAAAAAACCAAAGGATGTGCTGGGGAGAAAGCTCAGTTGGTAGAGTGCTTGCCTTGGAAGAACAAGGCCTAGTGTTCAATCACTAGCACTGCAAACAAAAAAAAAAAAACTAAAACAAAGGACGAATGATCTCACTGATAAGCAGACGATGACACATATGGGGATGGGAAGGGGGCAAGAATGGAGGAAGGAGGGACTCTATAGAGGGATAAGAGGGGTGGGGGGTTGGGGGGAGAAAAAATAACATAAAAAATCAAAAGTATTACCCTAGGTAAATGTATGATTACACAAATGGTATGAATCGACTTCATGTATAGAGAAACAAGATGTATCCCATTTGTTTATAATAAAAATGAATTAAAAAATGAGTCCTCCATACAAAGCTCAAAATGCACTTTCAACAAATCTCAAAAAAATATCTATGTATGCATCTCAGGTAGCAAACACCATTTGCCACAAATCCCTGTGAATTTATGCAAAGGCCACAACTATAAAGCTCAGAGATTCCTTGTGATACTTCTTTGAGTGCCCTCCCCAAACTCCTGAGAGATTCCCTGTATGATGCCTCCCAACAAAATTTTGTGTGTTCTCCTTAACTTTACTTCAGAGGGCCCTCCCTGTACAACTGATATTTTAAAGGTTAAGGGGTGAACAAATACAGAGGTAAGCATACAGGTTGGTATATAAGGACTGGCTTCCATGGGAAAGCCAGTACAATTTTATTATCTACTCCAGGGATATATCAGGTTGTGGGCTGGCAGGGAGCCAAAGAGCATGTTTGGTATGCCTGGAGAAAAACGGGAAGCTATTACAATTGGCTACATGTATGCTTGAGCTCATGAGTGCTTAACCTTTAACAGGATTGAGTGGACATATCTGATCAAAATTGCTTATGCATGAGACTGCTTATATATACAGGGTGTTATCCAAATTAAAAAAGAAAAAAGCTTTTTCATGACAATCTGAGGTGTACATGTCTTTATGTCCCACTGGATGGTGACATTTGGTGGCCCATATGGGGAATTGTGAGCACTCAGGTAAGTAGTAAAGGAGAAAAATTTTCACTAGCACAGTCAACTATCGGGTTTTCCTATTCGAGGAAACAGTGGCCTTAAGGTACTAACAGAAGGCTCCCCTAGTGAGGGAACTTAACAAAAGGCTGTCCCAAGAGACAGCAAAGGACGTCCTGTACTAAGTGAATGTGTGTAAGGTGTTAGTTGTGTTAATATTTTTCTACTTTTTCTTGTTTGGTTTCTGTTTGTTGTTGTGGTGGTGATCAGAGAGGCCATATTATAGCCACGGGATCAGAAATTTCACAGATTCACATGGAAGGCTCTCTTAAGGCATTGTTAAGAGACAATGGAACCCTGCCAAAGTCTAAAACTGTGCAGATGTTACTTAAAACTGTAGAAGAAGCCTGTCCTTGGTTCTTAGAAGAAGGGCTCCTTTCTGTCCCTCAGTGGGAGCATTTGGGAAAGGGCCTCTGTAAACAAAATGAAAAAACGCCTCTCCCTTTTGGTACTTTGCCTATATGGACATTAACTCGTTTCTGTCTGACATCCAAAAAAGCCAAAATTTCAAGAACAGCTAAGAGAAGGGGAAGAGATATTAGAAACTGTAAAATAAGAACAATCAAGTCGAGCTTCTGAAAGAGAAAGTAGATGTTCAGATTCAAAACAGGGATATGACTCTGAAGAACAGGAACTATCTGAGATAGAGCTAGAAAATAAGTTCTCTTAGTGGCATTTAGCCCCTACCATGCTGCGCCCTTTGGCATACAATACAGGTAACCACACTTTTCCAAGTTGTAGGGGCACATGTACTTGCTGCATAGGGATGGCCCCCAGAGAGTGGGCTGATGTAGAATATCAATCAGTGTTCCCACTATTCCTAGTATTTGAAGATCAAAACAATTAGAGATATCATCAAATATTAGATATAAAATTAATGAAACAGTTAAAAGTGGCAGTTAAGTCCTATGGAGTACAAGCTGCATTTACCATTTCTTTATTAGAGAATGTTACAAGTCAAAATCTTACTCTGACTGAATGGGGTAATTTAGCAAAAGCATGTTTATCTGTCAGACAATATCTTACATGGAAGGTGGCCAACCAGGAGTTATGTTCTGATACTGCCCAATTTAATGCAGTTGGAGGCAATCCTCAATGGAATCTAGACATGCTGACAGGCCAAGGACCATATAAAGGGCAAGGTAATCAGATTAATTTCCACCCTGGTGTGTATCAGCAAATTAGTGCTGCTGCCACTAAAGCTTGGAAAATGCTTTCAGGTGCTGGTGATCTTCAAGGACAGTTATATAAGGTTAGTCAAGGCAACAATGAATCCTATGCCAATTTTGTAGACAGAGAGATTAAAACAGCAGGACATATATTTGGAGATGTAGACCAGGCTATGCCTTTAGTCAAACAGCTTGCATATGAGCAAGCAAATAAATGGTGTAAAGAAGCAATAAGATCTTGGAAAAACAAAGACCTTGGAGCCTATTTAAAGGTTTGTAAGGATATTAACGAGGCTTTTATTCAAGATCAGGTGATGGCTGCAGGGCATGCACAGGGTCTTAGAGGCAATGCCAACTCCTACCCAGGGCAACACTGTTATCTGTGTAAACAATATGGACACATAAAAAAGGACTGCCCCCAGGGTCCTGTGCCAAAATTATGTCCCTGATGTAAAAAAGGGAAACATGGGGCAAGTGACTGTAAATCAACGAGAGACAAAGATTGCCGGCGTCCAGCCCTAGAAGGAGTCCATGGGTTCCACGCAGGTAAACAGGGCATGAGGAAACAGCATCGATGATGGATGGAGAATGAAAGACACAGACTCTAGTTCTGGTTCAATCACTCCCACTTTATTCTGGGGAAGGCTCGGTTTATATACATTTTTCTTCAGGCTATAATGGCAGTCTTGTGGTTAATGAAATTAAAGAAATTTTCCAAAGCATAGGCAGGAATTGTTCTTAACAAGGAACCAAAAGATTATGAGAAAACAGTAACCTTACAGATTATCCTTACCTAATCACAATTGTTTTATAAATATTTAACTATGTCAATGAGCTAATACAATGTTTATTTCCTTAATCTCTAAACTCTATGTGACCTAAGACTATTCTTATTACTCTCGCGGTTAAAACGATAGACAAGTAATCTCATGTGACCATCTCTACTAGGTCCATCTGGTTAATATCTAAATTGCTGAGTTAAGGGCTACAGGAGGGCAGGGGTCACAGTGGTTATTGTGTACCAACGTTTATTATAGGGGTGACCTATTCTTTGTAGGAAAGAAGGAATGTTGTGAAACCTTATTCTTTTACCTCACCACCACACAGAAAAAAAACCATCGTTAGAATTTAACCAGCCTGTTGGAGACAAAGGCAGATCTATATCCATTTTCTCCAGAGGCTTTCAGGGACTCATTGTATGGTTGCAAAATTATTTTTGACTTTGTTAGTGGTAAAGACCCATTGTTTTTCAGACTGTAGGCAATATTTTCTGGAATTTTTGTTGTATTCCCCTCATCCCCTTAAGCAATCCGTTCTGACTGAAATGAGTAATAAATTATCAGAAAAACACAGCAGAGAAACCACCATGCTCCAGAGCAAAACATCCGGCAATTCCCTTTAGGATGAGCCTTTGCAAACATCCTCCAGAGGATCTTTGTCAAGCACTGGATGGAATTCTGGATGCCCCCGCAGCTCCCCCTTTTTTATTTTGTAAAGTGAAGAGGCCTTCTTGAATTTTTACTCTCTTGACTAGTCTGAGGATTACTCGGAGGATGACTGGAAGACAAAGAATTAAAATTAAAATACATACTCCAATCAAGCCATATTGTAATATTGTATTTAGGAACATACTATTAAATATAGTTGTTTTTATATTATGAAACATTTGGGAGGTCAAATTATCTTCTGGAACAAATGAGAGAGGAGCCTGACTTAACATTTTTATTGTTGTAAAGCATTGATATCTGGTGCAATATTAGTATTATTCCAAACTCCTTTAAGGTGAGTTTCAACTTGTTCCAAATTAGTATTATTATCAACATTTAAGGGAGTAATACAAATTCATTTGTAGTTAGCATGACATCTAGTGGTCATTCTAGTTTGAATATTTTGAATCTCATTTCCCATAAAGAGAATAGCTTCTTCAAGAGCATTAATTCTTGTTTCTAATTTTTTGTCAATTTGTTCTTGTGCCACTAAAGCCACAGAGACATTATGAGATAAATCGTTTACATGTGAAGCAGTATGAAATTCCTCTACAAGCGCTGTGGGTGAGAGAGCTAAAGAAGTAATTATACTGATTAAAGCTGTTATTCTTAGGATCAAAGCTGCAACAAATCTTTTTGGTCTTAAAAGTTCATTAACTGTTTTTAAAATATCAACACCTGGGTCATCATACCAAGATTCTGTAAGATTAACTGGCAATATAACATAATTAGGCTGATGTACAATTAAAAACACCTTTAAATCTTTAGACATGGTTGAATTAATACAATTAGTAAGAACACAATCATGGCAATAAATGTTATAAGCTTTCTTATTTTTAGTGATATTGAAATTATTTATGGTAGACAAAAGAATACCATGAGGAACATTTATACAAGCATGTACTGCAAAGTCATTAGGTTTACTTAACTTAAATCTTTGTAATAATACTATATTAGTAGCTGCTAATAGTTTATACAAGTCAGGAAAGTAAGAGAATTTACCATTTATAAGGTCACTCCGATAGATGGGTGTTACCCATCCAGGAGTAACCATCTATGAATAGGCTCATCGGTAAGAAAAGAGTTAAAATTAAAATGTAACATTTTATTCTGTCTTATCTTTTACCAAAGTATATAATCAAAATCAGGAGAAGACACAGAATAATCTGTAATAGTAGTAGCAGAGCCTTGTGGCTTAAACTGTAGTGTGTATGATAAAAACCACATTCAAACCATTTTGGGAAATCTATTTCTAAATTGAGCAGATTCCAAGATCTGTCTTTACGACTATTAAAGTCATGACACAGTTTAAAAGGAAGTGGTAAAGTCACTGAAATATTTGTATCACTATATTTAGCATATCCAAGTGAGGTTATCTCTAGGGACCATATATCTCTTTCATTGTCTTCTTCTCCTGGAGAATCAGTATTGTAAGTCCTATAACTTAAAGGGAGACATCCCAATGGCACATGTAGATTATCTGTACTAAAGCACATTGGTGTCTCTTCAGTAGTTCTATGAAATGTAAATGTAGATGATATTTTATGTGGTATTAAAGAATCTGAAATCACTCCAAGTAATTGAGGCTCATTAGTAAATACTTTAATATTAGATCTGCTCCAAGTAGTGGGATGCAGTAAGGGAGGATTTGGAAAATAGGTCCAGTAAGCTTTCCGTTCATTATCATAAGCATGAATAGGCAGTACCTGAGTCAAAATGAGAGCAATCAATGCAAAAAACAAAGCCGCTGGGGTTTTAGGTTTTCCAGAGCTGTTCACCATGTGTTCAGCAGCAGCAGTCAGGCATTTCACTTGTCCCCAAGTCGGCAGGTCTGAGTTGCGAGTTGCAGATGACTGTGCAAGACACAACTTTTTCAGCTTAAATACTAGCCCATTTTTGTCCATCTGATTGGGTTGGTAAGGGATCCAATACTCTTTGTTCTTCCTCCCTCAAATAGGGCTCATTGTAGTGATGTATCAATCTGTCTGGAATCCACAAAGGTGTTTCAGCATCCTGTGGAAATACACAAGCATAGCCTCGACCAGATGTCAGCAAGACATCAGGTCCTCTCCATTTACCAGATAATAAATCTTTCCATTTTACTAAACTTTGTTTTGACCTTTTGCTTTCCCAATGTCTCATCATTGCAGTATTTCCCTCCTTGTCAGTATTCAGATGATTTAAAACAAATAAAGCATGTTGTAAAATATGATGTGGAGAAGAGTATTTAAGCTCTCCCTCTTTTAGCTAATTTATTTGTATTTTTAATCTTTGATGGCTCCTTTCTACTATTGCTTGTCCTTGTGGGTTATAAGGAATTCCTGTAGAATGAGAAATATTAAACCTGGAAAAGAAATCTTTAAATGGTTTTGATGTATAAGCAGGAGCATTATCAGTTTTTAATTTTTTAGGCATTCCTAAAACAGAAAAACAAAGGAATAAATGTTGAATCACATCCTTGTAGGCTTCCCCAGTTCTGGCTGAGGCCACAATAACATGAGAAAAGCTATGGGCTGTAACATGAACTTAAGACAATTTTCCAAATTCTGATATATGAGTTACATCCATTTGCCATAAGACATTAGGTAAAAGTCCTTGAGGATTAACTCCCATCTGTGGAGAAGGAATAAATTTAGGACAAACATGCCAATTTTTAACAATAGTTCTAGCTTCTTCTCTAGAAATATGAAATTGTTTTTGTAAGGCAGATGAATTTTGATGATGATTTTTGTGTGATATAATAGCTTCTTCTATAGCTGTTAAAATAAAATCTTTAGTTAAGTGATCATCATGGGTATTCCCCTGAGCAAGGGGACCAGGTAATCCAGAATGTCCCCGAATATGACCTATAAAGAAATGTGAAGTTCTGTTATGAATTAGATATTGAAGTTCTTGTAGCCTATGTATAATTTTAGATGAAAAGGAGAGCATTGCTGTTTCTATGGTTGGAAACAGTTTAACAATGTATAGTGAGTTTGTGTACAATTTAAAAGGTTGAGCAACAGTCTTGAAAGCATTGATGACTGCTTCTAATTCAGCTCTTTGTGCAGAAGTTTCTTGTGTCCATTGAACTGTGGGTTGAGAATTAATTATTTTAACTGCTTTTCCATTTGATGACCCACCTGTAAGTATTAACATAGCATTGTTAATTGGAGTTAAGGAGCACCATTTAGAAATATTATTTCTGTTTGAAGTAAAAAATGTAATAAAGGATTATTGGGCTAGTGGAAAAAAATTTTTCCTGTAAAATTTAGAAATGCAAAAGCCCATTGATCATCAATTTGTAATAATTGGTCAAATTGTTCTCTTGTGTAAGGAATAATTATTTCATGCATTTCACAAGCAAACAATTCTTTACTTCTAAATCTGGCCTTTAATACCAAAGAAGCTACCATAGTAGGATAAGACATTAATATTTTCTTTCCTGATACTGGTAAGTGTATCCATTCATGTGGATCATTTTGCCATAAACAACCTGTTGGAGTATGCTTTGTTTTTAGCACAATAAAAACCCAAGGCAAGTTATAATTAACTTGTTGGAAGTAATGTTTTTGAATTGCAGTTTCAACAACTTGCAAGGTTTGTTCTCCTTCTTTAGTTAATACTCTACTTGAGTTAGGATCTGAATCACTCTTTAGTATTTCAAACAAAAGTTTTAAATCATTAGTTGAGAGTTTTAAATAAGGTCTAATCCAATTTATATCTCCCAATAATTTTTGAAAATCATTTAACGTTAATAATTTGTCTTTTCAAATTTATAATGTTTGAGAGCTGACACAATCTGTTTTTATAATTCTTCCTAGATAATTATAAGTAGGTTCCTGTTGAATTTTTTCAGGAGTCACTATCAGACCCCACCTCTGTAAATCTTTAATTAAATCCTGTAATATTATTTGTAACAAATGGCTTTGAGAATATGCAATCAATATATCATCCATATAATGAATCATATAGCAGTCTGGATATTTTGTCTACAATTAATTAAGGCTTGATCTACAAACTTTTGACATAATGTAGGACTATTTTTCATTCCTTGAGGTAATACTTTCCATTGAAATCTTTGATAAGGCCTTTGTAAGTTAGGTGATGGTAAACTAAAAGCAAAACTCCATCTATCTAGTTTAGCTAAAGTAATAGTAAAGAAGCAATCTTGTAAATCAATGACTATAATATGATTGCCTCTAGGGACAGCCACAGGAGAAGGGAGGCCAGGCTGAAGTGCCCCCATAGTCTCCATTGTATTATTAACTGCTCTTAGATCCTGCAGTAATCTCCATTTTCCTGATTTTTTCTTTATAACACATATAGGTGTATTCCATGGACTATTAGATGGCTCTATATGTCCTAACTGTAATTGTTCCTTTTCTAATTTTGTGGCTGCTTCGTGTTTTTCTTTTGATAAGGGCCACTGTTCCACCCATACTGGTTGGTTGTCCTTCCAGATAATTGGGTCAACCAACCTGGTAACAGAGGCCCCTATAAAAAAGGTGAACTTTCCTCCTGTTCATCAGTTAAAGTAATATTAAGTTGTTCCATTAAATCTCTTCCCCATAATGTAAAGGGGACAGAATCAATAACATATGGTTGAAAAGTCCCAGTTTTTCTTTGTCTCTCCAATGTAACATAGCAGAGCTTTTTGCCACATTGGAGACTAATCCTAGCCCCACCAAAGTAGAAGGGGATTTAGTAGTTGGCCAGCTAGGAGGTCAATCATGAGCTGCAATACAAGTTATGTCTGCTCCTGTATCTAGCAGTCCTTTGAATCTTTTGCCATTTATTTCTATAGCATTCATAGGTCTTTGTTCTGAAATTTTTTGTACCCAGGCCACAGCATTAGTTGATCCAAAACCCTCTTTCCCTTCTGGGGCTACTACTTGATTTGGAAGTTTAAGATAGGGTATTAACAATAACTGAGCAATTCTCTGTTGAGGAAACATCTGTACTGTCTTATATGGGGGATAGACCATAATTTTTATTTCCCCTAAATAATCTGAATCTACTACACCAGGTATTACCTGGATTCCTACTTTTGCTATAGAACTTCTTCCTATTATTAGGCCCATATGTCCCTCAGGCAAAGGGCCAAATATGTCTGCTGGGATTAAAGTAACTTCTGATTCTGGAGTAATAATTAAATGCTGAGAGGAAGGCAGATCTAATCCTGCACTTCCTGCGGTTCCTCTGGCCAGGTCATTAATTGTTGTCCTACAAATGGGTTGGGGGATCCCCAACTGTTTAGAGGGGCCTGGGGAAAGTCCCTCATCATGTTTTTTTGGTTAAGATTCATTGGCTTGAAATCCTGGATAATTTTGCCTTGACTGTTTTATAGGAGGCATGTTTGAACCTCCTTGTCCTAGTCCATTAAGCAAATGGCCATCTTTATGAAATCTGGATCTACATTCACGAGCTCAATGAAATCCTTTTTGACATTTAGGACAAATTGTTTTAGGAGGAGCTCCAGTTCCCCCAGCAGTATTCCAAGGGGCCACTGGAGCTGGCGTAATTGGATTCTTAGGATTAGGACAATCCTTAGCAAAATGCCCAAGTTGTTCACAAGAAAAAACAATTACCTTGAGGTCTGCCAGGATGACCAGCAGGCCTAGGAGCATTAACATTTTGATTAATACCTTTAATATATTGTGAATAAGTTTTTCCTTGTAAGGCAGCAGCTATAGCCATTCCTTGAATATGAGCTGGGCTACTGTCCATAAAGGTTTTAATATAGTCTGGAAGAGAGCCAGTTCTTCTAATTGGTCTTAATAGAGCCTAGCAAGTAGGATTAGCATTTTCAAAAGCCAATAGCTTCAGTAACATTTCATCCACTTCTGAATTAGTAATGATTTTAGAAATATTTTTCTCTAACTTTGCTAGGAAGTCTTCATAGGGTTCCATGCTACCTTGTTTTAATATTACTAAGAAAGGTTGTAGGAGCATCAGCAGAAGGCAATCACCTCCATGCCAATTGAGCACATTTAGAAATTTCCTCTAAAACCTTTCTAGGAATTTTCATTTGTTCTGCAGGAGTAAGTCAATCCCCTGTTCCTGTTAACTGTCCTAATTTTATTCTATTTCTTCTTCTGTCCATCTGTGACTGTACAGAGTCTTTTGCTAATTCTTCATATTCTGTCTTCCAAAGTAAATATTGCCCTGGTGTTGAACACGACTTTGTGGTTTGTTGCCAATCAAAAGGTGTCAGCCACTGTGAGCTCACATTCTCCACTAGCTGCAGAGTATAAGGGGAAGTAGGTTCTAAATCTTTTACAGCTGCTTTTAGTTCTTTTAACATTTTAAAAGAGAGAGGCTCCCAATGAGTCTCTCCTTCCTCATCTATAGCCCATACTATAGGGCAACAAATTCTAACATCTCCCTGTTTTTGTTCCTCACTAACAACACCTAGAAATCCTACATTTTGGACTTTCCTTTTTATTTTATCTGAGGGTTTAGGAAAGGCCAGCACAACAAGAGCCACCAAAGGTGGATCCTCATTATGATATCTGAAAGCGGCTTTTTCCAAGTTCTCCTCATCAGAAGGGGAGAGCTGATCAGGTAGACCTTTCTCCTTTTTCCTATCTTCCTCATTGTCTGATTCACTTTCACTTTCACTCTGAGTTTCGTCTGTATATTTTTTAAACGAGGCTGTCAGCAAAGACTCCTTTTCTGACATTTCGTCCGGTGATCTTACCCTTTTACTTAGCTGCTCACTTTCATGTCTAGGGTCTAAACAGTCTCTAAAATTTAGATTCCTCAATGCAAAAGCACCAGCAGGGATTCTTTCATTGCCATATAATCTATGATGTGCATGCATAGCATTGCCTACCTTTCTCCAGGTTTTAACATCTAAAGTACCCTGTTCAAGAAACCAAGGGCACATTCTTGCACAAAATGAAAAAATATTTTTAATTGAGCTGTTCCTACATGTGTTCCTCTTTTAGTTAATAAGTGCTTAGCAATATCAATAAATAATGCTCTTTCTTTGCTTTCACTACCTCCCATGGTAGCTGTTCTGTCCATCCCTGCCTCTCCTTTCTCTGCCTTCTCTACTGAGGGGTCCGCTGCACCCCAGGCAGGATCCTAGCTGTCTCAAAAAGGAAAGAAATTAATATTAATAAGTGCGGGGTTTACCAGAGTGCCCCACATTGGGCGTCACTTGCTGGGGTCCAGCCATAGCAGGAGTCCACGGGTTCCACACAGGTAAACAGGGCGTGAGGAAACAGCATCGATGATGGATGGAGAATGAAAGACACAGACTCTAGTTCTGGTTCAATCACTCCCACTTTATTCTGGGGAAGGCTGGGTTTATATACATTTTTCTTCAGGCTATAATGGCAGTCTTGTGGTTAATGAAATTAAAGAAATTTTCCAAAGCATAGGCAGGAATTGTTCTTAACAAGGAACCAAAAGATTATGAGAAAACAGTAACCTTACAGATTATCCTTACCTAATCACAATTGTTTTAAGAATATCTAACTATGTCAATGAGTGAATACAATGTTTATTTCCTTAATCTCTAAACTCTATGTGACCTAAGACTATTCTTATTATTCTCACGGTTAAAACGATAGACAAGTAATCTCATGTGGCCATCTCTACTAGGTCCATCTGGTTAATATCTAAATTGCTGAGTTAAGGGCTACAGGAAGGCAGCGGTCACAGTGGTTATTGTGTACCAACGTTTATTATAGGGGTGACCTATTCTTTGTAGGAAAGAAGGAATGTTGTGAAACCTTATTCTTTTACCTCACCACCACGCAGAAACAAAACCATCATTAGAATTTAACCAGCTTGTTGGAGACAAAGGCAGATCTATATCCATTTTCTCCAGAGGCTTTCAGGGACTCATTGTATGGTTGCAAAATTATTTTTGACTTTGTTAGTGGTAAAGACCCATTGTTTTTCAGACTGTAGGCAATATTTTCTGGAATTTTTGTTGTATTCCCCTCATCCCCTTAAGCAATCTGTTCTGACTGAAATGAGTAGTAAATTATCAGAAAAACATAGCAGAGAAACCACCATGCTCCGGAGCAAAATATCTGGCAATTCCCTTTAGAATGAGCTTTGGCAAACATCCTCCAGAGGATCTTTGTCAAACACTGGATGGAATTCTGGATGCCCCTGCCAAAGATGGTCATCCTTTACCTCCAAAAAATGGGAATAAGGGCCCCTGGCCTCAGGGCCCACAAACATATGGAGCTATCCAGTCCATACCTTGAGCCCATTACCCCTTAACTCCCCAACTAGACAAACAAGAGGAAGCACAGGATTGGACCTCTGTGCCTCCGCCAGAGCAATATTAATTCCAGAGATGGGAGTACAACAAATACCAACTTCGGTTGTCAGCCCATTACCTAAAGGAACAGTGGGACTAGTTCTGGAGAGGAGTTATTCTGCTTTAAAAGGATTAAATATTGTCCCTGGAGTTATAGACCCTGATTTATAGGAGTAATAAAAATCTTGCTTCTTCACCAAGAGGTGTAGCAATAATAGCTCGGGGTGATCACATAGTACAATAGTTGGTCTTACCCAGCTGCCATGATCAATATCCATCAAAGAATATTATTAGGGAAAATAAAGAATTAGGTTCTACTGGCCAAAATATGGTCACGTTAACATTGGATTTAAAAGATAGACCTATGACAAAGTTAGTGAGAGAAGGCAAAAGTTTTGAGGGCTTATTAGATACTGGGGCTGACAAAAGTATTATCAAAATTACAGAATGACTCAAAGCCTGGCCACTTCAACAGGCAGATCAAAGTATAAGGGGAATGGGAATAGCTTCCAATCCTATCAAAAGTGCAGCCATATTAAAATGGAAGGATGAAGAAGGTCATAGTGGTACCCTCCAACCTTACGTCCCTGAACATCTTCCAGTAAACTTGTGGGAGAGAGATATAATGGAACAGATGGATTTACATCTCACATCCCAGATCCCATACAGTAATCTAAAAGCTAATCAAGTGATGTTAGCCCAAGGACACATATGGGGAAAAGATCCTGGAAAAAATTGTCAAGGACCTACTTCACCCATTTTAGTTACCCCAAAACAAGATAGAAAGGAATTGGATTTTCATTAGGGGCCACTGAAGCAATTAAAATAACATGGAAATCTGATAAACCTGTCTGGGTCCCTCAGTAGCCCCTCTCAAAAGACAAATTAGAAGCGGTCCAACAAATGGTTAAAGAACAACT
This sequence comes from Sciurus niger, assembly GCA_020740815.1. NCBI lineage: Eukaryota > Metazoa > Chordata > Mammalia > Rodentia > Sciuridae > Sciurus > Sciurus niger. The sequence goes on from JAHUXG010010189.1 coordinate 441,121, forward strand.
AGAAGCTGGACACATCAAACTATCCACCTCTCCTTTCAAAACACCAATATTCATAATAAAAAAGAAATCAGGAAAATGGAGGCTATCACATGACCTAAGAGCAGTAAATTCTATAATGGAGCCCATGGGACCTATTCAGTTAGGATTACCTACTTTATCAACTATTCCAGTTAATTGGCCCTCCATTGTAATTGACATAAAAGATTGCTTCTTTTCCATTCCATTACATCCCTCAGACACCAAAAGGTTCACATTTACTGTACGCTCACTTAATAACTGTTCTGCTAATTAAAGATATGAATGGATAGCTCTCCCACAAGGCATGGCCAATAGCCCCTCTATGTGTCAAATATATGTAAACAAGGCCATTGAACCCATATGATTAGCAAACCCTCAACTTTTAATCTATCATTATATGGATGACATTTTGTTAGCTCATAAAGAAAAAACTGTCTTGGAAAATTGTTAGAGTTCCTTAGTAAAGTCACTAAAAAGGTGGGGCTTACATATTGCCATTGATAAGGCACAAATGACAGACACCAAAAACTTCCTGGAATCTATCATAAATGCAACTATAGTTAAACCCAAAAAAATTAGTATTCGAGTAGACCAATTTAAGATTTTGAATGACTTTCAAAAGCTATTAGGTGACATTAACTGGATTAGACCTAACCCTCTCTTACTCACCTCAAGTTTGGGCCCCCTGTTTGACACACTTAAAGGTGATTCTGATCCCTTTTCTAAGCGGGTGCTTACCCCTAAGGCTCGAACACCTCTCAAGCTTGTTGAAACAGCTATGGAAAAGTTTCATCTTGATCGTATTGACTTAGCTAAGCCTTTATCATTCATTGTCTTGGCCAAAAATAAGTTACCCACAGGAGTGTTTTGGCAAAAGGGTCCTATTCAATGGGTTCACATGAATTATGCCCCTAACAAGGTCTTACCCTTGTTTACTGAATCTGTGGCAGAATTAATCCTTAGGGCATTAAAAGTATCCCTTTCCACCTTTGGGTCACATCCCTCAACAATAACTACTCCTTATGCTACTGACCAGATACAATATCTTATTAATAATTCATGGGCTATAGTCTTTACTAGTACTTCTGCTGTGTTTGACAATCATTTGCCATCTGATCCTCTTCTCCAATTTTGGAGTTAAAATCCTATAATTTTCCCCAAAGTCACCTGAAAAGAACCTATTATAGGAGCTACCCTTATATTTACTGATGGATCAAAAAATGATACGGGTGCTATTACTGTAAATAATGTTACAGAAACATTGCTGTTTAATACCCTATCTGCACAACAAACAAAACAGTTAGTAGCTGTAGAAGCATTCAGAACCCACCATGAGTCCTTTAACCTATTCTCTGATAGCAAATACGTTGTTAATGCTATTCAAAATTTAGAATTAACTGGTCTGCTCTCCCTCACTTCCATCATCACTAAGTACAATCTTTACAAAAAACTTATTTGGGATAGAAAAAGCCCTTTTTTTATTGGGCATGTTCGGGTTCATACTGGCCTTCCAGGTCCTCTAAGTTTACACAATGATTTAACAGACATGGCCACCAGAGACCCACATATCTTTGATGCACTTGGAAATGCAAAAAATTTTCATTCCAAAATTCATGTAAATGCTTCTACTCTATGTTTACATTATCAGATTATTAAGGCAACAACTCAGGACATAGTCAAGTCTTGTGCTAAATGTGCTACATTTATTCCTAATCCCTCATTAGGAGTAAATCCAAAAGGGCTTCAGCCCAATCATATTTGACAAATGGATGTAATTCATTATTCAGAATTTTGAAAACTACAATTCTTCCATGTGTCAATAGATACCTTTTCAGGATTTATTATGGCCTTTGTTCATGCTAGAGAAAAAAACCAAAGATGTAATAACACACTGTTTATGTTCTTTCTCCATCCTAGGGGTCCCCAAACAAATTAAAACATATAATGATCCTGGATATACGTCCCAGGCCTTTAAACAATTTTGTTCCACCTTTGGTATTCAACATGTCACAGGAATTCCCTATAATCCTACTGGACAAAGCATTGTTAAGCGTGCCCATTTAACACTTAAAAACATGCTTTATAAACAAAAAGGCGGAATAGGGGCATCATACAGATCCCCAAAAGACATATTATCTTTTGCCTTGTTCATTTTAAATTTTTTAAATCTTGATTCTGAGGGCCAATCAGCTGCTGACCATCATTCAGAGCCTAATAAAAAACATCTACCTCAAGTGATCTGGAAGGACATTCTATCAGCACAATGGAAAGGCCCGGATCTGGTATTAATCTGGACCTGAGGATCTGTTTGTGTTTTCCTGCAGGATGCACAATCACCAATTTGGGTGCCTGAAAGATTGGTCAAGGCTTCCTCAATAGAAAACCAAGAACAAGAAGAAGATGTGGAAGTTCCTCCAACTGCTGTTGTTGTTGATCCCTCACCATGTTAATGGAGGAGCCGTGCGTTATCTATGGGGGATAGTAAAGGCATGGCTTTGCCCTTTGCCCCTTACTAACTCTTCCAATCTATATCATCTTATTCTTACCACTAATTCCACATTAGGATTACCTACTGTAGCCTTTTCTTCTGATTTAGCGCCCTTCCCAATTGGCTCCTACAACTTAGCAGGTTATGTGGGAACCTCCCCCCAAGTTTGGCTATGCTAGTCCAGTAGTCAGAGACCAGTAAGATTTGTGAAGAGCTCATACCAACCTAAGACAGGGAATGAAGATATAAGCTTCATTTTCTGATGATGGGAAAGGATGTTGCTCTGTAATGAACAACCTAAGATAGGCACAGTCTTTTTATAAACAAACAAGGGGAGATGTGGGCTGGCAGGGAGCCAAAGGGCGTTTTTGGTATGCCTGGAGAAAAACAGGAAGCTATTACAATTGACTACATGTATGCTTGAGCTCGTGATTGCTTGACCTTTAACAGGATTGGGTGGACATATCTGATCGAAATTGCTTATGTATGAAACTGCTTATATATAGAGGGTGTTATCCGAATTAAAAAAAAAAGGGTCCTTCATGACAATCTGAGGTGTACGTGTCTTTATGTCCCACTGGACGGTGACAAACTGCGGTGAGGCAGCTATGGCCCACTTCACTAGACCACAAGCCCTAAAGAGTGATGCTTTTTATTGATCTTTAGAGTTTAGTACAGAGGTCAGACTTATAGACTGAATAAAGACTACTGGATACTAGGGACCATCTTTGAAGCAAATAATCCAGTCATTAGATCTAGCTAGGCTTTGGTCCCTGTTTTCAGCAAAGCATGAGCCTTCATGGGAAATAATTTCACAGGTATAAAATTTGGTAATTCAAAAAACAATAAGGCTTCTCTCCAGGATAAATTCTCTGATGGTGAATAAGGTGTGAGTTTGCAGTGAATGCTTTTCCACATTCTTTACATTGGTACAGCTTCTTTCCAATATGAATTCTTTGATGGTGAATAAGGTGTGACTTTTTTCATTAAAACTTTTGTCATATGCTATACTTTGTAGGGCTTTTCTCCAGTATAAATTCTCTGCTGGTGAATAAGACCTGATTTTTGATAATATGATTTGTGATATTCTCTCTCACTTAAATTTTCCATATTGTCCTGTGTTGTAAATAGTTGAAAACTTCCATGTTTTCCATTAATTAATTTTTGAAATACATGTCTTCTGTCCTGATCTGGTAAAATTTCTTGGGTATTATCAGAAGTCATTGCTGAAATGAATGAAAATAAAAAAAGTAATACTTGGTAGACTTGGATAAATATATTTTCCATGCACATGGAAAATATACCATTTTTAACAATCTCAGGACCTCATTCATGTAGTAGATTAATATATCCAAGACCATCATTACTATGGAAACTTATGTAAAAATGTACACAATTATGTTGTAAAAATTACCCAAATTATTGTAGAGAACACAGTATCCAAGATAATTACAATAATAGGGAGAGCAATATAGTAGAGAAAAATAATGTATCTTACTTTTATTAACCACAGGCTTTCCCGCTCCCTAATGCAGCATTGTACAATTAGGGAAAAAAATCTACAGACTACCTTTACTCTCAGTAGAATAAAGGAAATATTAAACATACATAAATATTTCTGGGTTTTTGAAGATAGTATGAAAACTGGTTTCTGTCTACCAAGACACAGAGATCTGTAACTAACAGGTAGGTTTTGAATGCTAATGCAATGGATATTCAAGAAGTTTAGAAAAGGTAGGGAATCTTAAGAACAAATATGAACAACATTTTAGTAAGATAAATATACGCATATATGTATAATGCATCCAAACCAGTTTGAGAGGCAATAAAACTCTTACAGAACCTATGTCAATTTTACATGGATTAAGCCAACACATGGAAATCAAGACTAATAAATTGCTTTTAAAATGTTTGTTATTTGCTTATTTGTTTCATTGACAAATTCAACTTTGTGTATTTACTAATTATATCATTGTATTTTAATGTATTTATACATGGTGAAAAGACAAACGTAATGTTAATATCATGAGCACTATTTCGTATAATTATCAGTTTTGTGCTTACATTGTTGCACTTCTATTAGTATTTATCAAGAACATATTACATAGCAGTCACCATATGGAACAACAAAACTCTTGACCACATTTTGCCCATTGAAAAAAAAATTTGTTCTCTGAATAACAATATGACAACCCTCCACAAAACACAATACCTGGTGGCCACAGCTTGTAATTTCTAACTTTCACATGTGAATTAGATGCTCTTGCAACTGACTGCTGAATTTCACATAGTGCAGTTCTGCCTATTAATCCCATATCATGTTAAATGGCAGTATATTTTATTTTATACCTAAATAGTAATAGCTTATAAATACCATGTTTTTACTCATTCAATCATTAATGGGCACATTGGTTTATTCTATAACTTGGATATTGAGAATCATGCTTGCACTAAACAAAATACTGAGGTTATATCTTCAATATGCTTATTTAATGTCCTATGCATACATATTTCATATTGGCATTTCTGGATCATGATGAGGTCATTTTACTTTTCTTTTTATATGTGGTGCTTGGGATTAAACCCAAGGGTGCAATACCACTGAACTACAACACAAGCCATTTCACTTTTTTTTTTTTTTTTTTTTTTGGGTGCTGGGGATCGAACTCAGGGCCTTGTGCTTACAAGACAAGCACTCTACCAACTGAGCTATCTCCCCAGCCCCATCAACACAAGCCATTTTAAAATTGTTTGAGACATATTGTTTCTACGTTTCTCAAACTTGGAATTCTTTTGCATACCTCCCACTTACCTGAGATTTCAAGCATATTGCTTTAAACTGTATTTGACTACTTTCTTTTTTATTTAAAATCTTCCATACTGTTTTCTCAAATGCTTCTATAATCTACTGTTGACTTTTTTATGGACAACTCAATTAAAAATAGTACAGAACATAAAGATAAATAAAATCAAGTCTTAATTAAAGTAACAAACAAAAATATTAGTAATCAAACATTAGATAAGTGAGAGTTATGAATTACCCAAAGAATGCTAAATAACCATTCCAAGGAAATTTGGTGAGCTAAATTCAGAGAAAACTTGCTAATGTAAATAAGCAGAAATTCTGTATGTGAAGACATCCTTACAGAAAATTTTCCAAGAGATGCAGAAATGGTGTGCAAATCTATAATCCTAGCAACATGGGGGATATTGTGTAAGGAGGACCATCAGTTCAAAGCCAGTCTTAGTAAGTTAGTGAGATCCTTTGAAAAATTAAAAACCTATAGAACATATAAAGGGAAGTGGGAATAAAAATATATGAAGAGAAGTGTGAGAGAAATCAAAGCATGCTACTATGAATAGCAATGGTTCACACATTATACCATTAAGCAAATTATGGGAAAAATTATAATATAGAAAACAACTTGCAAAGTAGGAGTAGTGAGTTCTTTACTTTTAAAGTTGTACTTGATTATTAATGAATTATTATAAAACAAATCAAAACAACAACTTGACTAACAGAATTAAATATAAAAGAATAAACTGCCAGTGAATTCTGGCAGAGAGAGAGAGGCAAGAAATGGAGCATGACCTGCTCCTAGGAGCCTTCTTTGGCCCTCCAGCCCAAGGCTGCTGGATAAGATGGGGGTCCCAGGGAAAGGCCAAAATCTCTGTCCTGCAAAGCCCAGAATTCCCACTGTGACTGCCCACTTGTCCTAATCTGTCGGGGTCTTAAGCCCCCCTGATCTTCTCGACCAGCAACAAGGGAAGGGGACACTCCCCAACAAGGTCATACCAGGATAGGTAGGGCCCACTGACCACCTGCTCCCAGCCCCTGGGGCGGAGGACAATCAGACGCTTCAGGAAGACCCGTCACAGCAGGAACTTGTTTATTAAGGAAATCCCACAGCTTTTATGTAGGGTTGGGGCTAGGCAGGAACCAATCAGCTTAAAGGTCAGCAAGGCAGGGGGGTTCACGCAGGTGAGAGTCCCATTGGACTATATGGCAAGCACGAGCTGATCACGTTCATGGAACTGTCATTAACCAATCCCTGAGGGTGGTTCGGTTTATCTCATGAACCTTTGAAATTGCCTTTGAGCCTTGATTTTGCTCACTCACCAGGAAGTAAGGAGTCAGCCTGAGTTAGTTAATGTGTCATTAGTCCCAACACTAATCTGTGAATGTTTGGGAGCTCTGCCTGCATGACCTGATAGTGGCATTGATCTTTCTGACCTCATACCCAGAAATCATTTGCTATCAATCTCCTGGCCCAATCCTGTCCACCCTATCCAAAACTTGCACTGAGAAAATGGCATCATTGCGTAGTGGAGGCATGGTATTTCAATAATAATGGTGGCCAACAAAAAGTGCAGTGTCCAGTAGGGGGACCAATGGATCACAGGAAGTTTGACCAATCAGCACAGACTAGGGTTCTCTGTGTTCACTCTGTGCATGCTCCATTTGATGACACCTTGTCCTGAGAAGGCAAACAAATGTCTCATCCATCCCAGAAGGTGAGGGAAGCTATGCAGGTGACAGGTGGTGCCAGGAGCCAGCGCCAGCAACTGGCAGGTTCCCTGAAGGATGGGTGGAGTCAGCACAAAGGAACACCACCAATCCCTGGAGCAACTTGAAGCAAGTGCTGCTCAGATTTATTTTAGCTCTTCTTTTATAGTATTAAGTAGAGCAGGACTAAACAAGATACAAGTTATAGAGAAGATACCTCAAAATTTGTCATTGACCACAATTTCCAGCAAGTGTCTAAAACACAGTGGGTACATTAAGGTCAACTTTCTATATTTACTTAAACTTACTCACATAAGCCTATTATAGTGAAAGGTATTTTTCTGTTTTCCTCTTACTGTCCTTTATTTACCCTTTGGAGTCAGATCTATTGTTAGTATAATTACTCTTTTATTTTAAGTTAAATTTCCCAAATTGCTAAGCAAAACATGCACTTAATCTTTAACTCATATTATTGTTTTGATTTAATCTTAAAGGCCTACTCTAGTACCAACAAGGTCAGGTAAGACTAAGTTAGGTTATTTTATTGCCAAACAATCAATGTGAGTACCTAATTTTATCCTATTATTCTTTATGTCATTGATTTATCCTCTACCTATTGTAATACATACATGAAACCTAAGCCAGCATAAACTACTCATAACCAGTTAACATGCAATGAGGGAATCTGATCTTAAGATATTTTACTCGATGTTTGTGTATGCTGTTTCTTTGTTCTTTAGTTCTACATTTCCAGGGTGGCCCTTGGCATCCAAACCTTTGAAGGAAGTTCAAACATTGGACATTTGTCCATTTACCATTAATATTAATTATTAATTCACCATTTTCATTGTACACTCCTATATAGGGAAGAAGTGGATCTGTGGGAGGTGGGTCCTTATACTTATTTGCTTGTTTCCCTCTAGATTGACACCATACATGTCCCCCAATCTTGTACACTAAGTAGGGCAGTACTTGAACTGTGGGGACAACAAGTCACCTGTTTTGTTGTCAGGTTATTTTGCTGGTAAAGCACTAATTGGAGCAGGTGTGGTCAGCATAGGAGCAAGCAGGTCCTCTAACTTTAGTTTTCTGAAGAACTGCTCCAACTTTCAAACTTATGTGTGATATTGGTACAACTTTTAAAACATTCCTCATCCTCCCCCAAGCTCTGCAGACTCATTGAGGTTAAAATTCTTATCACAACAATCCAGTAATAAGATTTGCAGTTGCATAGTTATAAGTATGATAATTACAAGAAAACACCAATTCCTAGGAGAGATGACAGTGGCAATATCCTAGAATGGTGACCTTCCAAGCCCTTCCCCATGTTCAGACCTTGTCAAGCAGCATGGAGGAAACAGTCTCTGCCAAGGTGGAACAGTGAGCACCTTTGGACAATTGGTGTTTGTTCTAACAAATAGAGAAACTGCAGGGTAACAAACTATTTGACCAATTGAAAATGCCCAACACCCTTCAGGAAGATTTACCGGGTATTTGTAGAAGGCCTGTGTATATATAATATGAAAAAAACTGCTCCCAACTTGCCCCCCAACCCTGTAAAACTTTTGCTACATCTGCAAAAGTGGTTATTGATATATGTTACAGTTAGAAAATAATGTTATATAAATACCCGTTTGTTTTAAAAAGTCAGAAATGTCTTCTGGAAGTGACTGAAATGAAATTCCTAGACCACCTCTAGGAGTGACATTGTCCAAGTTTATTCAGGGCATTAGAGGACATGAGGAAGACTAAGTTTGAGAAGGGAGAATCCTGGGCCAGATTGTTTATGTATAAAAGACATCTTTTATATTATAACCATTGTTTCATTGTGAACTTTACTGCTCATTGCTATATATATATATTTGACAATGCTAGGTATGTTTCTTTAGAAATGTCAACTTTTTAGATATGCTAATGTTAAAAGTAGAAGTGGCAAAATATAACACATTTTGTAAATTACCTTTTTAAAAAAACATTCTATGAAATGTTTTGTAGAGGACAATAGCCAAAATTCCTGTTGAGTAATAAGTATTGTATGCTGGTTTTCTGGAGCACTATGCCAGTGTGCTTATAAGGAGGCAAAAGTAACCATTGCTCCTATGTCTATGGGTTTTGTTTTACTTTGCACTGTACATAGTGTATATAAAGGACAAATGAGTCCTAATCTACATCTAGCTTTTCTAGATGTTAAATAGGTTGCCAGTGTATGATAATAGTATAATTAGTAAACAAATTCTGTATGTTTTGTTAAAATTTCTATAAAGGATTTTCTTCTTAAAATTAGAGCATTATAGCACACCTGGTTGGTGAACAACCAGAATGCTCATATTTTGAAAACATTTTAAAATTAGAACTCTTGTGAAATGTGTGCAGTTTCTTCAAGACTAATGCACATAGTGGACAAATTGAGTTTTTAATTGAAATATTTAGTGTTTCTAGATGCTTAGAAGTGCCTGGTGAATGTTAAATGAAGAGGTAGTAAAATATCACTTCATGAGTCTGAATAATCTCTCTGAAATGTGGAGGCTAACACACAATAAATTAGGGGAGTGTAGAACAAAATTCCATTGGATTAGACAAAGTGGAATTAAGGGTCAGAAGTAAAGATGGGTATAAGAAAGGCAATAAAATTAATTAGACACAACTTTTCTATGTTCATATATGAATACACAGTGTAAATCCACATTGCATACAACCCTAAACATAGAAAGTTATACTCCATGTATGTATATATGTCAAAATACATACCACTGTCATGTATATCTAAAAAGAACAAACAAAAATTTTTAAAAAGAAAAATAATAAATCTAAAATAAATCAAAATATATGCAATCTACTGGGAACTCTATATCTAAGGAAACATGTAGAATGAAAGCAAAAGAATAGAAGAGTGTCCATAAAAAAGTTAACCAAAAAGAACCTGGGGTGGCCCAATTATGATATAGTAAGCAGTTTAAAGCAAGAAGTTACATGAGAGAAAATATATTTTAAATTTAAAAAAAGCTGAAAAGAGGCAAAGTTGAATATTATATGAAAAAAAGAGCTTTACTTAGAATACTACAATAAGAATAGATAATAGTTTCAACTTGCATCATACCTCCAAGATATAAAAAGTTAAGATTGATTGAAGAAAATGAAGATATAGAAAGCAACTTTTTAAATACTAGGAGACACCAATCTGTACTTGGTGTAAAGGAAGTAAAAAAAATGGTAATCAAAATACAGAAGACTTTGAAAATACTTTGAACAAATTTGACTTATATAATTATTGTTCTCAATATCATATGAAATATTAAAGTGGATCAACCAATAGAAAGAAAAAACCAAAGGTTAATAGGTATGTAAATATTAAAATTATTTTTTGATCATAAAAGAATAAAGTTAGAAATCAAAAAGTGGAAAGGAGATGGTCAAAAATCCACACATAAGTGGCAATTAATTGAACAGTCTTGAACATGATCTTTTTCCAGAATTGAAAGATTAAATTAAAAAAACCTTTGTACTCCTCAAGATATCTGGATACTCCATGTAAATTTCTTTCAAACTCCCAATGCTATTTTTTGCAGAGACAGACATTTGAAGACCAATGTTTGTTACAGTATTATTCAACAGAGCTACCATAGGAAAGCAAATAAACTATCCCTTGAAATGAGTGAATGGAGCAATTTGGAATATAGACACTACAGAATTTTTTCAAGTTAAAAATGTAATACATTTTTGCAAAATATCTAATCAGGATAAATCTTCAGCACATTATGATAACTGAAATATGTCACTACCACAAAGAAAAATATGGCAGAACTTTACTTAAATGATATCAAACAAAAAAGCAAAAAGTCCTTCTGAACAGAAATGATAATGACATTAGTGATGGAAGAAGACAGAAATGAGCACTTGTTTACATGGGAATTGATTTATTGATTTTTGAGATGTCAACATTCTGCAGATATATTAGATGACCATTTGAGTTAACATTGCTGAACAGTATACATGATATGGTGGGGAGAGAAAGTATTGTTTTGTGGTTTTGATCACAAAACTTCAAACAACACATATAAATAAAAAGAATTATCAAAAGTTTGAAAACTACCTTTAAAATGCTATTCTATAAATAAGAAAAAGTTCATGAATATTTTGATAAAGGGCATGCATATGTTCCAAAGTTACTAGTGTAATTCTGAGGCAAGAAGACTATATTTTCAAGGTCATCCTCAATAACTTTATGATAACCTCTCTGCAAGTATAAATAGAAAGGGGTTGGGAATGTAGATCAATAATAGAGAGGTTTTTCAAGATGGCGGAGCAGAGGGCAGCTGCATTTCATGTTGCTCCAGGATGCAGGATTCGAAAAACGAGATAGTGAGAGACTTGGGACAAACTCAAAGCCGCTGGGTGAGTCTCTCCCATTGGGGAGGCGTCTCGGATGGGGCGGTAGCCCCGGAATGCAGGGAACTTTGTGAAGTAGAGTTGCTCGGTGAAATACGCCTCCCCCCTGCTGGAGCGGTAAACATGGACAACTGGGATCATCCTAGAGGAGGCGGCTCAGCACAGCGCTTGGACTCGGAGCAACCACTGGAGCTCCGGGTGGCTGCCAGAGGAGGAGCTGTGTGGCGAGCTGTTTGGACTCAGAGTGACTGCTTCTGAACACTGGGGGGTTGCCTGGAGGAAGAGGAGAAGCACAGCGGGTCGCTTGGTCTAGGAGTGACTGCATCAGAGCCACAGGTGGTTGCCAGAGAAGGAGCTGTGTGGTGAGCTGTTTGGACTCAAAACGACCACCCCCGAACACTGGGGGATTGCCCAGAGGAATAGGAGAAGTGCAGCGGGTCGCTTGTTCTGGAGTGACTGCATCAGAGCCACAGGAGTTTGCCAGAGGAGGAGGCAAGTGGTGAATTGTTTGGACTCAAAGCGACCACTCCTGAACACCAGTGGCCTGCCTGGAGGAGGAGCATGGTGGGTCGCTTGGTCTCAGAGCAACTGCTCCTGAACACCTGGGCATTACCCTGAGGAGGTGGAGAAACAGGGTGGGTCACTTGGACTCGGAGTGACTGCCTAGAGCTACAGGTGGTTGGCGGGAAGAGGAGACTTGAAGTGAGTTGCTTGGATTCCTAGTGACTGTGTCAGAACACTAGGCAGCTGTCCAGAGGAAGAGGTGTGTGGTGGGTCTCTGGGTCTTGGAGCTATTGTACAGGGCTCCAGGTGGTGACTCAGAGGAGGGGCCACATAGCCAGGCGATTAGGTGCAGAGCAGGGTCCCAGGACCTAGGCGGCTTCTTGCTGGAAGAGCCGCACAGAGACATGCCTAGGGGTGGGGCGGAGTTTCCAAGAGTGCAGGCAGATTCTCTGAGGAGAGGCAGCATAAGGAGACTCACCTGTGAAGGGTGAGGCTCCCGGGCCCAGGAGGTAGATCCGAGCCCCTGGGAACATTGCAGAGGAAGACAGCCCAACCCAGGCAGTAGTTGGAGATTGAGGGGAACCTCCAGGAGGGGAATTGATGAGAAAGACCTCCCCACCGGGTGAGTCTTCCATGCTGGTTGAGGTTTTCCCACAAGGACAGTAAAACCAGAGACACAGGCACAAACAGGCCTTGCCTTAGCCCACAGCCTAGTTCCCCTTTGGATGACCATTGGTCAACAAGTGGAGGCACCTCTGCCTACTATCAGGGAATATACGCCACCTGAGGGTCACCAACCCTAGAGAGGCAGCTTCCTTGTGGAGCACCACATTATCAACTTCCTCCAAGACTGCAGGCTACTGTAGGATAAGAGGGGATATACTAGCAATCTTCAGGTACATTATAAGTCAATAGAGGAAATCTGCAATATCTTAATGACCCAGTGATTCCTGAACAATATGAGAAAACAATGGAAGAAAATGCCCCAAGCAAATCTAGATGTTACATCAATAAAATCCAATGACAGCATGGCAGAAGAAATGACAGAAAGTGAGTTCAGAATTTACAAAATTAAAATGATCAGGGAAGCAAACAATGAGATGAAAGAGCAAATGCAGGCATTGAATGATGAGATGAAAGAGCAAATACAGGCATTGAATGATAGCACCAATCAACAGATAAAAGAGCAAATACGGGAAGCAAAAGATCATTTCAATAAAGAGTTAGAGATATTGAAAAAAGACCAAACAGAAATCCTTGAAATGAAGGAAACAATAAACCAAATTAAAAACTCCATAGAAAGCATAACCAATAGGATAGAACACCTGGAAGACAGAACCTCAGATATTGAAGACAAAATATTTACCCTTGAAAACAAAGTTAACAAACAGAGAAGATGGTAAGAAATCATGAACAGAATCTACAAGAACTATGGGATATCATGAAAAGGCCAAATTTGAGAATTATTGGGATTGAGTAAGGCTTAGAGAAACCAACCAAAGGAATGAACAATCTATTCAATGAAATAATATCAGAAAATTTCCCAAATCTGAAGAATGAAATGGAAAATCAAGTTCAAGAGGCTTGATATACAAAAATATACAAAATTACAACAGACCCACACCAAGGCACATTATAATGAAAATACCTAAAATACAAAATAAAGACAGAATTTTGAAGGCTGTGAGAGAAAAGAACCAAATTACATTCAGGGGGAAACCAATACGGATATCAGCAGATTTTTCAATCCAGACCCAAAAGCTAGAAGGGCCTGGAACAATACTTTTCAAGCTCTGAAATAAAATGGATGCCAACCAAGAATCTTATACACAGCAAAATTACCTTAAAATTTGACAATGAAATAAAATCATTCCATGTTACACAAAAGCTAAAAGAATTTACAAAAAGAAAGTCAGCTTTACAGAACATTCTCAGCAAAATATTCTATGAGGAAGAGATAAAAAACAAAGAAGCTAATCAGCAAAGGGAGGAATTATCCTAAAGGAACTGTCAAATAAAGGAGGAACCAAGGTGTGTCAAAAATAAATGAATAAATAAATAAAATTTAAAAAATGAACCAAATGACCAGGAATACAAATCATATCTCAGTAATAACCCTGAATGTTAACGACCTGAATTCATCAATCAAAAGACACAGACTGGCAGATTGGATTAAAAGAAAAATCCAACAATGTGTTGCCTGCAAGAGACTCACCTCATAGAAAGAGATACACAAAGACTAAAGGTGAAAGGATGGGGGAAAACATACCATGCACATGGACTCAGCAAAAAAGCTGGGGTATCCATCCTCATTTCAGATAATGTGGACTTCAAGCCAAAGTTAGTCAGAAGGGATAAAGAAGGACATTACATACTGCTTCAGGGAAGAATAAATCAGCAAGATATAACAATCATAAACATCTATGCCGCAAACAGTGGCTCATCCATGTATGTCAAACTAATCCTTCTCAATTTTAGAAACCAAATAGACCATAACACAATAATATTAGGTGATTTTAACATGCCTCTCTCACCACTGGACAGATCTTCCAAACAAAAATTGAACAAAGACACCATAGATCTCAATAACACAATCAATAATTTAGACTTAACAGACATTTGTAGAATATACCATCCAACCAAGAGCGAATACACTTTCTTCTCAGCAGCACATGGATCCTTCTCTAAAATAGACCATATATTATGCCACAAAGCTAATGTTAGCAAATACAAGAAGATAGAGACACTACCTTGAATTATATCAGATCATAATGGATTGAAGTTAGAAATAAATGAAAGAGTAAAAAACAGAAACTACTCCAACACCTAGAGATTAAACAATATGCTATTATATGATGAATGGATAACAGGAGATTTTAGGAAGGAAATTAAAAAATTCTTAGAGGTAAATGAGAACAAAGAAACATCATCAAAATATCTGGGACACTATGAAAGCAGTACTTAGAGGAAAATTTATTTCATGGAACACACTTAATAAAAGAAGTAAAACTCAACAATTAAATGACCTAACACTACAACTCAAAGCCCTAGAAAAAGAAGCACAGACCAACACCAAAAGCAGTAGAAGACAGGAAATAGTTAAACTCAGAGCTGAAATCAATGATATTGAAACAAAAGAAACAATAAAAAAATTAACAAAATAAATAGTAGGTTCTTCGAAAAAATGAATAAAATTGATAAACTTTTAGTCACACTAACAAAGGGAAGATGCGAGAAAATCCAAATCACTAAAATTCGGAATGAACAAGGATATATCACAACAGACACGACTGAAATACAAAACATAATTAGAAGCTATTTTGAAAATCTATTCTCCAACAAAATAGAAAAGTTCGAAGACATCAACAGGTTTCTAGAGATATACAAATTGCCTAAACTGAACGAGGAGGACATACATAATTTAAATAGACCAATTTCAAGTAATGAAATACAAGAAGACATCAAAAGCCTACCAACAAGAAAAGTCCAGGACCAGATGGGTTCTCAGCCCATCTGGGTTCTACAAAACCTTTTAAAAAGACCTCATTCCAATACTCCTCAAAGTATTCCATAAAATAGAAGAGGAGGGACCCTCCCAAACTCATTCTATGAAGCCAATATTACCCTGACACCTAAACCAGAGAGAGACACGAGGAAAGAAAATTTCACACTGATATCCTTAATAAACATCGATGCAAAAATTCTAAACATAATTTTAGCAAATCGCATACAAAAACATATTAAAAAGATAGTGCACCATGATCAAGTGGGTTTCATCCCAGGGATGCAAGGTTGGTTCAACATCAGGAAATCAATAAATGTAATTCATCATATCAATAGACTTAAAGTCAAGAATCACATGATTATTTCAATAGATGCAGAAAAAGCATTTGATGAAATACAGCACCCCTTCTTGCTCAAAACACTAGAAAAAATAGGGATAGTGGGAACATTCCTTAACATTGTAAAGGCCATCTATGCTAAGCCCATGGCTAATATCATTCTAAATGGTGAAAAACTGAAAGCATTCCCCCTAAAATCTGGAACAAGGCAGGGATGCCCTCTCTCACCACTCCTATTCAATATCGTCCTTGGAACTCTAGCCAGAGCAATTAGACAAACCAAATTAATTAAATATGAATAGGAAGAGAAGAAATCAAACTATTCCTATTTGCTGATGATATGATTATATACTTATAGGAACCAGGAAAGTCCACCAGAAAACTTTTAGATCTCACAAGTGAATGCAGTAAAGTAGCAGGATATAAGATCAATGCACATAAATCTAAAGAATTTTTATACATAAATGATGAATCTTCAGAAAGAGAAATTAGGAAAACTACCCCATTCACAATAGCCTCGAAAAAAATAAAATACTTGGGAATCAATCTCACAAAAGAGGTGAAAGACCTCTACAATGAGAACTACAGAGCACTAAAGAAAGAAATTAAAAAAAACTTTAGAAGATGGAAAGATCTCCCATGTTCTTGAATAGGAAGAATTAATATTGTCAAAATGGCCATACTACCAAAAGTGGTATACAGATTCAATGCAATTCCAATTAAAATCCCAATGGTACCTTACAGAAATAGAGCAAGCAATTATGAAATTCATCTGGAAGAATAAAAAATCCAGAATACCTAAAGCAATCCTTGGCAGAAAGAGTGAAGCAGGGGGTATCACAATACCAGATCTTCAACTCTACTACAAATCAATAGTAACAAAAACAGCATGGTATTGGTACCAAAATAGAAATATGGATGAATGGTACAGAATACAGGACATGGACACAAACCCAAATAAATACAATTTTCTCATACTAGACAAAGGGGCCAAAAATATGAAATGGAGAAAAGATAGCCTCTTCAACAAATGGTGCTGGGAGAATTGTAAATCCATATGCAACAGAATGCAACTAAACTCATCTCTCTCATCATGCACGAAACTAAACTCAAAATGTATTAAGGACCTCGGAATCAGACCAGAGACCGTGCATCTTATAGAAGAAAAAGTAGGTCCAGAGTTTCAACCTGTCAGCTTAGGACCAGACTTCCTCAACAGGACTCCCATAGCACAAGAAATAAAAGCAAGAATCAATAACTGGGATAGATTCAAACTAAAAAGCTTTCTCTCAGCAAAGGAAACTATCAACAATGCAAAGAAAGAGCCTAGAGAGTGGGAGAAAATCTTTGCCAATCATACTTCAGATAGAGCACGAATCTCCAGAATCTATAAAGAACTCAAAAAACTCTACACCAAGAATGCAAATAATCCAATAGACAAATGGGCTAAGGAAATGAATAGACACTTCACAGAAGAAGATGAACAAGAAATCAACAAACATATGAGAAAATGTTCAACATCTCTAGTAATAAGAGAAATGCAAATCAAAACCACCCTAAGATTCCATCTCACCCCAATTAGAATGGCGATTTTCAAGGATATAAGCAACAACGGGTGTTGACAAGGATGTGGGGAGAAAGGTACACTCATACATTGCTGCTGGGGCTGCAAATTAGTGCAGCCACTCTGGAAAGCAGTGTGGAGACTCCTTAGAAACTTGGAATGGAACCACCATTTGACCCAGCTATCCCACTCCTTGGCCTATACCCAAAGGACTTAAAATCAGCATGTTACAGAGATACAGCCACATCAATGTTCATAGCTGCTTAATTCACAAAAGCCAGATTGTGGAACCAACCTAGATGTCCTTCAATTGACAAAGGTTAAAGAAACTGTGGTATATATATATACAATGGGATATTACTCAGCCATAAAGAATGATAAAATTATGGCATTTGCAGACAAATGGATGAAATTGGAAAATATCATGCTAAGTGAGATAAGCCAATCTCAAAAAACCAAAAGATGAATGATATCGCTAATAAGTGGATGAGGACATATAATGGGGGGTGGGAGGGGTTAGTGTTAGGTTTAGAGTTAGGTTTAGGGAGGGGTCAAGAATGTAGGAAGGAAGGACTTTACAGAGGGAAAAGAGGGATGGGAGGTGTGGGGGGAAGGGAAAAAATAACAGAATGAATCAAACATCACCTATGTAAATGTATGATTACACAAATGGTATGCCCTTATGCCAGGTACAAACAGAGAAACAACATGTATCCCATTTGTTTACAAAAAATAAAAATAGAGTACCCTTACATTCTATCCTTATTACATTAACATATGAAAAATTTACATTACTATGTACATAGGCAAGATAAAAATACAATCTGTATAAAATATAAAACTCACTTAGATAGGTGTAATATTTATAGAAACAAGGAAAAGAAAATATAATTTTTTTGGCAATAGAAACAACAATCCTGCATACCTTAATTTCAATATTGTACTAATTTGAGTAGTAATGGAAATTGCCATATACTCAAAGTATACAAAAAATAAAAAAGTATTATGTGAAGGGAGGAAATCTACAACATGAAACCTACTCTATAAAAAGAAAGAAAATGCGATCCAAGATGGCAGACTAGAGGGTGACTGCATCCCCAGTTGCTCCAGAACCCAGGAGTCAAGAAGGGGAGGCATTGAGAGACTCAGACTAAAATAGAGCCACGGGCGAGTCTGCCCACTCTGTAAAGCTCGGCCCGGGTGACAGGTGCAGATAGAGGTGGCTTATCGGAAAAGGACAGGGCAGCTAGAGTCTTCCACAGGCAGCCCTGCGCACTCCGGCGCTGAGCCCCTCCCACACAGCCAGCTTCTCCAGGTTCTCGGAGCAGGCCCCCTAGTGAAAGCCTTTCTGATCAGAACAAGCTCCAAGTCCCGGAGCCAGCACAGCATGCTTCGGCCCGCAAGTGGCCTCAGGAACCTGGACAGGGCAGCCAGAGACTTACACAAGCAGCACGGCCCGCTGTGGTGGGAGGCACCTTTCAAGGCTAGCTTCTTGGAGCAGACCGCCCTGTGAGAGCCTTTCTAAACAGAGCCAGCCACAGGTCCCCGAGCCAACGCAGAGCTTCGATCCGCAACAGCCTCTGGGATCAGGGCAGGGCAGCCAGAGACTTCTCCAGGCAGCTCTGCCCACTCCGACTGCAGGCTCTTTCCACGGGGCAATCCAAGATGGCAGCCTAGAGGGTGACTGCATCTCCAGTCACTCCAGAACCCAGGACTCAAGAAGGGGAGGCATTGAGAGACTTGGACAAAAATAGAGTCACAGGGTGAGTCTCCCACACTGGGCGAAAATTGGCCTGGGCGTCAGGCAAAGATAGGGGTGGCTTATCAGAGCAGGGAAGGGAAGCTATAGTCCTCCCCAGGTAGCCTTCCACACTCTGGGGTTGGGCTCCTCCCACACGGCCTGCTGCACGGTGCAGGTCCCCAGTGAGAGACTTTCCGCACAGAGCCAGCTCCAAGCCCTGGAACCAGTAGGTGTCTAGGGGCAGCTTTCTTCGGAAGCACTGCATTATCAAGTTCCTCCAAGACTTCAGGCTACTGAAGCCTGGGAGGTGATACACTGGAAATCTACCGGGACACTATAAGACAATAGAGGAAATCGGCAATATCTCAGATTCCCACTGACATCTGACCAATATGAGAAAACAAAGGAAGAAAATGTCCCAAACAAACCTAGATACTACATCAATAAAACCCAATGACAGCACAGCAGAAGAAATGTCAGAAAGGGAGTTCAGAATGTACATAATTAAAACGATCAGGGAAGCTAATGAGGAGATGAAAGAGCAAATGCAGGCATTGAAGGAGGAGATGAAAGAGCAAATGCAGGCATTAAATGATCGCACCAATCAACAGTTAAAAGACCAAATACGGGAAGCAAGAGATCATTTCAATATAGAGTTAGAGATACTGAAAAAAAACAAACTGAAATCCTTGAAATGAAGGAAACAATAAACCAAGTTAAAAACTCCATAGAAAGCATAACCAATAGGATAGAACACCTGGAAGACAGAACCTCAGACATTGAAGACAAAATATTTAATCTTGAAAACAAAGTTGGCCAAACAGAGAAGATGGTAAGAAATCATGAACAGAATCTACAAGAATTATGGGATATCATGAAAAGGCCAAATTTAAGAATTATTGGGATTGAGGAAGACTTAGAGAAACAAACCAAAGAATGAACAATCTATTCAATGAAATAATATCAGAAAATTTCCCAAATCTGAAGAATGAAATGGAAAACCAAGTACAAGAGGCTTATAGGACTCCAAATATACAAAATTACAACAGACCCACACCAAGGCACATTATTATGAAAATACCTAACATACAAAATAAAGAGAGAATTTTAAAGGCCTCAAGAGAAAAGAATCAAATTACATTCAGAGGGAAACCAATAAGAATATCAGCAGATTTTTCAATCCAGACATTAAAAGCTAGAAGGGCCTGGAACAACATTTACCAAGCCGTGAAAGAAAATGGATGCCAACCAAGAATCTTACACCCAGCAAAACTTACCTTCAAATTTGACGATGAAATAAGATCCTTCCATGATAAACAAAAGCTAAAGTAATTTACAAAAAGAAAGCCAGCTTTACAGAACATTCTCAGCAAAATATTCCATGAGGAAGAAATGAAAAACAACGATGCAAATCAGCAACAGGAGTCGGTAGCCTAAAGGAATAGCCAAATAAAGGAGAAACCAAATAATGTCAAAAAAAAAAAAATGAGTCAAATTACTGGGAGTAAAAATCATATCACAATAATAACCCTGAATATTAATGGCCTGAATTCATCAATCAAAAAACATAGACTGGCAGATTGGATTAAAAAGAAAAATCCAACAATATGCTGCCTGCAAGAGACTCATCTCATTGAAAGAGATACCCATAGACTAAAGGTGAAAGGATGGAGAAAAACATACCATGCACATGGACACAGCAAATAAGCTGGATTATCCATCTTCATTTCAGATAATGTGGACTTCAAGCCAAAACTAGTCAGAAGGGATAAAGAAGGACATTACATGCTCCTTAAGGGAAGCATAAATCAGCAAGACATAACAATCATAAATATCTATGCCCCGAACATTGGCTCATCCACGTATGTCAAACAAATCCTTCTCAATTTTAGAAATCAAATACACCACAACACAATAATACTAGGCGATTTTAACACACCTCTCTCACCCCTGGATAGATCTTCCAAACAAAAATTGAAGAAAGAAACCATAGATCTCAATAACACAATCAACAATTTAGACTTAACCAACATATATAGGATTATATATTATATATATGGGATTATACCACAGCACCACCCACCAGAAAGCAGATATTAAGAGGGATGATTATAAAAATATAGCAATATATAAACCTCCTGACTCTTGATCCACTCATGAATACAGCAAATAAATCTATAATGTTTTGAATACCTCTTAAATTTACAAATTGATTAGAGGCATATAAAACAAAAAATATACCATCAGAAAAGTAGGAAAAGTTGGGATATCCTAGGGCATTAGCATTCCTTGAGCAATGATCCTTATATAAGTGGAGGAGAACACTTAATTCACTGTCACCCTGATTAGACAAAGACCATTTCAGTCACAAATATAGCACCTCTAACTCTAAATTATCTGTAGTTTGAATTTTATTTTAACTGTTGCACATAGAAAAAAAGACTAGGTGTACATGAGTATCAAGATCAGAGAAAAGGAGTGTCTCTCTAACATGCAAGATCCATGAACTTTACTTCATGGGACCAGGGAAGAATAGGTGTTAAATCTCAAAATTTCTAATTTTTCCTAAAAGATATTTCCCAGCATAATCTGCAAAATGCTGTTTCTACCAGTTGAGCTTCTATCTACCCATCACCAAAGAATTAACAAGGGAAATACCGTCCACGACTGCAGCCTGAGTGGTAGTGAAGTACTACATGAGCCCTCTTCCTCAGCTCACCTCAGTGATAACTCCAGTGGTAACCAATTTTTTCTGTAAGGAATTTGTCCAAAATCCAACTTTCTTCATTCAATGGACTACATATTAATCTTCCAGGATTTGGGAGCAATGACAAATGCACATGTACATATCTCTCTATATCACATAGATGTGGCTCCACATTGGTATGAAAGAATTTTCATGGCCTGCAATCCCCACCAGGAGTGAATAAAAAGGGTTAAACATACAGATTCCTGTTTATTTCTAAAATGGGTTCACATCACCTTTCAATGACATAAGGCAGCCTGGTTTCTAACAAACTTTCAACATAAATTTAGAGCAGCACTCAACTATGAGAACTTCTGCAGCCTGAGTGTAGCTGTTAGAACAGTTGCTATCAAAAAAATGAAAGAATAGCTAGTACCCCAATTATGTGGATATGGATGAAATAAACATTTCCAAACTGTACTAGAATATGATTTCAGTAGAGCTAATTTGTAAAAAGCCTTGAAAGTTGAAAGTTCTTTAAAAATTAACACAATAATAATTCAGGGTGCATTTTGCAAAGTATGTGAAATCAGTATGTTAAATAAATGGTTGCATTCTCATCTTCATTGGATTAGTATTCACAGTAGCCAAGGTCAGGGAAAAACTGAAGCAACTTCTGGATGAAGGGTACACCACAACATATCTCCCAGCTTTAGGGCACTCAACTACTTCCCTGAAAAACTAGAGTTCCTAAATTTAGTCTACTCTCTAACAAGAAAAGCCCCAAGTACTGATATTCACTAGACTCAATATTCACTAAATACTCAAGAGACATTAGACGTGCCAGCTGTGGGATTCTTGTATCAGTTCTGAAACACAGCATTAGGAAATTACCAGATGGAGGGAAGGAGAACCTTCTGACATAAATTCCACCAGGGGACTTCTCAACACAAAGACATTGTGACAAGTTTTCTGGCCTTGGTGAGACAAAAGGAGAGTACAAGCACATATTTTTGCAATAGTCAAGTGATTTTTCTCTAATTTCTATATTGTGAAATGTTCATAATTAAAAAAAAACAACAGAAGACTTTGCTTTTGATTTTTCTACGATATTGGGTATTTGTCACAGGGGTATATTAAATATGAGCTGCATACCCAGCCCATGTTTTAAAATTTTGAGACAGGTCTTTCTAAGTTGCCTATGCTCAACCTAATTTTCTGATGTTGACCTTGAAATTACAATCTTCATGCCTTAATCAACTGAATCTCTTGGATTATAGGCATGAGACATTGCACCCAACAGTGGCGGGCGAGACCTGGAGCCCAGGGTTATGCCATATGCATCCAAAGATGGCGACTGGCAGAGAGCCAAATGGCATGCTGAATGCACCTTGAGAAAAACAGGAAGTGTTTACCATTGGCTGTATGATAATTAGTTCAGCCACCTAGCGTGTAGAAAGATATATCTTACATGTATGCTTGAGCTCATGATCGCTTGACCTTTAATAGGATTGGATGGACATATCTGGTTACAATTGCATATGCATGAGACTGCTTATATATTGAGGGTGTTATCCAAATAAAGCGGAAGCTGCTTCTTGAACTTCTGAAGAGTACGTGTCATTTGTCCTGCTGGTCGGCGGCGACACCCAACCAGAAAACAAGTACTTTAGAAAGTTCTACCCAGTTATTGGTTAAAAAAAGAATTAAAAATACTTTGCTCATTTGAAATGTAATAGGGGAAAATAATTGATAATACTGAGGAGAGAAAAAGTTGTAATTGGGAATATGGACAGGGAGCTAAAATTTTAGGATTTTATTGATATATAGATATATCTATTTTATAGATATATAGATATATATAAAGACTTAGGCTGGGAGACAGGGTTCTGGATTTCACATTTTGCTTCCCATGCATTTAGAACATTCAGGAGGATTCAACTAGAGTGATACACACCTATAATTCTAGCAGCTTGTGAGACTGGGCACAAGTTCAAGAGCAGAATCAGCATCTGTTGCAAATAAAAAATACAAAGTATCAGGGATGTAGCTTAGTGGTAAAGGATCTCTGGGTTCAAAGCACAGTACCACCATCCCACCAAAAATGTAAAACAAGCTCAGGAAGAAAAAAGATCTGAGACACCTACAGACTACAGACCACAGTGCTCCTCATGCAGGAAAACAATACATGGAGTTGTGATTCTGATGATCATCCCTCTCCACAATCCACCACTCAATCTGGGAATGTGCTGGAATACTGGCATATATGTTCTCAGATAGGATTTCAGGTAGTGATTGAAGATATTCTGCAGAAACAGGACAGGACTTCTGGAGTCTACTGCTGACATATGACTCACTTTATGGGCCAGTGAGAATTCAGGATTAAAGAGCAAAACCTTTTTTGGCTATTTGGCCTTAGACATAATTGCCAGTTCATGATATTTTTGTTCCTATGATGAAAGTCCCTAAATAAGCAAGTGGACTTGGAATCAAGATAAAATTTTTGCCAGACATGTTGGCACACACATGTAATCCCAGGAGAATGTAAGTTTGAGTTAGTTAAATAGCAAGTTCAAAGTCAGTCTCAGCAACTTAACAAAAACCTGTCACTAAAAAAAAGATATTAAAAAAAAAAAAAACGTGATGGGGATGAAGTTCAATGGTTAAGTGGTCCTGGGTTTAATCCAGAGTACAAAAAAAAAAATGTGTCTAATATGAAAGCCCAAACACCTCCACTACACCACAGGACTTATACAACTTTTCTTATTATTTTAGAATTTGGTTAGTGGCACTTATTCAAAAAAGCGGGATTTCTGCTGGTGGGGGTATGTGTGTGTTTGTGCATATATATAATTATTATTATATTTTGCTTGCTTTCTGGTATCAGGAATGGAATGGACCATGGCCAATATTTGGAGGGAAAAAATCTACCTCTGGAAACTTTCTGCTTAAAGTTTCCTGTTTTCACTCAGGGCAGTGTCTTTCCTGTTTTTTTGGACCTGAGAATAAATACAGGTAAGGACTTGTATTCCTCACCTAAAAGAAAAGCAGGTATATAAAATTGAACTCCTATCTCCCACCCTGTACAAAACTCAACTCAAAATTAATCAAGGATCAAGGAATTAGACCTGAGACTCTTCACCAAATAGAAGAAAAAGAAGGCCCAAATCTCCATCACATTGGCTTAGGACCAGACTTCCTTAACAAGACTCCCATAGCACAAAATATAGAAGCAATAATTAATAAATGGGATAGATTAAACTAAAAAGCTTTTTCCAGCAAAGGAAACAATCAATAAAGTGAAAAGAGAGCCTGCCTACAGAGTGGGAGAAAATCTATTCCACATACACCTCTGATGGAGCACTAATCTCCAAAGTTTATAAAGAACTTAAAAAATTTACATCAAAAATGCAAAGAACTCAATCAGTACATGGGCTAAGGAAGTGAGCAGACACTTCACAGAAGAAGACAAAAAGGTGATCAACAAATATATGAAAAAGTGCCCATCATGCATAGTAATTAGGGACATGCAAATTAAAACCACCTTAAGATTTTATCTAACTACAATTAGAATGGAAAATATCAAGAATACAAAAAATAATAAGTGTTGGCATGGATGTGGGGAAAAAGGCACACTTGTACATTGCTGGTGGAGGTGCAAATTGGTACACTCTGGAAAGCAGTATGGAGATTCCTTAGAAAACTTGGAAGGAATCCACCATTTGACCTAGCTCTTCCACTCTTCAGTTTATATCCAAAGGACTTAAAATCAGCATACTACAGTGGTGCAGCCACATCATTGTTCATAGCAGCTCAATTCACAATAGTAGATTGTGGAACCAAATGAGATGCCCTTCAATTGATGAATGAATAAAGAAACTGTGGTATATATACACAATGGACTTACTCAGCCATAAAGAAGAATAAAATTATGACATTTGCTGGTAAATGAATAAAGTTGGAAAATATAATGCTAAGTGAAATAGGCCAAACCCAAAAAAACAATGGTAAATTGCTTTCTCTGATAAGTGACTGATGATGTATAATGAGGAGGGGTTGTGGGGGGGAAGAGAAGAATAAAAAACTTTGGAGAAAAATGGGGTGTGAGGAGGTGGCAGATTGAAAGATAGTAGAATGAAACAGTATTACCCTATATATATGGCTGATTACATGAATGGTGTGAATACACATTGTGTACAACCTTAGAAATGAAAAGTTGTAACCCACTTGTGTATATTGAATCAAAATGCATTATGAGGGCTGGGAATATTGCTCAGGGTGTAGAGTTCTTGCCTTGCAAGCATAAGGCCCTGGGTTCAATCGCCAGCACTGCAAAAAAAAAAAATGAAGTCTGTAAAAATAAAAAGAATTAATAAATAATAAATTAATAAACTCCCTAGTACCATAAAATAAAAATTTTAGAAGAATAAAATAGGGTTGGATTTGTGGCTCAGTGGTAGAGCACTTGCCTAGCACGTGTGAGGCGCTGTGTTTCATCTTCAGCACCACATAGAAATTAATTAATTAATTAAAAGAATGGCAATCATCTACAAAGAGAAAAATTATAAAAAGCAAAAAAAGAAAATTAAAAAATAAAACCTTAAAAAAATGAATAGAGTAAATTCATTTTGATTTTTGCTCTTTTATTTTGAGAAAGGAACTTGCTGTCTTGCCCAGATTGGTTTCAAACTCCTCAGCTACACCTACCTTTGCCTCCCAAGTGCTGGGACTATAGGTGTGGGCCATATTTTTTTACATGTATGTAAACTGAAGTTCTCTACAGAAACTGCATCTGTACTAAATATCCTGTAGCCTGCTTAACCTTTGCTGTTCAGAATATCAAAATTGTTGAGAAAGAATATTGTATGTTGAAAGCCAAAATTACCTTCCCTGATCTATTTTGGGCCCTTTAATAAGCCATTTACTCTAACTTCTCTATCTGATCTAACAGTACAGTAAATAATGGATAAACTTCTCAAAAATTTTTATTAAACTTAGCAAACCTCCATCCTCCATCTCTGAAGTTAAGATTGCATTAACACCCAAAACCTGTAGAAGATATTTCCCTACTCTGCCATAGCTGCCTACCTGATGTCCCCATCAATGTTATTAGGAAATGCACTGATGTATGACTTTCTTTTTTTCTGTGACTATGACAGTTATGTAGGGCTGGAGTTGCAGCTGAGGGCTTCCCTCACATGGGTTCAATCCTCAGAACCACAGTAAAATAAATAAAATGAAGGTAGTATGGCCATTTACAATTTAAAAATAAGAAAGAAAGAAAATAAGAAAAGAAAAAAAATAGATAAGGTACTGTCCTGAGCCTATGTGTATATATATAATATGCACATATATTACATATAAACAAAACCTTTTTATATACCTGATTGTTAATGGGACACCTCTTCTCAGACCTGGGGAAATCCTGTTTCACTTTATAACAAGAAATGACACCAGTCAGAAGTAATCTCAACCCTTCTTTACAAACCAGTAAAAAATACTGATTTTTATGTCATTTTCTACATAGTTGAACATGAGTGATAGAGAAATGGAGCAGACAACTCCTTCATTGGAGACAAAGAGTAAAAGCAGTACAAAGAAGCAATTTGTTGTACCACCTTGAAGCACTAAGAATTGGAATTTGGAATTTAGAAAAGAAAGATTCAAACTATTATTTTGGGAATGTGGATGACATTGGTGCCTACAGTAAAAAAGTTATTACAAATTTTTGAAAGAAAATTCATGTGAGTGGCAAATAATGGTTGAACAATCAGTATCTGCACAGCATTTTCCAGGTAGTTTGTCAGCTGTGGCCACAGCACATACATTACTAGTCTCCCTGTTGAGCATGATTCATCTGTGTCCTCCAAAATATTCCCATTTTAGGGATAAGAAAACACAGGTTTCTGGATATTAAATGGCAACTCAGCTACAAAAAGAGAACAAACCAGAGGTGGAACTATATGAAATCCCTTCAAAGTTCCTCAAAGACTGATTTTCTCCTGATGTAGAGGATGTGTCTGAAGAAATATTATTTTCTCTCCATTTTGAATAGAGTACCTAGAAAAGACATCCTAGTGCTTGCAGATTACAGGGTACAAAAAAGCACATCACATTCCCAGAGTCTGAGTATGACTCAGAAAAGAATTTAAACTAAAAGACTTATAAGAAATTTTGAAGAAAAAATATGTATTTCTAAAAATATACGTTCTTTTTTGCTATCTCCAAAACATATCATTAGAAAACAATAAATTATGATGCTTCTTTCTAGGATTTGCCAAATCTTATTCTATATGATTTTGTATTAATGTCTAAAACCCAGAAAAGAGAATGCATGATTCACTGTCAGAAACATTTTTAAAAATCTTCAAGGAAGAGAGTGGATTTTTTAGTGGATGTGTCATTCTAGAATTTACTTAGCCAATGATTTTGAGTAAATATATTCATTTTTCTGCAGCCATAGGGAAATGAGAGTTTCCTTATTTATATTTTCTGTTAGAATTTTCAAAGATAAACAGCAAAATTTCATTTGAAAAAACCTCCAAAAACAAAACATACAAGATGACTATGACACAAACCCATGGGGAAAAAAATGTAATTTTTGTATTAATTAAAAGCAAAACCTTTTTTTCTTGAAATCCAAATCTATCTTCCATTTTGAATACACTTTATTATCTTTGAAACCAGAAACCACAAAAGAAATGCAGGAAAATGCCTTGAACTGACAGTTAATACAAGGGACATCTCTAAGATTTCAATAATCATAAAAAATTCAAAATCTCAATATTACTAAAAATATTTAGAGAAATATAAAATAAATTCCATTATAGACACAACTAAATAAAATTGATGATGACATAAAATAAATGAATATTCATAAACTCAAGAGTTTAATATTATATGTGGAAATTCTTGCTATTGAAGATATATGATGCTCACTGTCACAGAAACTGAAAGAAATTACAGAATTTGTGACCATGTTAACGTGCAAGAACACATTACTCACTTGAACACCAACCATAAAATCGCAGGGGCATGGTTAAAGAGAATACACATATTGGAAGAGATAAATAATAATCTGTGGGAAAAATGGTTACTAGGAGCCAGTCACATTTTTATTTATAGTATATCCAAATTAAGAAATAGTATAAAACAGCATGATTAAGTTTTGTATATGTGCAATATGCATGTGATATTTCAACATGTATATGTTTAGAAAGAAAATATGTAGAATTTATAAGAAACTAAATATCATCAGAAGCAGATAAAAACTCACACATCCCATGTGTAGATGATAAAACTAATCATTAGAAAGAAGACAATTTTTCCCAAAATTAACCTATGATATATTCCAGTAAAATTGTTATGTACCTATATGAATATATCAGAGTAAATTCTACTTTTATGTGTATCTATAAAGCAGTAATTTATAAAATTTTAAATAAATGGGAGAGGGGGTAGAAAGAGAGGGAAAGTGGAACTACTAGGTAATAACATAGAGCAAATGATATTCCATGCTTCTATGATTATGTCAAAATGAAACCAAATATTATGTATAACTATAATGCAATAATAAAAAAATCAACATGCTTTACTGTTAATGAAATAAGAAACTAAGTCAAAATTTCTAATATTTATCTACAAAATTATATATAATTTTAGCGAAGATATTTTTCATTTATAAGAGCAAAAGGAGTACTTATCATTACCTGATATTCATGTATATTGTGAAACTAGTATTTCAATAATCATCAAGGAATCACAATATAAACTACATCCATATATAAATTCATATATATTTTTAAAATTATACACTTAATTGCAACAGAAAAGTCTAGATAAATCAAACCATAACAAAGCCAGTCTCACCAACTTAGAACCTGTCTCAAAATGAAAAATAAAAAGTACTAGGATTATATCTCAGTAGTAAAGTATCCCAAGGTTCAACTTCCCGCAACACATACAACAAATAAAGAAAAGGTAAAACAAAATTAACTAGCTCAGGAAGAAGCAAGGTCCCTTTAGACCACAGCTGCTCTCCCACAGAAAAATGGCATTTGGAGATTTGATCACGATAATGGGACCACCTGTCAATCACCAACAGCAGGGTGCACTGCCCCAAAGAAGGACTCAGGCCTGCAGACTCCAGAGACTGTGGAGAGTCCAGGTCTGCCAGCTCCAGTACCTGCACAGCCTCCCTCCCCATGCTCATGATGCCACTGCCCACTCATCATTTTCTGCTGCTCAGGAGTCAGTCCTTGTCCCTAGGGATCTTCATCCCATCTACAGAAGAGCAACATGGGACTCCAAAGCAGGAGAGAATGCCCAGAGTCAAATGGCTGATATGGTGGACCCTGGGAGAAAAAGGGGAAGGCAACAGAAGTCTGCCCCCATCTCCCTGGTAGCACACAGCATCAGACAGATCTAAGTGCTCCTGATTAGACAGGGCCTCAGACCTGCCCCTGGAGTCAGAGAGCCTTCTCTGTGAGTGACAGTGAATAATATCCAACCCAGGCATGAATAAGGCCAGAAAGACAGGTTCTTGGTTGCAGCATTTTTTTTTTTTTTTTTTGCTCCCCAGAGTCTCAGGCTGCTGATATTTTAAGGCAATATTTTCTTCCAGAAATGGGATCTACTACAACCAGCAGAACATTTCCATTTAACATAATGCACAAGGTCATTTCAGTTTATGGATTATGTGTGCCAGTATATTGTTCAAGAATGAAAATAATATGACAATTACTATAAAATGTTATTTAATTTTTCTGCTTTCTGTTCCTGTTAGGAGACAGACTAAACTTTGAATGGGAACAATCCCTTAAAGCAACATTGTCCAATGAAAACAACAACTAAGGTGCAAGAGTAATTTAAATATTTCTAGTATTCACATTGATAGCACAAAAAGAAAGAGTTGAAATTCATATTAAGAACATAAACAGCCTTTCAAGAATGTTACCTTTATGTGACATAAAATGCTACAAATGAAGTATATGTGCTTTTGGAAATACGTGCTCAAGTTTGACTCTCTCCATCATTCCTCATTTCACAGTAGCTACATTCCAGGTTTGAGGACTACAGGTCTCCTGTTATCAGACACTTAAAGAGCCTGATCTATCTCTTTATATGCTAGTGTTGAGGGTTAGAATTTCCCAATAATATTTCTCTTCAGACCTAAAGTTAGATGAAACAATACCCTGAGTGGGAGGAGGAAGATCCAATCAGGAAGTGTCAGAAAGAAGACCATACTTTCTCACTTCATACTGCCCACAGGTTTTTCACATTGCAGATATCATACAGCAGGAAAAACAACATGGGTTTCTTAGGGGTTAGGGACACATAGCCAGCAGTATTCACAGCTCTGACTCTATTTTTTCCATACATAAAATGCAAACTTATTTGGCAATTTGGGGTTAGACATAATGGCCAAGTTGTAATATCTGTTTCCTTCTGTATATCTACTCTCATGATTAATAAACATGTGAACTGGGACTCAGGATGAGTTGTGTCTAATTCCAAAGTCAAAACGGCTCCACGAAATCACAAGACTCTTGACATATTTCTTATTCTCATCAGAACTGAAAAGTGAAAATTATCCAAAACAGAAAAATTTGTGGTACATGTACATGAAATCTGGTCCTGTGTATTATGTAGCATAACACAAACAGAACATTCTCATGTACATGTATCTTCTTGGTGCTCCCATTCCAGAATCCAGGGAATACTGATTCCATTTACATCAACCACAAACAACACCTGGAATTTATATGAGTACCCATTTATATATCAAAAATATAGGTTGATGTCAAATATGTGGGAGGTTAAATCAATGTTTATTAATTATAGAACAGGCTGACCTACAGGGATGTAAAAGATCATCAAGCCCTATGTTTTCAAATCAAAGTGTGACAGGGTCTATAGAGTCATGCAGCAGAAATTTTTTATTGAGGGCATAGAGCAAAAGAAGGTCAAGGAGGAGCATATAATTATAGGCCATACCATGTAACATCAAATAATTGGAATCTGGATTTCCCACAGGAATCATTGCCATATTGTGTTTGGACATGTGGATGACATGAGTGCCTATGATGAAAAGGTAATAAACTTCTGAATTAAAATGATATGTCAGAAAATGGTTAAGCACTGTCCAATCTTAGACTATGGAGAAGAGATTAACAAAAAAAAAATAACTTTTTAAATGCCAAAACCCAGAGAATCCTGACTGAAGAAGCTGTTACAGTCAGAGATTTCTTGTGTCAATGAAACTTCAACAGCAAATCTGTGAAGCAATCTGCATGTAACTAGTAAATCTCTGCATGTGCATATCCCTTCACTCAGCATTCCCTTTCCTGGGAATCTGTATTCAACAGTCAACTAGTTTGTATTACCAGCTGAAATCTCATATGTTGATATTCCAAATACCTGGTGACCCCATTGAAATACATGGTCCCTAAATACTTAATAATGTTAACCCAGTTAATTGGTGTAAAGTCTAAACTTCTTATAAAAAAAACAATAAGGAGGGCTGGGGATATAGCTCAGTTGGTAGAGTGCTTATCTTGCAAGTACAAGGCCCTCAGTTCAATCCCCAGCACCACACACAAAAAAAAAAAAGAAAGAAAAAGAAAAAATCAATAAGGACACAGAAGCTTAGAAAAAATGGCATGAAAACAGAGTCAGAAGATGGCAATATACTTATCAAAAAGTGGGTCTCGAAGAAAACCATTCCAGGTCTGGGGAGATAGCTCAGTTGGTAGAGTGCAGAGTGCTTGCCTTGCAAGCACAAGACCCTGAGTTCAATCCCCAGCACAGCAAAAAAAGAAAAAAAAAAAAAGAAAAAAAAAGAAAGAAAACCATTCCAGTAAACACCATGATATAGAGACTCTGGAATCAACCCAAATAAATTTCTTTCGCTCCATTTGTGGCATTTTCATGACAGCCCAATTACATTGATGGAGCCCACTAGAACACATATACACTGTCCCTGCAGCATAGGTGGATGAAGGTACAAATGAAACACATCACATCCACTAGCATTTAAAGACTAAACTACTTCAAGCAATGAAATCTATTACTGGAATATTTTAAAGACATTGAGGACACACTCCTTACCTGATGGGACTATAGAGATTTGTTTTGTGGTATGTTACAGTCATGAAAAACCTGTGGACTACTTTTACCTCATTACTTTGTGCACTTTTCTCCTCTTTGTGTTAACTTTCCTAGGAAAGGTTAGTTTTTACATCTTCTAAAAGAACTAGATGTACAGTGGAGATGACAGGTACGTGGGCTTCCTGGTGCAGGGAGCTAAAACAAAACCAGTAGCAACAGAAAATAAATAGCCAGTGACCAGTAAACATTGAAAATGAGGGGAAATTTGTTCTTCTAGTTCTACTTTTATGTAGATTTACAACTATTAATTTGCCAGGGAGAGTAATACAGTCTATATTTCTTTGGAAATGGGAATCTAGGTCATTCAAGTGGTAAATTCCTGGAAAAGGGTTTAGGGAAATCCCCATACTTGGATGTTTGTCCTGGATCTTTCTTGACAATCTCCAATTCCCACCCGTTGAGAACATTCTCCAGAAGTCTCACATAATATTAGACCAGAGATATCAGTGTTGGATTTTTGGTGCATTTGATCTTTAACCAAGGATAATTAATAAGAAACTCCATTAATATTTGCATGAAACTCTATGAAGAGATTGTCTTACATGTAGGGCAATAATGAACTCTGAACATCCTGGCTAATTTCACAGGGACACTCCCCAATTAATATTTTTATACCCAGATTAGTTATTTATAAATATATGCATAGGTCTCAATACATTGGTGACACTGCATTACAGAATAAAGTCCTTGGAAATATATTTGAGAAGAAAAATATAGTACCCAGTACTTAAGTATCCACCCTACCAGTCATGTACAGTGACACAAATATGAAAGTTCTACCACAGATTCTACATGGAATATTCTGTTCCTCTCATTGCAGATCCCCTGCCATTCCTATGCCCTACACACAGACACAGAAGGGGAATGTAAAAAGACTTCTCAGATATGATCCCAGATGAGGACTTGCCTGGATTGTTCTTCTCTGGGCTGCTCTGTTTCTCCTGTCAGTGCCTTCAGATAAATGGCCATATGGGTCTAGTGTGAGGATTGAGTCAATATCTGAAAATGTTCCCACTCTGGATATTTTTGTGCCTTAAACCTTTGAATGTACCTTGCACATCTGCCTTAACATGAGCTAAACAAGGGAATTTCTCTAGAATGTGTTTAGAATGTGTTGGGTTCTAGTGCTAATAAACTATCACTTCTTCAAAGTTTAATTATCTGGGTCTCTTTCCATAATAAAACCTCTCAAAAGTTTCCTTTGGAGTGATGATTTGTCATCTCCTTAACAATCCAAAATTATACAAACAGGGATGGACTTTCAGCCCCTTGGGAATTTGTCAATGTACTATTGCCCACTTTTGTGGAGGCTCATAGGAGATCTTGCAGGTGCCCTGGAGAAGATTTGAATCTGGATGGCAACATTGTAACTTTATTTTCCTCCAAGTGAGTTTAATCTATATCTTGATCCTGCATTCTGGCTGAAGGTAGAAAATCACAATCATTTCAGAATATACCTATCAGCACAGAAGGGTGTAAAATCAAGCTGTATTTCTGGGCTCACTAGCTCACTAGTGAAAAACATCTCCAGTGGTCATATGATGGCAGTCTTGCACCAACCCAGGTCAACCTAGTTGCCCACCCATGTTCCAGGCCAGTTACATGGATATTGGTCAGTGGTCACTCAACTGCCTCTACAAAGCTTACAAAGGCACTGCCCACATGTGCACCCTTAATTGCAGTTGAACACTCAGTGCTTTTCAAGGGAAAAAAGAGGATCTTGAACTACTTGCCCTGCCTACTTGTCTTGATGTGAACAGAAATGACTTATTTCAAACAGGAACTCTCTGTGCTATCTTGCTCCCCAAGTTTCTATTATGCTAAAAGTCACATGATACAGAGAATATTCATTGTTAAAAGGGGCTCAAGGGTCTCTCTCTTTATGTAAAAAAATATTTAACTTTCACTCTGAGTCCAGGAAATCTGATTCCAGATTTTCATAACTGTGTAAATAACTCCATAGATGTGCCAATAGAGAAATATATAAAGACTCTCACTGATCCACTAAAATGTATTCTTTTTCTCTTTGCCATAGGTAATGTTGGAGACCTTGAGACTCCCTGCTCCCAGGGATCTCTAAAATTTTGATGAATGAGGATGGCGGGTGTAGTTCCCTCTGCTCCTCTGTGCAGCACCCAGAATATCTACCTTCCTCTCAGTCTCTGACAATTTTGGCAGCTTCCACTGGGGTACTGATTCAGATATATGATTATGTACCTAAAGCAATTTTATCATCAGGCTTTGATGACATCAATTTGATTCTATGTTCCTTATCAGTACTTTTTATTTTTGCTTTTTATTAACAACATCCAAGGTAATTTAGTGACAAGTTGTGCTCCATTTGTAAAATGGGAACAATGATTCTCTTAAAGCATTCACTGGGAAATGTAAGGCACATGCCCAAGATTCCATTAATGCCCTGTACAGAGTTGTCTAAAATCCACTGGGATGAGAAGACAGAAGGGAACCAGTAGCAGAAGGAAAAATGCAACATGATGGGGCCAGGAGTCACAATTTCTCCCATGAAGTGTAGGCTTATAGTATTCAGGACTACTCTTCAGGTTTTGATGAGAGAGATAGGCCATTTTCTTAGCTAAGGCCATTTTTTTGAAGGCCATTTCCCTAGTGAAGTCAAGCTTAGACTAGTAACAAATGCACCCAAGATCCTCCATGCTGTGGCATGCTATGTGCCTCTGGGAGTCAAAACTTGAGATCAGTACACTCTTGGCTTATTGAGCCTCCTTTAATGAAGCCATCCCTATCAGGCACAATATATCAGGTGTTGTGCCAAAGCTAGCACAGACTCTTGGCCATGGCAGACAGGGCCCACTCTCTCCTAGGATTTTCTGACCAGTTCAAGTAGCAGTCACAACAAGAAGCAATGACAGTAAGAAAACCATGACTGTAATTTTGTCCTACTATTAACAAGCAGCATGTCAATATCAGC
This sequence comes from Sciurus niger, assembly GCA_020740815.1. Classification (NCBI taxonomy): domain Eukaryota; kingdom Metazoa; phylum Chordata; class Mammalia; order Rodentia; family Sciuridae; genus Sciurus; species Sciurus niger. Next base: position 476,973 of record JAHUXG010010189.1, read on the forward strand.
TTTAAAAAGTGCTGATGAAGCAACTCCCTGGTATAGTCCTATGGGGGATGCAGGCAGCAGGGAGAGAGAAAAAGAAGACACAGAGAACTGTGGCAATGGCCGGCAGTACAGTCTGCTGAAGTTGAATTCCATTACAATGCTAGAGGAGCAACAAAGTGTTCACTTGTGAATATTTACACTGGGTTGTAAACTCCCTGAAATCAGGGTCAGGGTTCAATGCCCATGCAACATTGACATGTTTAGTCCCATATGAATGTCAAATTCATACAACAGATATTAGAATATTCTAAGGAGAAGGATTGAACTCTCTATACTTGGAGCTATAAACTCAATGTAATTTGGGTTGGAAATATTCTCAGTTGAATAAATGATAAACTGTGTCAGGAATCAGGGAATATTGATCCAATACAAGTCTGTCCCTGATGATTGCACAAGATAGTAAGACACAGGTCTTCAGGACTGGTTTCCTTCTCTGTACAGTGAACCACTTTCTTTTTTTTTATTGTAAACAAATGGGATACATGTTGTTTCTCTGTACATAAAGTAAAGGCATACCATTTGTGTAATCATAAATTTACATAGGGTAATGTTGGTTGATTCATTCTGCTATTTTTTTCCCTTCCCCCCACCCCTCCCACCCCTCTTTTCCCTCTATACAGTCCTTCCTTCCCCCATTCTTGCCCCCCTCCCTAACCCTAACTCTAACCCTAAAACTAACCCCTCCCACACCCCATTATGTATCATCATCCACTTATCAGCGAGATCATTCTTCCTTTGGTTTTTTGAGATTGGCTTATCTCACTTAGCATGATATTCTCCAATTTCATCCATTTGCCTGCAAATGCCATAATTTTATCATTCTTTATGGCTGAGTAATATTCCATTGCATATATATGCCACAGTTTCTTTATCCATTCATCAACTGAAGGGCATCTAGGTTGGTTCCACAATCTGGCTATGGTGAATTGAGCAGCAATGAACATTGATGTGGCTGTATCTCTGTAGTATGCTGATTGTAAGTTCTTTGGGTATAGGCCAAGGAGTGGGATAGCTGGGTCAAATGGTAGTTCCATTCCAAGTTTTCTAAGGATTTTTCTAAGGAATTTCCATACTGCTTTCCAGAGTGGCTGCACTAATTTGCAACCCCACCAGCAATATATGAGTGTACCTTTTTCCCCACATCCTCACCAACACCTGTTCTTGCTTGTATTCTTGATAATTGTCATTCTAATTGGGGTGAGATGGAATCCTTAATCCATTTTGAGTTTAGTTTTGTGCACGGTGAGAGATATAGGTTCAGTTTCATTCTGTTGCATATGGATTTCCAATTTTCCCAGCACCATTTGTTGAAGAGGCTATCTTTTCTCCATTGCATATTTTTGGCCCCTTTGTCTAGTATGAGAAAATTATATTTATTTGGGATTGTGTCCATGTCCTCTAATCTGTACCATTGATCTACCTGTCTATTTTTGTACCAATACCATGCCATTTTTGGTATTGCTTTGTAGTATAGTTGTAGTTCTGGTATTGAAATGCCCCCTGCTTCATTTTTCCTGTGAAGGATTACTTTAGCAATTCTGGGTTTCTTATTCTTCCAGATGAATTTCATGATTGCTTGTTCTATTTCTGTAAGGTACGTCATAGGGATTTCAATTGGAATTGCATTGAATCTGTATAGCACTTTTGGTAGAATAGCAAATTTTGACAATATTAATTCTGCCTATCCAGGAACATGGGAGATCTTTCCATCTTCTAAGGTTTTCTTTAATTTCTTTCTTTAGTGTTTTGTAGTTCTCATTGTAGAGGTCTTTCACCTCTTTTGTGAGATTGATTCCCAAGTATTTAATTTTTTTCGAGGTTATTGTTAATGTGGTAGTTTTCCTACCTTCTCTTTCTGAAGATTCATCTCTTATATATAAAAATGCATTAGATTTATGAGCATTGATCTTATATCCCGCTACTTTACTAAATTCACTTATGAGTTCTAAGAGTTTTCTGGTAGAATTTCCTGTTTCCTCTAAGTATATAATCATATCATCAGCAAATAGGGATAGTTTGAGTTCTTCTTTTCCCATTCATATCCCTTTAATTTCTTTGGTTTGTCTAATTGCTCTGGCTAGAGTTTCAAGGACGATATTGAAAAGGAGTGGTGAGAGAGGGCATCCCTGCCTTGTTCCAGATTTTAGAGGGAATGCTTTCAGTTTTTCACCATTTAGAATGATATTAGCCATGGGCTTAGCATAGATGGCCTTTACAATGTTTAGAAATGTTCCCACTATCCCTATTTTTTCTAGTATTTTGAGCATGAAGGGGTGCTGTATTTTATCAAATGCTTTTTCTACATCTATTGAAATAATCATGTGATTCTTGACTTTAAGTCTGTTGATACGGTGAATTACATTTATTGATTTCCTGATGTTGTATCCCTGGGATTAAATCCACTTGATCATGGTGCACTTTCTTTTTAATATGTTTTTGGACGCAATTTGCTAAAATTTTGTTCAGAATTTTTGTATCGATTTCCATTAGGGACATTGGTCTAAAATTTTCTTTCCTCGATTTGTCTCTGCCTAGTTTAGGTATCAGGGTGATATTGGCTTCATAGAATGAGTTTGGGAGAGTTCCCTCCTCTTCTATTTCATGGAATACTTTGAAAAGTATTGGAATGAGCTCTTCTTTAAAGGTTTTGTAGAACTAGGCTGAGAACCCATCAGGTCCTGGACTTTTCTTTGTTGGTAGGTTTTTGATGACTTCTTCTATTTCATTACTTGAAATTGGTCTATTTAAATTGTGTATGTCCTCCTCGTTTAGTTTAGGCAATTCATAGGTCTCTAGAAACTTGTTGATATCTTCAAAATTTTCTATTTTGTTGGAATATAGATTTTCAAAATAGCTTCTAATTATGTTTTGTATTTCGGTCGTGTCTGTTGTGATATTTCCATGTTCATTCCGAATTTTAGTGCTTTGGGTTTTCTCTCGTCTTCTCTTTGTTAGTGTGGCTAAAGGTTTATCAATTTTGTTTATTTTTTCGAAGAAACAACTATTTATTTTGTCAATTTTTGTATTGTTTCTTTCATTTCAATTTCGTTGATTTCAGCTCTCAGTTTAACTATTTCCTGTCTTCTACTACTTTTGGTGTTGGTCTGTTCTTCTTTTTCTAGGACTTTGAGCTGTAGTGTTAGGTCGTTTATTTGTTGAGTTTTACTTCTTTTATTAAATGCGCTCCATGAAATAAATCTTCCTCTAAGTACTGCTTTCATAGTGTCCCAGAGATTTTGATATGATGTTTCTTTGTTCTTGTTTACCTCTAAGAATTTTTTAATTTCCTTCCTAATATCTTTTGTTATCCATTCATCATATAATAGCATATTGTTTAATCTCCAGGTGTTGGAGTAATTTCTGTTTTTTACTCTTCATTTATTTCTAGTTTCAATCCATTATGATCTGATAAAATACAAGGAAGTGTCTCTATCTTCTTGTATTTGCTAACATTAGCTTTGTGGCATAATATATGGTCTATTTTAGAGAAGGATCCATGTTCTGCTGAGAAGAAAGTGTATTCACTCTTCGTTGGATGGTATATTCTATAAATGTCCGTTAAGTCTAAATTATTGATTGTGTTATTGAGTTCTATAGTTTCTTTGTTCAATTTTTGTTTGGAAGATCTGTCCAGTGGTGAGAGAGGTGTGTTAAAATCACCTAGTATTATTGTATTATGGTCTATTTGGTTTCTGAGATTGAGAAGGATTTGTTTGACATACATGGGTGAGTCACTGGGGCATAGATATTTATGATTGTTATGTCTTGCTGATTTATGCTTCCCTTAAGCAGTATGAAATGTCCTTCTTTATCCCTTCTGACTAACTTTGGCTTGAAGTCCACATTATCTGAAATGAGAATGGATACTCCAGGTTTTTTGCTGGGTCCATGTGCATGGTATGTTTTTTCCCATCCTTTCACCTTTACTCTATGGGTGTCTCTTTCTATGAGATGAGTCTCTTGCAGGCAACATATTGTTGGATCTTTCTTTTTAATCCAATCTGCCAGTCTATGTCTTTTGATTGATGAGTTCAGGCCATTAATATTCAGGGTTATTATTGAGATATGATTTGTATTCCTGGTCATTTGTCTCATTTTATTCATTTGTTTGTTTATTTTTGACACGACTTGGTTCCTTTTATTTGAGAGTTCCTTTAGGATAGCTCCTCCCTTTGATGATTTGCTTCTTTGTTTTTCATCTCTTACTCATGGAATATTTTGGTGAGAATGCTCTGTAATGCTGGCTTTCTTTTTCTATATACTTTTAGCTTTTGTTAATCATGGAATGATTTTATTTCATTGTCAAGTCTGAAGGTAAGTTTTGCTGGGTATAAGATTCTTGGTTGGCATCCATTTTCTTTTAGGGCTTGAAAAATGTTATTCCAGGCCCTTCTAGTTTTAAGGTCTGGATTGAAAAATCTGCTGATATCCGTATTGGTGTCCCCCTGAATGTAATTTAGTTCTTTTCTCTCACAGCCTTTAAAATTCTGTCTTTATTTTGTATGTTAGGTATTTTCATTATAATGTGCCTTGGTGTGGGTCTGTTGTAATTTTGTGTATTTGGAGTTTTATAAGCCTCTTGAACTTGATTTTCCATTTCATTCTTCAGATTTGGGAAATTTTCTGAAATAATCTCATTGAATAGGTTGTTCATTCCTTTGGTTTGTTTCTCTAAGCCTTCCTCAATCCCAATAATTCTCAAATTTGGCTTTTTCATGATATCCCATAGTTCTTGTAGATTCTGTTCATGATTTCTTACCATCTTCTTTCTTTGTTCAACTTTGTTTTCAAGGTTAAATATTTTGTGTTCAATATCTGTGGTTCTGTTTTCCAGGTGTTCTATCCTATTGGTTGTGCTTTCTATGGAGTTCTTATTTTGGTTTATTGTTTCCTTCCTTTCAAGGATTTCTGTTTTTTTTTTCAATATCTCTAACTCTTTATTGAAATGATCTTTTGCTTCCTGTATTTGTTCTTTTGACTGTCGATTGGTGCGTTCATTCAATGCATGCATTTGCTCTTTCATTTCATCGTTTGCTTCCCTTATCATGTTAATTATGTACATTCTGAACTCTCTTTCTGTCATTTCTTCTGCCATGCTGTCTTTGGATTTTATTGATGTAACATCCAGATTTGTTTGAGGCATTTTTTTCCCTTGTTTTCTCATGTCACTGAGGTATCAGTGAACTGCTGAGATGTTGATTTCCCCTATTGACTTATATTGTCCCTGAAGATTGCTAGTGTATCCCCTCTTATCCTTCAGTAGCCTGAAGTCTTAGAGGAAGCTACTGCAGTGCTCCCCAAGGAAGCTGCCTCTCTAGGGGTGGTGGTCTTCAGGTGGGGTATATTCCCTGCTATTGGGCAGAGGTGCCTCTACTTGTTTACCAATGGTCATCCAAAGGGGAACTAGGCTGCGGGCTGAGGCAAGGCCTGTTTGGGCCTGTGTCTCTGATTTTACTGTTCTTATGGGAAAACCTCACCCAGCGGGGAAGACTCACCCGGTGGGGAGGTCTCACTGGTCAGTTCCCCTCCTAGAGGTTCCCCTCAGTCCACAACTATCGGCTGGGCAGGGAATCCTACCCAGACAACATTCCCAGGGGCCCAGACCTACCTCCTGGGTCTGGGAGCCCTGCCCTTTGCAGACGAGTCTCCTTAGGTTGACCCTCCTCAGAGAAGCTGCCCGCAGTCCTGGAACCTTTGCTCTGCCCCTCAGCTTGTCTCTGTGTAGCTCTTTCACCAAAAGGCACCTAGGACTATCCTTTGCTCCTAATCGCCTGGCTATGCGACCCCTCTTCTGAGCAGCCACCTGGAGCCTCTTACATATGTTCCGAGCCCCAGTGACCCGCCGCTCACCTCTTCCTCCAGGCAGCCACCCGGTGTTCTGTGTGGGCGCTTGGAAACCAAACAACTCACTGCGCACCTCCACCTCCTCAGGACAGGCCCCCCTGGTTGTTCAGGAGGTTGCTGAGTCCAAACAGCTCGCCGCCCAGCTCTTCCTCTGGCAGCCTCCAGAGTCCCGGCAGGTTGCTCTGAAACCAAGTGTTGTGCTGCGCAGCCTCCTCTGCAAAGTTCCCCACTGTCCGTGTTCACTACTCCAGTGGGGATCAGGGTATCTTGCCACCTGGGCATGGCAGCCTTCCCAGGCAAAGTTCCCAGGGGCCTGGACCTACCTCCTGGGCTTAGGAGCCTCACCCTTTGCAGACGAGTCTCCTTAGGTTGCCCCTCCTCAGAGAAGCTGCCCACAGTCCTGGAACCTTCACTCCGCCCCTCAGCTTGTCTCTGTGTAGCTCTTTCAACAAAAGGTGCCTAGGTCCCCGGACCGGACCGTGCTTTGCACCTAATTGCCTGGCTATGCAACCCCTCCTCTGAGCAGCCACCTGGAGCCTCGTACATATGCTTCAAGCCCAAGTGACCCGCCACTCGCCTCTTCCTCCAGGCAGCCACCCAGTGTTCTGTGTGGGCGCTTGGAGATCAAGCAACTCACTGCATACCTCCACCTCCTCAGGACAGCCCCACCCCATTGTTCAGGAGGTTGTTGAGTCCAAATAGCTCGCCATCCAGCTCTTCCTCTGGCAGCCGCCAGAGCCCCGGCAGGTTGCTCCAAAACCAAGTGTTGTGCTGCGCAGCCTCCTCTGAAAAGTTCCCCGCTGTCTGTGTTTACCACTCCAGCGGGTGGAGGGGTGTCTCACCGGACAACTCTACTTCACAAAGTTCCCTGCATTCCGGGGCTACCGCCCCATCTGGGATGCCTCCCCAACGGGAGAGACTCACCCGGTGGCTTTGAGTTGGTCCCAAGTCACTCACTGTCTCCTCTTTTGAATCCTGAATCCTGGAGCAACAGGAAATGCAGCCGCCCTCTAGTCTGCCATCTTGAAATAACCCCACTTTCTTCCATACTCTTACAGGCCTTTTTATTTTGGAGTTGTTGGTTTCTCTGTCTTCCCATAGAGTTTAGTCTTTGGTAGATATTTGAGCAGCAGCTGACAAAAGGACAGTGGACAAAGATGTGACTGTGCTATGTCACGTACTGTCTGGCTTCCTGCAGACACTATGAAAACATGGTTTCTACTTCCCAGAGTCCTTAACCAGTAATAATCATGAAAGAAGTAAATTGGGAGTCATGATATAACTAAATTGTCAGGCACAAAGGTACTGGAAGACACCACATCCACTGAAATTATAAGTCTGCAAGTGTATGTGGTCATAAACTAAGGGAACAATGACCAGAAACATGAACCTGGTGATAAGGTCACACTTGGGGTAGAACATCCTGCACTCCTCATTGAGAAGAGCTAGGACATTCCTCACCTTGCTCTCAGAGTGCAAGGGAGATGGAAAGCATGCCTGGAAAACTGCTTGTGGCAGAAGATCACAGGGTTCATTTGTGTTCTGGTGTGACTGGTTGGTCTAATTCTTCAACCTGTGCATGAAGACCCTGCCTCAGATGCATTGTGGTTTGAAAGTGCACAGATGGACAATATTTTTATGTGAGGCAAGTAGTACTCATTTGGATTGGCAATTGCCATAAACAGTTATTTTAAATAAGTTTTTGTAAATATAACAGACAAACTGAACTAAGAAAAATAAATAAACAAAAAATAATACAAGTTCCAAAATTGCAAAGGTTACATAAAAATAAATATGTCTGGGAAAATGTACAAGATATGAGTGGTATCTCAGTAACAAACTGACTGGTGCAGAGTCTCTGTGAGGTAATGTCAGGTTTTCTTCACTCTTCTCCTTCCCCTCTTCCTCCTCTAGGCCTTTATAATTTTCTTGTACCTAAGAGAAATTAGCAATAACTGGGAAGTCATGATTAATTCAAAACATCACTTTGGAGAGTGCATTTGTCTTCATATTCTGACTATATCACTTTCAAGACCAATGGCTTTGGGCAGGAGGTTTATCTCCCTCTTGGCCATGGTCTCCTCATTTGAGAAATGAGGATGTCCCGGTTTCTGGGTTCTTGGACAGTGCCATTAGCTTCCAAAATGGGGACTTCCTAGCTCTATGGTGGAAACAACTGTTTCCCTGCAAATCAGAGGTGTGTCTGTCCAGAGGGTTATCTCTCTCCAGTATCTGTTTTCTCTTCTTCCATAAATATCTTCTCATTTTTTTCTGGAATACCCTCTCCCCTTTGCATTTCACCCCTTGTGGGGTGAGTGGGGCAGGTGATCAGGCCTAAGAAGTCAAAGCATGGAAGCCCTCTGAGCAAGGAATCACTTCCCTGTTGACTTTAGCTGATCCAGACGGTTCCAGAGGCCCACAAATAACTGTTAAGAAATGAGAATGAAAAATCTGCCATTTTTGGACTCTAGGGGAGGCCAGAAGAAGGAATTAAAACTGAGAGATGAAAGAAGAGTGGATCTCAGAAAACAGCTGTGGCTGCATTCAACTCCTCACCTTATAGACATTATTTTATACCTGCATGTCTCTATACAAAACAGGTAGGTTTCTGAGGAATGTAACGTATCTTGTCCACTTACACCAGGCAGGGATGGTGGTAAATTACTTCTTGAAGAAGAAAGCTTGTGAGGATTAGCACATTGAGCCCACTTTATAGGATTATTCTCTTAATATCATGGTCTCACAACACACATCTCTGTTCCCTCTCATTGAAGAAAAAAAAGAACAGTCTAAGTCACAGTATGGTTGAGAATGAGTTTCTAAGAGGGGATTCCAGAACAGTGTGAGTTCCAGAGAACTCAATAGCAATGCATATTCTCAGGCCAAACCCTAGACAGACAGTATCAGACACAAGAATTGTAATTTTTATAATCACCCCGGGTGCACACTTGGGACTGACCACCTGTTTTAGTCTTTCTAAAAAGAACAGGATATTTTTTATCATTTAAAAAAAGTCTTTTATTATGGCACCACTGATTGACACCACAGGAAAACTGGCTTACTTGGTTGGACAGTTCCAGTCGAGGTAGACAGGACCTGAGACCCAAGGAACTGCACACCCAGTTCCCTAGTGCTCAGGAATACAGGAAATCCTGTTTTACTGTCCCCTTTAAGGTTATTTACTCTACCCTAGTCTCATAGTCAAACCTCTGTAAAACTGTTGATCATTACTTTTCTTCTGGAGGAGGAAGCATTAAATAATCTGTTGTTTAAGAAACTACAGAAACCACATTATTCCCCTGTGAGCATGAAAAGATAGAAAAAGCTTGCACCTGTGTAAATACGAGGCTCTTCCCAAACTGCCCTCAACCCCTCATAAAAGCTGCAAATAATTTTCATCTCCTCTCTTATCTTATCTGTAAAGACCAGGTGGCTGACCCAAAAAGAAAACTTAAAGATAATGACAACCCTCCTCTTGGAGGTCAGGGTGACCCAGAACTTAAACTAACATGCTTTGTATACAATTTTATATGTTAACCAATTAAAAAGGACACTGTAAAACTTCTTGCCTTTCATTATAAAATCCCTATTAAACATGGGCTCAGGTCTCTTAGCGTCACTGTTTACCGAGTGTGCGGAGGACCAGGCTTGAGCTTGCTAATAAATGACTCTTTGTTGCTTGCATTGATTGTGGTCTCTGGTGGTCTTTGTGGGGTCTCAAGCCACTGGGCACAACATCTTGGGGGCTCACCTGAAATGCCCCAAGCCCACTTGATCATAGAGTCATAAGTGACACCTTCAGCTGGTGAGTAAGGCATTGCCACATTTTTTCTGGTCTGGATTCCCTGCAGGTTCTGGTTCTGGGCTGGCAAAGTCCTGGAAGATGTGCTATAGGACCCCAGCAGGGTCTCAGGAGACGTCCCCTCAACCCATCTGGGTGACTCTTTGTCCCATCTGGGCAACTTTCATGTTGTATCTGGGAGGCTTTTGTGTTGCATCTGGGTGACACTTTGTTGCATCTGGATGACTCTGTCACATCTGGGAAACTTTCATGTTGCATCTGGACAGCCTTTGTGTTGCATCTGGGCTACTCTTTGTCGGATTCAGAAATTGTTTGTTTTTGTTGACAAAATACCAGCTAGCCAATTTTGATTTAGCGTGCTATATGTCTGTCTTTTTGTGTATTGTACCGCATGGTCTTTATTCTTGTCTCATATTAAATTCTTTATTGTGTTAATCCGATCTTGGGCTTAGGGATACTCATTGAAGGGTACTTTACAGTCCTTCTCCTTGTTCCTGAGAGATTTGTTTACTCCAATCCCCCTAGGCAGAGAGCTCATCAGTTCCATTCCTCAAAAGTAGTGAGAAATAATGTTTTGTGATTTTCTGCATTCAAACCTAACCTGATTTCTAAACCAGGAAAAAAAGGGTTGAAAAGTCCTAGGCAATCCCCTCCTCCCCCCTGCCTGGCCTTGCTGAAGCCTGCATTGGAATGTAGACTGCAGCGGTCTCAGTGGGAGTGGAGGGAGGGGTGACCTGAAGGAAAAAAAGTGTCCGTTTTAAACTCCTGGGCTGCTACAGAGAACTAACTCATTTTCTAGGATTCTTGTTTTGTTTTGTTTTTCTTTAATGCTGTATTTTTGAGCTCATAATTTTGATCCTACATACCTAGGTTAATGATTTTTTCTTTCTCATCAGTTCTATTTTTATCCAACTCTAGAGTTATTTTTAAATATCTGTTACATTGCAATGGAGACAAACATTACAAGGCCTTTTCTTTTGAGTTAGGTGTATGTGTTATTGTTTAAGGCCATATTTCTTATATATGTACCTGACAAAATTGACATAGATAATAAGCACGCATAAAATTAAAATTTTAAAAATGGATCCAAATACTTTTATTCACGTTATTTAAAAGGGTTCGATTTAAATTGGGTAAACTAATAAAAGTAAAATGTCTTTAGAAATAACTTGCAAGTCTCTAGGTGGTCAAATTAATGAAATGTTGATGTTAAACAATGTCTAATATCAATTATTTCTAGGACTTTTCTTCAACAGGAAAGAGATGGCAAATACTGTTCAGGACACTTGTCTGATATCTTGTTTTTTTCAAAATAAGTAAACTAAATTTAACACATATGGGACTACTCAAACATGTTTGTTAGTGACATCTGATTAATTTGCAAAGTTAAAATGCTAATTATTAAATAACATCAAGTACTTTTAACTCCTTAAATTACATGGGGTAACATACTTAAATATTATTGGTGTTTTCATAGGTTGGTAAATTAAAAAGTGTTTAAAATTGCTTTGTGTCATTACTAAAAACACAGTTATTAAGAGTTATGTCCTAACAGGTAAAACCCCAACCCGGAGGGTGAGCGTTCCATCTGCTCCCTTACCACTTCCCCCTGCTCCCTCTCCAGTTCTGCAAATCTCCAAGGAGCTCTTAGATTTGGATTTAGAGTTACCATCTCCCCTCTCACTGTGTTTCAGTTAGAGTACTATAAACAACGAAGTATTTTATTTTGTTAAATTGGAGTAATTTGTCTAAATTCAGAAATTTCATAAGAGTTGTTTCAAAATGTGGACAAAAAGGGGTCAACAGATAGGAAAGAGAAAATAAAAGGTTCTGGGTATGGAAATATATTTAATAAAAAGGAAAAGGAAATGTTTCTGGGTAAGAAAGTGCCTGTGTGATGGAATACTTAAGGGTCTAAGTAAGTGCTAAGAAAGTCTGTGTAAGTAAAGGGCAAGTTTCAACAAGTTTGTGTGTAACTAAGTTGGTTGTATGTGTATGAGACAGTTGAAGCTACTTAAGGTTTTTCCTAAGGTAAAATACTAATGTTCTGATATAAGCCAAAGTTTAACCTATATGGTAAAATGACATGGTAAAATGACAAGGATTTCTCAGAAACATTAATTTACTCTTAACTTTGTGTCTATTAAGCTTTATTCTTTAAAACAATTAGTCTTAAAAATTGGGGTTTATACAATTATGGTTAAACAGATGTTAAGAGTATTGTACTATGTTACAGAGTCTAAATTTTTCTTTAAAAACTAAATTTAGTAAGATTAAAGTGTCAAGGTAATTGTGAAATGGTCACTCTTTGTATATTAAATGTATCTATATTTTCCAGGTGTAAAAGTTTTCAAAGCAGGAAATTTGTCAAGCTGCTATTCTCCAGAATAAACTTGTCTGTAATGGTAATTTTAAACTTAAAGAGTACATTTTATTGGGGATTTATTTCTATCATTTAATGTTCTATTATGGGACCTATTATCAGTAAGGTATATGTAAAATTGGTTATTTATTTCACTGAGATAATAATTTAAATGCAAATGTATTACTAAGAGTTAGTGACAGCCTACTTGGGATGACTGTCAGCAGTTACTCCAGATCCTGTTCAGAACCGAGGAGCATGAGAGAATCCAGATGGAATCCAGAAAGTTGGTCCCAGGGGACGACAGACAACCCACTGTAAACCCTGACCTAATTAATGCTTCTTTCCCCTTGCCCAGGCCTCCACAAGATGAATGGGACTACAATACGGCTGAAGGTAGGTAGAGGCTTCGGGTTTATCGCCAGACTCTAATGAGGGGGTCTCCGGGCAGCAGCACGTAAGCCCACTAATTTGGCCAATGTGTGTTCAGTCATGCAAGAAAGGCAGGAATCACCCTCAGCTTATTTAGAAAGATTAATGGAGGCATTTAGACAGTACACTCCTATGAATCCAGAGTCACCCGAGAATCAGGCAGTAGTAGTAATGAGCTTTGTTAACCAGGCAGCACCAGATATAAGACGTAAGTTACAGAGAATAGAGGACTTAGAAGGGAAAAGTATTCAAGACTTAATGAGAATAGCCCAGCAGGTATTCAATAACAGAGATGCACCAGAAGAAAAACAACTTAGGGCTACTAGGGAAATGAATAAAGCATTAGCAGCAGCAGTGCAGGGCAGAAGGACAGAAAAAGAAAGAAACAGACTCCCGGCAATCGACCACCTCCTGGGAACTCCAGGGCACATGATCTGGGTCAGAATCAGTGTGCCTACTGTAAGGAGGAAGGTCATTGGGCTAGAGAATGCCCTAAAAAAAGAAACCATAGATCCAGAGACAGTAAATGGACGACTAGGAGACCATCGGTCCTGGTCACCCAATGAAATGCACGATTAGGGGCGATGGGGTTCAGAACCCCTCCCCAAACCTAGGGTAACTCTGAAAGTGGAGGGGACTCCAGTGCAATTTTTGGTGGATACAGGAGCTCAATATTCAGCTTTGATTGACCCTCAAGGAAAGATTTCAACAAGCACCTCATGGGTGCAAGGGGCTATGGGGACCAAAAAAACAATAGACTTGGGAATGGGAAAAGTGTCCCACTCGTTCTTAGTCATACCCGGCAGCCCCTATCCCTTGTTGGGAAGAGATTTATTAACCAAAATCGGGGCCAAATTCATTTTCACCCTGAAGGCGCCCAGGTAACAGATGGACAAGGAAAATTGTTACCTATGCTAACTCTTACTTTGGAGGATGAATATCGCCTACACCAGCGACTGCAATCCCCTGATAATAACATTGAAGACTGGGTACAGCAGTTCCCTGTACCCAGGGCAGAGACTCTGCTTGGGCAGAGACTGGGGGAATTGGGTTAGCTAAACATCGGCCTGCCCTCTATATAGAAACAAAACCAGGAGCTAGCCCCATTAGGGTTAAACAATACCCCATGACCAAGGAGGCTCGAACAGGAATAACCCCCCACATCAGGCGACTGCTGAACCAAGGGGTACTACAACCTTGCCAGTCGGCATGGAACACCCCCTGCTTCCAATTCGGAAGCCCAATTCAGATGAGTACCGCCCATTACAGGACCTAAGAGAGGTAAACAAAAGGTTGGCGGACATACACCCTACTGTGCCTAATCCTTATACACTTCTGAATGCGCTTCCTCCTTACAGACAATGGTAAACGGTGCTGGATTTAAAAGATGCCTTTTTCAGCTTGCCTCTAGCTCCAAAGAGCCAAGAGTTATTTGTCTTTGAATGGACAGACATTGATAAGCGTATCAATGGACAACTTACCTGGACAAGAGTGCCGTAGGGATTCAAAAATTCTTCGAACTTGTTTGACGAAGCTCTACATGAGGACTTGGGTGAGTTTAGGCAAAATCATCCCAACTTAACTTTGTTACAATATGTAGATGATCTCCTTATAGCTGCTGAAAACCGGGATGAATGTATCCGAGGAACAGAAAATTTACTCCAGACACTGGGCAACTTGGGATATCGGGCATCAGGAAAGAAGGCCCAAATCTGCAGACCTGAGGTAACATACTTGGGCTATCTCCTGAAAGGAGGTAAATGATGGTTAACTCAAACCTGAAAAGAGACTGTTCTAAGAATCCCAAAGCCCCAGTCTCCTCGCCAAGTAAGGGAATTCCTTGGGTAGGCTGGCTTCTGTGGACTATGCATTCCAGGGTTTGGGGAATTAGTCAAACCACTGTATGAGGCCACAAAAGACAAGCAGCCCTTTAATTGGACAATAGCAGCAGATAAATCATTTCAACAAATCAAGGATGCCCTCTTGTCAGCCCCAGTCCTGGGACTTCCTGATGTCATTAAACCATTCTTTTTGTATATAGATGAAAGTAAAGGGATAGCAAAAGGAGTCTTGACTCAATACCTAGGCCCCTGGAGGAGACTAGTAGCATACCTGTCAAAAAAAAACTGGATCCAGTGGCTGCAGGCTGGCCCCCAGGCCTATGTATGATTGCTGCCACAGTCTTAATGGTAAAAGATGCTGATAAATTGACTATGGGACAAGAATTACTTGTGATTACTCCACAAGCTATTGAGGGAATCCTAAGACAACCTCCAGATTGATGGCTCAGTAATGCTCGGCTCACACATTATCAGAGCCTATTGCTTAACCCTCTCAGGATTATTTTTCAGGCACCCTCAGCTCTCAATCCTGCTATGCTGCTGCCTGACCCTGACCTGGACACACCCATACATGACTGCTCAGAAGTCCTAGCCCAGGTTCATGGGCTTAGAGAAGACCTGCAAGATCATCCATTGCTCGATGCAGATGCAATGTGGTTCACGGATGGGAGCAGCTTTTTACATCAGGGTCAAAGATAAGATGGCACGAGAAATGGCCCTTCAGAGAGACTTGATTACGTTTGCTCAACTCTCAGACTCTGGCCCACAAACCCTTCCAAAAGACCCAACTTACACGGAAGGGGACTTATCATGGATTGGCCAGCAGCCACTAGCCCATTGTTTAGACGGATGGTGGAAAGACTCTGAAAGCCGAATAATACTTCCAGAACTGATGGGGCAGAAAGTGTTGTGCAGGCTCCAACACACCACCCACATGGGGACAAGAAAATTACAGGACTTGATGCAGCAAGCAGGAATTAGAATTAAAGGTGTGCAAAATAAGATAGAACAAATTGTCAAAAGTTGCAGGGTTTGTAAGTTAACAAATGGAGGAGATAGTAAGTGGGAATCAGGAAATAGATTAAGGGGAGATAGGCCAGGGGCATATTGGGAAGTTGATTTCTCTGAAGTAAAACCTGGAAAGTATGGGTATAAATATCTATTAGTCTTTGTAGATACTTTTTCAGGATGGGTCAAAGCGATTCCCACCAAGTGAGAAACAGCACAAATAGTGGCTAAAAAGATTTTAGAAGACCTCCTGCCAAGGTATGGATTTCCCATAATGATAGTGTCAGACAACGGGCCAGCGTTTACTTCACAGGTAAGTCAGGGGCTGGCTTCAGTACTTGGGGCAAATTGGAAACTACATTGTGCTTATCAACCCCAAAGCTCAGGACAGGTAGAAAGAATGAACAGAGCTTTAAAAGGGACCTTGACTAATTTAACCATGTAGACTGGCGGTAACTGTGTGGCTCTCCTTCCCTATGCCCTATATCAGGTGCGTAATTCTCCCTACAAGATGGGACTCACCCTTTATGAAATCATGTTAGGGACCCCACTTCCAGTACCCCCTGATCTGACTGAGTGGCTCCTAAAAGAAGAAAATGTAGATGATTTTGAACTTTTATTTTCCCTCCCGGCCCTGCAGAGGGCCCACAGAGAAGTTTGGCCAAAGCTCAAAAGCCTGTACGAGTCAGGCCCGCCTCCTGTTCCTCACAACTTCCACCAAGATGATTGGGTCCTAGTGAAGCGACACTGACAAAGTAACCTGGAACCATGGTGGAAGGGACCTACATGGTCATTTTGACTATACCCACCACTCTCAAAGTCGACGGTGTCACCTCCTGGATTCATCACACCCACGTCAAGCCGACTGAACACCTTTCCGACATTGTGCTTCCTGCCCCAGACAACTCTACGTGGAGAGTGGACAGGTCCAAAAACAACCCACTAAAGATCAAGCTTTGCCGCCACAGACTGTGACTATATTCTTGCTTTTGCTTTGTTATTTTGCCCTGGCCACAACCGCAGCTGAAGCTCCAGTTTTTGGAGCCACCAACCTCAGCCCACATCAGCCTTATGAAATCACCTGGGAAGTAACCAACCCGGCGGCAAGAGTTCCCAGCCTGACTGTGACTGAATACCACCCTTTATGGACATGGTGGCCTGAACTGCAAGTAGACCTTTGCACTTTAGCAAATGGGGCTTTTTCTGTGGGAACAGACACTATTAGTGTTAATGAAGAATTAAACCTAAGTAAATGGACCCTTTCAGATACAGTTAGTGGGAGAACAAGGAAATTTACCTGTGCTTATGCTCATGGGAGGGAGGAACTTCAGCGTCTCCCCTTCTATGTGTTTTCTGGTTATTCTCACCAGAAAGAATGTGGAGGGAAAGAGTCTTATTTCTGTGCTAAATGGGGATGTGAAACTACAGGGCCGGTTTATTGGATAAAAGCCTCTCGTGATTTAATTGAAGTCAAGCGAGGAAAAAAGCTTCATGTAACAATAGTTGAAACCCCCTCTTAATCACCTTCAGTGATAAGGGAAAGTGGGATAGACAATGGATAAGAACCTGATCATGGGGGTTACGCCTCTATGCTGAGGGACCTGATTTAGGGGTTGTGTTCACTGTTCAGATGATTATAAAGCTTTTCACCCAGCAATTAGGGCCTAACCAAATTTTACACCCTCCAGCCCAAATAATTCCGGTCATCCTCCCCTACCTGAGGTCCAAAAATTATTAAATCAGTTACTAGCTTCCCAAATACCCCACAACCGACTGCCCACTCCTTAAGTGCCCCCTACTTAAGAACTAAACAACCCATTGAACAGTTGATTGTAGATCCAATTCAAGCAGAAGCTCATCCTCTTCTGATTCTTTTGTCTTGGTCCTTCCTGGTACTCAATGCCACCTACCCTAATTTGAGCAGGTCCTGCTGGCTCTGTTATGACACTGTTCCCCCATATTATGAGGGAGTAGCAGTACAAGCCCATGTTACTATCTCCACCAAGCTCCAGGATTGCCGTTGGTGATCTAAACAGTCCCTAACCCTAGAGCAAGTGTCAGGGCAAGGGCTCTGTTTAGGAACAGTGCCCCATGCCAGCCAGTCCCTCTGTCACTCAACATGGGGAATCCAACCTGAAGCAGAAAACTTTTTTATAATATCCCACAATGATATCCGGTGGGCTTTCTCCTCTAGACTCACCCCCTTTGTCTACTGGAGTGTGTTAAAACAGTCAAAGGAATACTGTGTTCTAGTCAGATTGGTTCCGTGGCTAATTTATCATGGGCACCAGAGTTTTATGACTATGATTGAACAAGGATGGGGCATGAAACAGAACCCCATTCAACAAAAACGGGAACCAATTACCGCTCTAACTCTTAGTCTGCTACTCGGGGCTAGCTTGGGAAGGTTAGGAACTGGAGTAACATCTTTAGTCACTCAGAACCAACATTATTCCAATCTAAGAGTAGCAATAGATGCAGACATAGAGTGTTTAGAAGATTCAATCTCTCATTTAGAACAATCTTTAACTTCCCTAGCTGAAGTGGTCTTACAAAATAGAAGAGGTTTGGACTTAATATTTTTACAACAAGGAGGCTTATGTTGTGTTGCCCTAGGAGGAGAATGTTTTTTTTTTTTTTTTAACATGGAAATATATTTATTGATTTTTGAGATGTAAGCATTCTACAGATATATTATGTGACAATTTGAATTAATATTGTTGAATAGTATGCATGATAGGTGAAAGAGCAAGTATTGTTTTGTGGTTTTGATCACAATTAAATTTAAAAACACATAAAAGTAAAAAGAATTGTAAAATGTTTGAAAGGTACCTTTAAAATGCTATGGTAATTATCCTATAAGTAAGAAAAAATTCATGGATATATATACAAAGGGCATGCATATAATCCACAATTACTATTGTGATTCTGAAGCAGGGAGGTAATAATTTCAATGCCATCCTCAAAAACTTTGTGAGGGTCTGTCTCCAAATTTAGATGGAAAGGAGCTGGGGATGTAGCCCATTATTAGAGTACCCCTGGATTCTATCCCTATTACATTCACATATAAAAATTTACATTAGTATGTACATATTCATGAAAATAACAATATGGATAAAATATAAAATGTATTTAAAAAGGTATACTATTGATACAAACAAGTAAAAGCATATAAAATTTTATTGTCAATAGAAACAAGAATCATGCATATCTTAATTTCAACAATGTCCAAATGAAGTAATGGGAATTGTTATATATTCATAAAATATAGGCAAAAATAAAACACTATTATCTGAAGTGAGGAAACATCTTCTACAACATGAAATGTAATCTATAAAATGAAAGAATAAAGGAAAGGAAAATTTAATCAACCATAGATATATTATTTACAAATGCTTTCATATAACTTCAGTTTGCAATTATCACTACATACCACAAAAGAACATTTATTGTGAAGCTTGACTTTCATTTCACAGAAAATCCATAACAAGTATTTTTTTTATAAAGAGCACATGTAAATAAATTTAATGAATAAATATATGAATAATATTAAACTGCTTTAAGATATTAATTTATTAAAATGGCTTCACCTTGAATTCTCCAAAAATGCACATTATCACCTGGAGACCCACAAATAACAGAGAATCTTTTAGATCATGCTAACATTCAGTAGCAAAGGGGAGTTTGGGTGGAAAATTTAAATGAACTGTAGACAAACAGAAGATTTTAAAGAATTTGAAAATATGATGGACATAGGGCAGTACATATTCAATGATAACAAGAGAAATAAATCTAAGCTTCTGAAAAGTCTTTTCTGCTAAGAAACTTCTTCATCAACATTTTGAAGTTTGGCTTCTTCCTTGATCTTTGGACTTCTCAACTGTGTCTTCTTATATGTGTAGGCCACAATATTTTATATCACTCCATTACTCTCAGTATCACTTTTCCAGGAAGACCAACTTTCTGTAATTCTCTAACATCACACTTCTATATAAGTTTTGCTAGTCTGGCTGAAGGCATTTCCACTCCTCTTCATTGAAATCAATGGCCACATCCTTGAATGTCAACAGTTTCATTTCTGGGTGTTCAGGAGCCAGTCCTTCTCCCTAGGGTTCTTCAGCCCCTGCACAGCAGAGTAACCTGGGACTCCTAAGGAGGAGAGTGAAACTTAGATTCCAGAATGTTGTTTTTATATAGATCACTCTGGGATAATCAAGGATAATATGGCAAAAGTCAGAGAAGGACTAGCAAACAGAAAGAAAGAATGGGACGCTAGTCAGAGCTGGTTTGAATCCTGTTTCAATTTTTCCCCTTGGTTAACTACTCTGGTGTCCGCTATAGTGGGACCCCTAATATTGTTGCTACTAGCTTTAACTAGAGGACCATGTATAATCAATAAGTTAATTGCTTTTGTTAAAGATAGAATAAATACGGTACAGCTAATGGTGCTAAAGGCCAAATATCAGCCCATTAAGCAGCAAGAATTAAAACAATAGAGACCCAAGATTGGCTCTCTAAATGTTCTTGGAGAGGGGAGAATAAAAAGATAGAAAAAGCTTGCACCTGTGTAAATACGAGGTTCTTCCCAAACTGCCCTCAAACCCTCATAAAAACCACAAAGAACTTTCATCTTGCCTCGTATCTTATCTGTAAAGGCCAGGTGGCTGACCCAAAAAGCAAACTTAAAGATAATGACAACCCTCCTCTCGGAGGTCAGAACTTAAACTAACATGCTTTGTATACAATTTTATATGTTAACCAGTTAAAAAGGACACTGTAAAACTTCTTGCCTTTCATTATAAAAACCCTGCTAAACAAGAGCTTGGGGCCTCTTAGCGTCACCAGTTACCGAGTGTGCAGAGGACCAGGCTTCAACTTGCTAATATATGACTCTTTGTTGCTTGCATTGATTGTGGTCTCTGGTGGTCTTTGTGGGGGTCTCGAGCTACTGGGTACAACAGAGACAATTGAATAAAGTGTATTTTTGTGTGGAGTGGGGAAAGTGGAGAAAATAAAAAAAATTAAAAATCTGTTTTTTTATTGGAATTATTTTGCACATCAGTTTGCATTATAGTTGACTCTAGTTTTCATCTGAAACATTTAAAGATATCCTAACTTTACACAATGCCAAAATTATTCATTTAACTTTTTGAAATCCTTGTTTTCTGCTGAACTCAACTTATGATTTAAAGAATGTACCCTAACTATACAAAGGAATTTTAAGGATAAAATACGTAAAATTTAGCAGCAAATATCATTTACACATTAGGGAGAAGCACTATATATATGCAGCATCACTCTTACTATTATCTAGCATGTCCATATGAAAAGGATATCTTAAGGTTTTACTAATTATGTAAAAAGAGTAACTCAAGAGCCCTGGGACTGGTATGCTTGATTTATGCCTCCCTTTCTGAAGGTTATGTCCACAGGCAATAATCAGAATGAAGATGATTGGAAACACAGAAATAGGTGCAAAAATTAATTTGCAAACTAGAAATGCTAAACCCTGGAGATCTGCCCATGGTGTGACTTTTGTTCTCTTATTCTTCAATCAATTGCATTCTCCTTTACAGTCCTTTTGTATTTTAATCCTGGCAATTTTTTAGGTATACAGATTCAATTATCTTCTATTTATCTTCAAGTCTTAAATGTGAATGTCAATTCATGAACTCTTACTCTTCCATTCCACATGGTGCAGGCATGTAATACAAATTTTCTAAATATTTACACATTACAGTACCTTTGAGGGTTGAAAAAATGTCTTTTAGAATGGTAGTACCCAAAATTTATTTATCAAGGTAGCTAAGAAATGTCCCAGGGTATTCAATAAGAGCTTGTAATGAATTTTGAAACTTCTGTGATGAATTATTATCTACCTACTTTTATATATATACTCATATTAATGTTTTATTAGTATATTCATTTTTATTTTAATAACATACTTCATAGTCACTTATTCATTTTTTAAAGAATGTGAACAAATGGCTGGGGAGATAGCTCAGTTGTTAAAGTGCTTGCCTGACAAGCACAGGGCCCTGGGTTAGATCCTCAGCACTGCAAAAAAAAAAAAAAGTGAACAAAAGAAAAACATGAAATTCCATTGATATTGCACTATGCTCTATGTATGATAACTTTCTATATTCTAAGACTTAGCATTAGAATACATTGTAATACTTCATAGAAACATTTGGCTTTTACACAGACCAATAAAAACATTCTGGATCATTAAAGAGTTACATTGCCAGCAAAGAAATGATAATATGGGATTATGAATATGATATGCATTACACAATATTCAGCAGATACTAAGCATTTTAAATTGCTAGCAAATTGTAATCATTATTTTGTCTTCTTTTCGGAAAACTAATAGTCAAAATTTTAAGTGAAATGTTTGTGTTCAGTACACTAAACAAAATTATTTATCAAGAATTTTTTTATGTAAATATAAGAAAGATTTATCTCATTCATATGTGATCACTGCATAATTTGTTAGGTTTCATATCCAAGTACTGCCCCACTTCAACCCATGCTCTGTTCCTCTATACATCTTTTCTCTTCTTTGTTAATCTTCCTAATATTTTCATGAGGGTCACCACCATTTTTTCTTTCCTTTCCAACATCAACATATAAAAGAACATTTAACCTCTATCTTGAGTCAGGCTTATTTAACATATCATGGTATTCTCTGTAAGCTAGGAGGGTCTCAGGGGCTCAGTGGCAGGACCAAATGTAAGCTCAGGATGGCACAGTTAGCAGCCAAATAAAATGGGACAGAAAGTGGCCAAAGCAAGCTTTATTGGAATTTGGCTCTTGGGCAAAATTCCCAGACCCCCCCAGGCTATAGGGACCTGGAGAAAATCGAAAGTGGCCCTGGCTGCCCACGGTTTTTATAGACTGGGATGGGAGGGGGTCCTGTTGAGTGACAGGTGGGTGTGAAGGGTCAGTGGAACTTTCCATCCACCTTGATGTGAATTTTCTGGTCACCTTTGGCAGACTGGTCTTTGTTCCAGACGCTCAGCTTCTTTGTTAGGGCTGCTCAGCTTTTCCCCCTATAGTTGCCTAATTTCTGACCTAACATTCTCCACCTCAACTCATTTGACAAACAAAAAATGAAATTCCATACTTCTTTATGACTGTACAGAACTCCATTGTGCACTGTGTCATAAACTTGAGAAGACTGTCCTGTGTGTGTACTGTGAAGACACAACTAGAATGAAAATATGTTTTTCCTGACTAGTCTATCCATCCATTAACTTCCATTATACTTCAATAACTGGAAGTATTTTGGGTCATGAAAAGTGTTTATTAGGAAGATTTGCCTGCATGAGATATACTGGTAATGTCTGTTTCTCTTGACTTAGTAACTGAGGCCAAGGGACATGAGAAAATTGCACAAAAAGGGAATTATATTCTTAACCCATTATTTACAGGTTATGTGGGGTTATACATTTAAGTAATAACTATCATTTCCACCTCCAATTTTTAAATACAAAAACTGTACATCTGGATAGAGGCCAAAGTAGATCTGGGTATTCAACTTTGGCTTATCTGACTCCAAATTTATTAGGGTTTATTTTAAACA
The DNA here is from genome assembly GCA_020740815.1 of Sciurus niger. Classification (NCBI taxonomy): domain Eukaryota; kingdom Metazoa; phylum Chordata; class Mammalia; order Rodentia; family Sciuridae; genus Sciurus; species Sciurus niger. The sequence continues at coordinate 499,886 of JAHUXG010010189.1, forward strand.
ATTGCTTTATATCACTCCTTGGTTTGAGGCAATCACACTGCTTACTGTCCTCAAATAAAAAAAGTTTTGAAATAACTAATGACACTTTTCTGTTTCACATCATTTTCACATATTCTTCCAAGTAGGATAGAACACATCATATTTAGTAAACTCAAAGTTAAAACCCAAAATTAAGTATAATTTTACAATACAGTGATCTTAGGCATTGTCTCCCAAAATACCATGATTTGCAGTGTCAAAATAAATATTCCACTTCTCAAGTTATGAAAATGAAAAACTTTGCTACTTTTTCTGTAAATTGAACTTCCATTTCTGAACTGAAGAATGTATTAGGACAAAATGTGCTTTGTACAACATACATGGCAAAATTATAAGGTGCAAATATATTGATGGAGGAATGTTTTATGATGTATTTAGAACTTCAAAGAGATGACTTCAACAAGGACATTGGTTCTTGGCAGCTTTTCTCATAGCCTCAGAAAAGAAAGGTGAGCTCCTTAAGCAAGACATTTCATTACTGTAAGGAAAAATGCAGCTCAGCTCGGGACTCGCAGCCATTCCAGCCCTTCCGGCAGAACTGCCGCTTCGCACGCCCTTCTCAGATGTGGCTCGACAATAACTCCCTGAAAATTTCATGGCGGACACAGGGCCTCATGCAAGAGACTATATTATGCAGATGATTAGTACATCCGCTCCGGGGTGAAAAGAAAGAAAAAGAGAAAGACGGCGTGTACGTGTCTCCCAGATATTGGAATCTCCCCAGCTGGAAGGAACCAATAGTAGAGGAGAATACTTGCAAGCTCACTGGTGAACCGATAGCTAGCTAGCATGTTAGGACATAACGTGGGAAGCAGGAAATGGCTGTAGTGTAGGCTGGAAATTCCTGTAATGTAAGAGGTGGGCGGAGCACAGATTGACAAGTGGTCGGGAGGTGGGGTATGGACTTTGTATTACAATTACAAAATTTGCAAATACAGGCAATCCCCACTGTGCATAGGAAACCATGGAAAAAAGGTGTTAAAACAAGAATAAAGATCACATAGGCTAGAATTTCAGTCCACGTGCTACCTTGCAGAGTGAAGACTCAGAAACAGATAAAAATCAACATAGAAATTTATTATTTTTCATTATTGTCTCCATCACTCAATGAAAATCTAAAAATAAGAAAAATACAGAAAACATAAGTTGTCTGAAATTCTTCCCTGAAACAATTACAATGTATTTAGCATAGAAAAATTCTGCAGCATTTCACAGTATTCTAAATCAGGTCCCAAAAGAATCTTTCTGATAAAATTAAAGTGCATCATTATTTTCCAGTAGAAAGACAGGAATACTGTCACTTGGAGAACCTAACCTTAGAAGTTGAGACTTCCAGATCTGTTCTAGGAACATGTGCTGTGCTCCCCACCACATTCTCAGGTCAATTCCATTCCAAAAGTGTTTCATTGGTACTCCTTTCACATATATGACAAGCTGGTGGTTTTATATTATCCACTGTTTCCACTTTGTAATTGATAAACAACTGTAAAGTGATCATTCATCAAAAGCCATTTTAATAGAATTCAGAAATTATCAAATATACAGATATGTGTAAAGTGTGTATTTGAGCATGTACAGATATCCATGACTATTGATTTTACTCTTTAAGAAGTGTCATGCTGCAGAAATAAGGTATTCCAATTCTTCTTTAACAAAGAGCAGAGGCCTTTCTTCAGTACAGTGGAGTCACAGTGAGCATAATTGATAAGGATAAGTCACAAAAGACTGAAAAACATCAAAAGATTATTGGGTGCACTCTTTGGGAAAGTGTGGGATGTCATCCTTATTTAGCAGAGTCATGGGACACAGATGCCCAATTTCTAGGAACTTCCAGGAAGAATGTGGTGCTGCATGAAGATACCACTGTTTACTGGTGACGAGTTCTCCTCCTTCTAATGTTGAAGATTGAACACTAGAGAAGCACACCAAGGCAAGCATATTAAGCAGGTTTTATTTAAAGGTAATAATACAGACTTCTCCCGGCAGGAAGAAGGGGGCCATGGCTGATGTTCTAAAGTCCCAAGAAGTGAGCACAGCCTACATCTTTTATATGTTAAAGTCTCTTTTGTTCTCCAGTTTTCTCCCCCCTTATCTCTCCTTCCTGCCTCCATGACTAGGCCTGGTTTTGCATTAAGTGAGAAACCATGGGCAGGGGGAGGGCCAGGGTGATTCAGGCAGATAAGGGCCCAGGGGGCATTAATTAGCAGCTCCTTGCTTGCAGTCTTTGATAAAGGCAGGTAAATTTGGTAATCAATGGGCTCTGGAGATCCTTGACATTCCATTCTTCCAGGGGCAGTCTCCAACCTCCAGAGGCAGATGGCTTTATGACCTTCATTTCCTTGATCTGACCCGATTCCCTATTTCTACACTAACTGCCTGTCCTTAATTCTGGCTTCAATGGGAGTGGTTCCCTGACTCCTTCTGGTATATTCCTCCTTAAGAGAATGGCACCCCTAACTCACTATCCTCCCTATCCTGTCTATCATAGAAGAAGCTCCTCCCCCTCCTTGTCTCCTTTACCTGAATATTATGAATAAATGAGTTGGGTGAGTTGTTGTAAGAGACAAGATCTGGTATGGTCAGACTCGTCATGACCCTTCTCATTTAAAAAGAGTATTGGTTCTTGTGTGTTTATTGAAAAGATAAGGTTTTGGGCCATTGAGTAATGTACATCCAACACCCTCCTTCAGCAGTTAATCCTTTTCTTATCCACATGGGATGTGGTAGAGAGGACCCCACATTTGAAACCTGAACTGGAGATATTCAAGAGAATTTTAGAAGAAAGAAAAAAGGTAAGGTGTTGATCTCTTTCCATGGGAAGTGCACGCATGTGAATAAGTTTAGTAGTAAGAAAGTAAAGGGAAATTAATTATGTGATGTTAAGACTGGGGAATTTGCTTCTATAGAAATAGAAATTAAAATAGATCTATTCAGCTATATTCAATATTAGCCAAAGTGAAAATTCAGTGGAAAGAATGCAACTCCTACAATCCTTGAAATGTAAATGGAGACATGGTCACTTTAAATAATGCAGTCTTGATCAGGCAGATCTGCCTGCATCTCTCTGATTATATGAGACTGAGAACTAACTTAGCTTAGATAGGTTTAAAAGTTTAGAATCCCGGGAAGCAAAGATCCTAATCAGAAATTCAGGGAAAAATCTCTAACTTTAGAAGGGGAAATTACTCTGAGAATTTCCTACTTTAAATATGTGTGTTCCTGCCATGGCTTCCAGCCCTCCAGAAACAGCATGGTTCCTGCTCTCTGGGAGAAGAATGGAAACCTATAGAACATGACTGCTCCCTACTCAGGCAGAGTCCCTCAGGGCCAAGTCTCTTGATGAGAGGAGAAATAGCATGGGCATTGGAAGCACAATGACAGGCTACAGAAATTTAGTTTGGACTGTAATAGAAAGTTACTTTTATTTGGACCAAGATGTTGATTTATGGACTTTGAGAGATTTAATCACTGGTCTTAGAAAAGCTATTAATAACTTTAAATCTAAAATTCAGAAATATTCATACTCCAGGACGTCTTTGTGCTCTGGTGAATTGTTGGTTGATAAAAAAAGAAAAAAAAAATGTTTCAGAATCTAGCCCCATGCATGATTTTGTGAACAGAGGAACACCTTACAGTGGGGGCAAATTTTCCATTCAGAGGACTGGAAGGCATTCAGATGTAGAGGAAGATGAGTTAGCATGGGACCTCTGTAATTTACATTTGAAAGGTACTGCTCCAGGATGTCATCTTGATCTCAGGGAAGATAATTGAATGGAGTTCAGACTACCTTGGATATGCTTACCATATCAGGGCAATTTACTGATTTGGGACAACAATTGACTTGTGATTTACAAACTTATGCTCAAGTAAGTGAATATGCACAAAGAACATAGAGAGAATTACCTGCCCAGAGAGAGAAATCTCTATATCCCAGTCAAATTTGGCAGGGTCTGGAGAACATTTTTTCAAACTTTGTAACAACTAACCTAAACAGTGTTGCCACAAGAATTTGGAGATAGTCTGCACCTGTAAGAAAACTCCTCGCTAAGGACTTAAAATTCATAGATAAAAAAATGTAAGTTCAGTGGGCATGGTTAGCGGCCAAATAAAATCAGACAGAAAATGGCCAAAGCAAGCTTTATTGGAATTTGACTATCAGGTGAAATTCCCAGACCCCTGGGGTACAGCTCATGTAGGGACCTGGAGAAAATCACACATGGCCCTGCCTGCCCAGGGTTTTTATAGGCTGGGATGGGAGGGGGTTCTGCTGAGTGACAGGTGGATGTGAAGGGTCAGTGGAATTTTCTAGCCCACTTGATGGTCACCCTTTGGTGGACTGACCTTTGTTCCAGCTGCTCAGCTCTGCCACCTACAGTCGCCTAAATTCTGACCTAACAAAAAGTTTGTAATTTTTCTCCAATATGTAGATGACATTCTTTTGTGCTACCACACAACAGATATATCAAGGCCATTACAGAGGCTTCTAGGGATAACTGGATACTGCAGACCTTGGATTCCTGGGTATAGGGAATTAACTAAGCCTCTTTACAGCCTCCTTAAAAACTCTACACCAAGGAACAACTGCCCTGATATGAGAAACAATACATACTAAGGGTTTTTAAAATATCAAAAAGGGGCTTTTGTTCAAGCCCCTGTTCTCAGCTTACCTAAGGAAAAAGATTTAACCTGTTTGTCACAGAGGAAAAAAAACCCTAAACATTCACCCAGAAGTGCTGGATAGGGGCTGGGGATACAGCTCAGTGGATAGGGTGCTTGCCTCACATGCACAAGGCCCTGGGTTCAATCCCCAGCACTGCAAAAAAAAAGTGCTGGATAGACAGTCTTGGACAAATCAGGCCAATATTCAATGGCATACCTCAGTAAGGAGATTAGCATAGTAACTTCACTCTCAAAAGTAATAGAAAATAAGGTCTCATAATTCTTTGTCATCCAAACTGTTAGGGGCAGTTGTGATTCATTGATAACTCCTAGAAAAATGCTCCGCAGACACAGGTCTCACACAAGGAACTTTTATTTTATGCGGATGATTCACGTCCGCTCGCGGAAGGGAAGAAGGAAAAAGAAAAACATGGCGCATGGTTTCTCCTCAGATATTAGAATTTCGTGGGCTTGGAGGAACCAATCACAGAGGAGAATTATTACAGACTGACTGATGGACCAATGACATATTACAAGGTAATGTGGGAGGCAGGAAGATTACGGCAACATAAGCCGGAAATTCCTGTAATGGGAGAGGTGGGCATAATGCAGATTGACAGGTGGTTGGGAGGCCAGATTCCTTAAATTCCCCCATTTCTTTTTTTTATAAAGAATAAAAAAATCTTGCTCTCCAGTTCTTTTTAAAGCCTTCTCTCTCCTTCCTGCCTAGGTGACTGGGGTTGGTTTTGCAGGTGAGATGTAAAAATTTCAATCTCCTTCTAGGCTTACAAAGGCAGATGATTTTCATGGACTTCATTTTCTCGATTTGACTGATCTCCTATTTCTACACTAACTGCCTGTTTCCAATTCTGACTTCATTTACCCCTCTAATACTAGGAACTCCTTCACTGCTGTAGGGAAAAGGGGTGACAACCAATCTGACTTCTTTGAACTGGAAGTGGGCAGTGTGGGGCAAGCAGTTTGGAGGTTCCTTTTTAGAAATTGGGCCAATTGAGGGGTTCATGGTAGAAGTCCGACTGGGGGAGAGCAGGCTGTAAAGGCATCTAGGGATGGGTGCTTCTTTGAGAGAAGAACAAAAATACATGAGTACTGAAATAATACTGATACAATATAAATGTTATAGGATCTGGAACATGCTAATGCATATTATAAAGATGACAGAAGTTAATAATTCCTCACCAGGGGGTGGAAGAATTGAGAAGTTGTTCCCATAACAAGGCCTAGCAAAGGCTGGAGAGGACAGGCCCTCATTTGGGAGCTTTAACATTGTCTAGGTTATCAGGAATGTGAACACATTTAGTAGAGATCTCTAAGATTAAGCTGTTACTAGCAAACATAGATTAAGCCTACCTGTGTCTGTAGGCCTTAAACTGACTAAAAACTTCTGACTCTAGCAGTTTATCTTGATAGTTACTATTATTTTTAAATGCCCAAGAATGGCTATACTTTGGTTTTAACTGATTTGCTAGATGTTTAAGATCAAGCTGGTCAAAGTGACCTGTTCCTGTCTGTTAAAGAGTCAGCTGAGTTTCCACAGGGGTCACTCATAGAGAACTTAAGAGCAGCTTCTTAGCTCCATTAGTGCCATTTGGTTAGGCAGGGTCTTCTCGATGATGTGGCTTTCCTTGAAAGCATCAAGGATGTCTCCCCTTTTCCATGACCCTCCTCTGCAGCAGATGCACTGAGTGGCTTTTTCTCTAGCGGCCCCATCAATCTCCTTGGTCAGGAGGTTGTGTGATCCAGAGTTGCAAAGCTCCTTGGAGAAGTCCTCTTGTTCCCTGGGTTCAGGCTGACTTTGAGGGCAAGACCCAAATATGGACTTTTCTTGACCTCTGTATTTAATCTCCATCTCTAAGTTTGATCTTAACCATCAAGCAGGTCAGTCTCACCAGTCATAAAGTAAAAGTACTGGGCTTTAGCTTTAATGTCTATAAGTTTACAGTTATTTACCCCCCTTTTTCTAATTGGGGTTTACATTATCTGTTCTATAGGTGATGGCTTACTATTCCAAGTTAATTTACGATATTCGCTCTTGAAGCAGTACTTCTGCAAAATATTGATCAGGCAACAATTAGAGTTTACAAGGAAAATACAAAATGGAATTGCCAACAGTAAAACATTCAGTTTGTGCAATAGCTATCTTGAATTTTGGCTGAGTTCCATTTTTGCTACTGCATATTACACTCTTTCTTAAATGTCATTTTACATATACCTATTGATGACAGGTCCTATAATAGAATATTAAATGATAGGTTTACCATTACAGACAAGTTTAATTTGGAGAACAGCAGCTTGATAAATTTTCTGCTTTAAAGGCTTGTATACCTGGAAAATATGAACACATTTAATATACAAAGAATAATGTTTTTAAGTATGTTACTCCATGGAATAACTTTATAAATTAATCAGATGTCTCTAACAAACACATTTGAGTAATCCCATACATGTCGACTCCAATTCACTCATCTTACTGTAGAAAAACCAAGATATCAGACAAGTGTACCAACAGTATTTGGTATTTGCCCTCTCTTTCCTGTTGAAGAAAATTCCTAGAAAAATTGATGTTAGACATTTTATAAACATTAATATTTTATTAGTTTGACCACTTAGAGACTTGTGAGTTAATTTTAAGGACATTTTACTTCTATTAGTTTACCCAATTTAAATTGAACCTCATTAAATCATGTGAATTAAAAATATTTGGATCCATTTTTTAAAAAAAATTAATTTTTATGCACTTATATTTTACACAAAAGCAAAGGCCTTATAATATTTATCTCCATTGCAATGTAAAGGATGTTCAAAAATAACTCTGGAGTTGGATAAAAAGAACTGATCAAAAATCATTAACCTAGGTCTGTAGGATCAAAATTGTGAGCTCAAAAATACAGCATTTAAGAAAAACAAAGTCCTAGAAGAAAAATGATAATGGTTATTAATTAAAGCATGAGAAAGTGAGAAGGAGAGAAAAGTTGAAAGGGAGAAAAGTATTCTGAGTTGTAGCCCAGGAGAAATTTAAAATGGACACTTTTTTTTCTTGTGTTTGAAACTGGTCTCACATTGAGCCTTTCTTCATTTACATTTTAATGTAACCCTTGACTGAGATCTGAATCTGAAAGGGGCTAATATGTTCTAGCAGAGACTTGATGCTTAGGTCCTTTTAATTTCTTAAGCCTGCAGGGAGAGCTAAGAAAGAAAAGATTTGAAAATAAGGAATCAGCCAAGAGAATGTGTTCAGATTTTACTCCCTCCATGTCAGACACCTCCAGTAAAGGAGCTAGAATGTGTGTACAAGACCATGTGGTTGGGGGACTTGGTGGGCTGAATGGAGCAGTGGAAGGAGAAACAGAATGAGGCAAAGAAGAATGGACAGGGACTTCTGCAGGAGGAGGCTTGTAAGGAGATGACTCATCAGCTGGATTGAACTCAGAAGGGAAAGAAGGGTTAAAAGGTGGGGGAGAAGCCAAGAGAGGTTTAGCCTGAAAGAAAGAAAAAACACGAAGGGGAAAAGTTCCTTTCCATTCACCAGGTTGCCCACATATGTACTTAATTATAACTATAACTAGTATAATTAGGCATATAATTTTACCTAGTATAAAGCTAGAATTTAGGGTGTCATAAATAGACAATTCTGACTTACTATCTAAAGGACAATTTAGCTCTGATTCAGGGAATAGGTGAAGGGGTTTGAGATGATTTAATAAGCATCTCAGGGGTGAATTTGTTGGGCTGGATATCCCGAATCCCATGGTAAGCTGAGTCCCACCTGGCTAGTGATTTTGGTGTCCTAAGAACCACGGTGCCAGGCAACGAGAGGTTAGAACAAAGATTTGGTCATCACCTAGAACCAGTGTTTAACCAGGCAAATAGCCGAGAGAGAGTTTGAAGACCTGCCCAGGATTTCAAGCAAGATGCAGCTGGAAATATGAGAGAGAGCTTCAAACCCTGAGAAAGAATCTCAGCACCATAAAATTCAGGAATCCACCCAGCAACTAGGACCAACTATGGGGACCACGGAGGTACCCCCACACCTCGGCAGTTGGGCGGTGGGAGCCACGAGGGGGAAGTTGCAGAGCAGCGAGAGGGAGCCGTGAGGTGAGCAGTGAAAACCTCGAGGGGGAAGCCACAGAGCGGTGGTGAGAATCGCAAGCTGGCGGAGGGAACCATGGGAATGGCCGCTTCTCAGATGAGGGGGGGCTGTGGCAGGAGCCGCGGGTGGCCAAGATGTGTTTAAGTGGTCAGGGGCCTGCCTAAGGGGAACTCACCAATTTTGGAGTCCAGTGTTGTATGCAGAAAACTGGGCATCCAGGTAAATGGAAGGTGAGCCTGTATCTGCGGGCGCCGGGGCTATCGGATGGGATTCCACTTGCTTAGTCAGCGGAAAAAACCCATCCCGGGTCTTTGGCACCAGATGTTAGGGGCAGTTATGGTTCGTTGATAACTCCCAGAAAAATGCTCCACAGACACAGGTCTCACACGAGGAACTTTTATTTTATGTGGACGATTCACGTCCGCTCGGGGAAGGGAAGAAGGAAAAGAAGAACATGGCCAATGGTTTCTCCTCAGATATTAGAATTTCATGGACTTGGAGGAACCAATAGTCAAGGAGAATTATTACAGACTAACTGATGGACCAATGACATATTAGAAAGTAATGTGGGAGGCAGGAAGATTACGGCAACGTAAGCTGGAAATTTCTGTAATGGGAGAGGCAGGCATAACACAGATTGACAGGTTGTTGGAAGGCCAGATTCCTTACACAAACCTGTCCTAAAAACAAGAAAGTGTTAAAATGCCTTTCTCATCAAATTTTTGCTGGAACCAATAATCATTCTTTTAGTTCCTTACTGGTCTCAACGAAGGCTTACATTGAAATGAAAATGGATAAACCTGCAGGCTCACTAGGACAAAACTCAGACCCAAGAAAAAAATTTTAAAAAGGGAAACAAAAAAGATTTTCAAAAGTTGATAAAAGATCTTCTCATTGTGCTTTTTGGCGAAATAATCTTACTTTTTAGGGATGATTTTAAGGTGAATAACAATTATCAGAACAAAATCCAGTGAAACAGATTATTTTAATTTTTTTCTTTTTATATCTTAAATTCTTAGACAAATTAAATCAATGTTTAATGCATTGCTATGTAGCTTCACTTTTGAACTGATCTACAAATGTGTACACACTATGATTACATTTACATGAATTCAAAATTTACTTACAGTTCGAGGAGCATGCTCACATTTTAAAATTAAAATAAAAATGGACTTACATAATATCAATTCATGTGAATTAAAAAAGTAAATTTATATTGGGTAAACAACTAAAAATAAAAACAAAAGAAATTTTTATACTTATTTGCTCACATTTCCAGGTTAAAAAAAATTAATTCACATTTTTCCAGGTGGTCAAATAAATAATAAATTGTTATGTTCTATAATACTTAAGATGTATATTCCTTGTTTCTAATGTTTTCTTTAAACAGGAAAGAAATTATAATATTATTATTTACAATACTTTGATATCTTGACTTTTGCAATTAAGAATAAATAAATTTAATTTGAGGTGAATAAAATCTATTCTTTTAGTACAGGAGATACTTAATTGATTTACAAGGATGATGATACCGCCATTTACCAGTGACGAGTTCTGCTTCCTCTAATGATGACGTTTGAACATTAGAGAAGTGAAGCCAGAATTAAGGACAGGTAGTGAGTGTATAAATAGGGGATCGGGTCAAATCGAGGAAATGAAGCCATGAAGCCATCTGCCTCCGGAAGTTGGAGATTGTTCCTGGAAGAATGGAATGTCAAGGATCTCCAGAGCCCATTGATTATCAAATTTACCTGCCTTTATCAAGGACTGCAAGCATGGGGCTGCTAATTAATGCCCCCTGGGCCCTTACCTGGCTGAATCACCTTGGCCCTCCCCCTGCCCATCGCTTCTCACTTTATGCAAAACCAGGCCTAGTCACTGTAGGCAGGAAGGAGAGATAAGGGGGTGGAGAACTGAAGAACAAAAGAGACTTTAACCTATTGTTGTGCCCAGCAGCTTGAGACCCCACAAAGACCACCAGAGACCACGATCAATGCAAGCAGCAAAGATTCATTTATTTGCAAGCTCGAGTCTTGTCCTCCACACACTCAGTAACCGGTGACGCTAAGAGGCCCCGAGCCCATGTTTAGCAGGGTTTTTATAATGAAAGGCAAGCAGTCTTACAGTGCTCTTTTTGATTGGTTAACATACAAAATTGCATACAAAGCATGCTATTTTAAGTTGGGTCACTCTGACAACTGAGAGGAGGATGGTCATTATTTTTAAGTTTGCTTTTGTATCAGCAAAGTTTGATTTTGGGTCAGCCTGATGGCTAGGGGAAGGGTGGTCGGCCACCTGGCCTTTACAGACAAAATAAGAGATGAAAATACTCTGTGGCTTTTCTGAGGGGTTGAGGACAGCTTGGGGAAATCCTCATATTTACACAAGTGCAGGCTTTTCACTATAAAAGATGTAGGGTGTGCTCACTTCTTGGGACTTTAGAACATCAGCCATGGCCCCCTTCTTCTTGCCAGGAGAAGTCTGTATTATTACCTTTAAATAAAACCTGTTTAATATGCTTGCCTTGGTGTGCTTCTCTAGTATTCAAACTTCAACATTAGAAGGACCAGAACTCTCACTGGTAAATGGTGTTATCAGAAGCATGCCAAGGCAAGAATATTAAGCAGGTTTTATTTAAAGGTAATAAAACAGACTTCTCTTGGGAGGGAAAAGGGGCCATGGCTGATGCTCTAAAGTCCCAAGAAGTGAGCACACCCTACATCTTTTATAGGTTAAGGTCTCTTGTTATCCAATTCTCTCCCTCCTTATCTCTCCTTTCTGCCTACAGTGACTAGGCCCAGTTTTGCATAAAGTGAGAAGCTATGGGCATGGGGAGGGCCATGGTGATTCAGGCAGGTAAGGGCCCAAGGGGCACTAATTATCAGCTCCTTGCTTGCAGTCCTTGATAAAGGTAGGTAAATTTGGTAAACAATGGACTCCTGAGATCTTTCATATTCCATTCTCACAGGGACAGCCTCCAACTTCCAGAGGCAGATGGTTTCCATGGCCTTCATTTCCTTGATTTTATCAGATCCCCTATTTCTAAGCTAACTACCTGTCCCCAATTCTGGCTTCAATGGGATACTAAAATATTGTTGATTGGAACATCATCTACTAAGTGTAAAAATATCATATACCTAACTAAAATATATATGAATATTAGTCACATTTGTAATTTGGTTAACAAAAGATCTAAAATTCCTTTGTTCTCTCTTTTCTCATTGAAAACCAAGATACAAGCACTTAAACTATCAGGTATAATATGTAAGTACCTAAAACTTTTTTTAACCTGATAAAATAGAAGACTGTAGCATGTTGAATAAATTGAAACAATATTTGTAAAAAAATAATTTTCAAAATATTCACATGCAATTAAATTGGCTATATAAAATTGACTATATATATTTAAATTGGCTATATAGAATTAAAACAATCAGCTAAGGTTATTAAAAGTTTTATTCTTTAAATTCTACTGTTTCTATTATAAAGGGTGGTTACAAATATAGACAAGACCTTTTCATGAACCCCTATTCACTGGATCTTCCTACAAAAGGATAGAAGAAAAAGAAAATACTTAAATATTAATTTCTCATTCTCATAAAATAATTTATTATGACTGTTGAATTTCTACTATTTAAAAAAAGTTAATTTCAAAGACATTTTGGTTTGTACAATTTGGTTTAACAATAACTTATTTTAAAATACAATCTTCCATTCCAAATTTTAAATTTTTCTTTAAAAGTCAAGTTTGATTAATTTGAAAACATCAATGACTATATTTTAATTAACCACGGTAATTAGTGTAAGGTATAAAGCCACCTTTCTCTTCCGTTACAGGAATTTCCGGTTTCCCCACTACCTGTCAATCTGCGTTCCCTCTGACTCTTCCCTTAATTTTCGGCCTCCCCATCACCTGTCAGTCTGCATTCTGCCCACCTCTTAATTTCCGGCTTACACTGCCGTCATCTTCCTGCCTCCCAGGTTACGTTCTAACATGTTATTGGTCCATCAGTCAGTCTGCAAGAATTCTTCTCCACGATTGTTCCAATATCTGGGAGAAGCCATATGCCATTTCTTCTATCTTTTCTTTTTTGACCCCGAGTGGACCTTATCCTTCCCCATAAATAAAGTCTTTTGTGTGAGTTCTCGTGTCTGCAGAGCATTTTTTCTGGGAGCTACTAGCGAGCCACAACTGAGCCAGTGACCCCTGACAATTAGTACTGACTTACTATGTTAATTATATTCTTGTTTTCCAGATAAAGAAGTCTTTAAAATATTAGATTTATAGTGATATGTTATTAAGCTGATTTTGCCAAAACTAAAGCCTTCTCAATAATGATCTCTTACAAACTTATAGCAATTTAATTAAAAAATTAATTATATCATTTAATATTTTATAATGAAATAAAAGTCTACAGTTTTTATATTACTCTCTATGCTAAGTAGTAAACTTAACTGTATTTTTAGAGAACATTCAGAAGATCCTGTCTTATTTAAGGTCTAACAATATGGGAAATATTTTGACACCTTCCCCCAGGAAGGGAAGGAAGCTCTGGGCTTGTCTGTTTCATGTTTCATATGTGATATTAGATTATGCTAATTAATTTATATTAATTCAAAGAATTATATACAGATTTTTTATAAAATAATATTTAGATAAAGAGGCTAAAGATGGCTTCAAGATTATGGTATCTTGCCTATATTTTGTCAGGAGATTCACTTAGAAAAAATTAAGTACACATAAAAATTTGTTTTTGAGATTCCAGCAATTATTATGAACAATTATTAAATCTTCTAAACTGTTTTCTTTAAATAAGCTCAGAGATATATCAATTTGGTACCTACACAATTATATTGTTCATTTAAAGCTTATAACATTGTTTTAGATTGCACACAGTTAGTATGCTTTTACAGGAATACTATTAATGCTAGGTTTTTGTCATGTATTTCATTTATCCAAACTCCACATTGGACATTTGGACTATTTTTACTACTTTAAAAGCAAGGTTATTAAACATAGTCATACAACAATATCTTTATACATAAAGATTATCTTTTCATAGAAACCTTAAAATATAATTTCTGGATCAATGACATAAATTTTAAGATTTTAAATGATGTATTAAATTGCTATGCTAAAATTAATTTAGAAAAATAATGACATTACCTATAAAAAATGGATCATGAGACTAATTTTAAATGTCTCTACTGACTGCATTTTAAAGATTATTAACTCAGTCCATTATTAGAGACAAAATCAAATCCTATATTTGGTGGAAACTGGGCCTTTTCTTATTGTAATGCCCTTTTCAACCTAACAATATTGACTTGACAATATGTAAATTTATTAATCTTTCTGGTCAAATAGAAATATTTATTGTCACTTCTTATAGTTTAAATATGTGTGCAATGCTAGGCCATTGTCTACAATTTAAGGTTAGTAATATTCCAGTTTAGAGTAATTTTTTTCTACAATTTAAGAAAAATAAAAATATAAAGGGGGAAACATCACTATGTAAACCTACTTAATTTCAAAAATATTTTCTAAAAATTATAAAACTGATGAGTGACACATAGAGGAATAGAATGCACCAGATTTTACAGTAAGATCTTAAATCTAAAACCACAATATTTATATGCTAGCTCTATTGAGCTCTCAGGTAAGTGAAATATGTGGGAAATATGTTGAACCCATTTCTCAGATCCACCTTTAATACACCCAAAAATGTGGACTGGAGAATCAACCCCAATATTTACTGATGATATTCAAGTGATGGGAGGTTTTGTAGAAATTCACATTGCATGCATCCATGTGAATGGGTTTGACTCTACTGGTTGTAATGGAAACTTATCTGTAAGGAAATCCCACGAAACCATGCCGGACATGGGGAATCACATAAGGGAGTTTATTAAGAAAACAGAGTGTCTCCCTGCAGGGTAAGAGAGAAAATGAGAGGAAAATAGAAAGGAAAAGAAAGGGCATGTGCTAGAGAGAGTGGAAAGCCTGGAGGTTAGAGAAAAGTGAGTAGGACAGACAGAAGAATGGAAAAGATGGCGGGGAAGCTACAGTAAAACAGTTGAATTCCGCCAGGCTAACAGGGGATAAATATCGGAGAAGGATACTTGCAAGCTGACTGATGAACCAATAGCTAGCTAGGATGTTCACAGATTGACAAGTGGTTGGGAGGTGGGGAAAATAGTTGTACCTGATGGGCGGGAGAGCAGGGTTATACATTACATTATCTATATGCTGGTTCCATGATAGACTCTGGTCATCTACATGTAACCTATAAGAAAAAGACAGCATAAGGAGTACCTAGGCCAACCAATTATACTGGCCCTTGGAACTTTGGATCTTATGTTTAAACAATTATTAGAATGGGACTTTCTCATAAAAAGCACTTTTTGATGTAGTAAGCAGTAGAATGTTCTTAGCAAATGGTAGTGATGTGTGCAGCTAGCAGATAGAGTGAATCTAAGTAAGTCAAGGGGCATATTATTTATGAATTGGTACACTCAAAATAGTTAGGATATTAGATTTTCCAAAATTGAGCTATAGATTTAAGGTGCAGTGCCAGTCAAAACTTCACCAGGATTCTTTGAAGATATAAATAAGCTAATTCTTAAAATTTCTATGGAAAGTTACACTTATGTTTGTTATTATTGATGAACCCACACTAAGACATTATCATCCTGTTTTGAGTTTTTACCTAAAATGGATATTCAATTTTCTCAAATTTTCTTACTCCATCTATTGTTGCAATCATAAAACTTTCTATTAAATCTATGAAGGATATTGATTTTTGAATGTTCAGGAAACCAACATTGCATTCCTGTAATAAGTCTCAATCATAGTATATTAATTATAATTTTTTTTGCGGTGCTAGGGATTGAACCCAGTGCCTTGTGCTTAGAAGGCAAGCACTCTACAAACTGAGCTATCTCCGCAGCCCTAATTATAATTTTTATATGCATTCAGGTTTGAGTAAATTTTGTTACTACTTTTGGATTTATATTTATCAGGGGTATTGATAAGCAGTTTTTTTTTCTGGTATTATCTTTAGCTTTCCATATAATAGTTAATACTGGTATCATAAAATGAATTGAAAAATATTTCTGGTACTGCTGTTTTCTGAAAGAGATTATGTTAATTGTAGTCATTTCTCCTTGAATTATCAGCAGTTCTTACTAGCGGAATCTTATGAGATGAAGTTTTGTGAAGGTTTCTTTTTTCTTTTTTCTTTTTTTTGGCAGTGCTGGGGATGGAACCCAGGACTTTGTACTTGCAAGGCAAGCACTCTACCAACTGAGCTATCTCCTCAGCCCTGTGAAGGTTTTTTAACAAATATAGTAAATGAATAGAGAACTGTAGGGTATCTATTCAGGTTATCTACTAGTTCCTGAGTGAATTTTGATAATTTGTGTCTTTCAAGGAATTGGTGTCAAATTTGTGTGTAGAGAGCTATTCCTTTAAATCTCTTTTTAGTCTTTTAATTTCTGTAAGCTCAGTATAGACATATCCTGTTTTCTGTCTTCCTTGCTCTTTCTTGGTTAATCTGGTTAGAGGTTCATCAATTTCATGAGTACTTTTTCCCTTCCACCATTGGAAATAGATTTTGCCTTTATTGTTATGTAGTCTGATTTCTGTTTTAAATTTCATTGATTTGTGTTCTTTATTATTTACTTCTTGCTTTGGGCTTATTTTGCATTTTTTTTGTACCAGTGTTTGAACCCAGGACACTTAATCACTGAGGCATATGCTCAGCCCTTTTTTTTCAATTTTAATTTAATTTTATTTACTTATTTGTTACGAGGGATGGTACCTAGGGGCAGTTAAACACTGAGCTACATCCCCAGACCTTTTATCATATTTTGTTTAGAGATAGGGTCTTATTAAAGCTGAGGCTGGCTCTGAACTTGTGATCATCTTTCCTCAGCCTCCCAAGCCACCAGGATTACAGGCATGTGCAACTGTGCTGAGCTATTTCTAGTTTCTTAAAGTAGAAGTTTAAATTAAGACCATTTTTAAGAACTTAACCTTTATCTTATTTTATTTTATTTTTTTTATTTAATGTGGTGCTGAGAATCAAACCCAGTGCCTTACTGTGCTAGGCAAGTGCTCTACCACAGAGCTACAACCCAAGCCCACAGTGTTCATTTTTATACAAGTATTTAATGAAAGAATTTCCCTGTAAACATTGTTTACCTGCATGAGTTTCAATGGTGATCTTTTCACTTTTCATTCAGTTAAGGGTTTTTTATTGTCTTTGCCATTCTTCTTGACCAGTGCAGTAGTTAAAAATACTTGGTGACTTTCCACATATCATTGCTGTTGATTGTTAGTTTATGGGTCAAAAATGTTTTGAATAATTTTAGTTGTTTGAGTTTAGTGAGATCTGTTTTTGTGTTTTTTTTTTTTCATGTGCACTTCACTTGAGAAGAATTTTGTAGTCTGCTGTATTTGTGTATGGAGTATTATATAAATATTGATTTATATAATCAATTGTAAATCAAGCATAATTGTGACTGCCTTTCATAGATTCATAGATTTCATAGATTACACTTCCCATATTTCTTATTTTTAGTATTTTTTAAGTTGTCAATCAACCTTTATTTTATTTATATTTGGTGCTATGAATCAGATCCAGTGCCTTCTACATGCTAGGCAAACTCTCCACCACTAAGTTGCAACCCCAGCACTCATACTTTGTTGATCTCTTGATTTAACTTTGTTGATTTTCCAGAATTCTCTATTTTTTTCTGTTCTATTCTTTTATTTTCTTCCTCCTGCTTACTTTGGATTTAGTTTGCTCTTTTTCTAACTTATTAAGATGTGAAGATTATTGGTCTATGATCTTTGTTTTTTAACTTTTACAATTTTATGTTTTTCTCTAAGCATTGGTCTAGCTGCATTCAGTAAATTTGGTAACTTTTGTTTTTTAATGTACTTATTATTTTTAATTTTTTTTTACAGTGCTGGGGATCAAACCTAGGACCTTGTCCTTGCAAGGCAAGCATGCTACCAACTGAGCTACATCCCCAGTCTTATTTTTTGTTTTTTAGCCTATTAAAACAGTAAAGTTTGATTTGCTATTACTGTTATAAAATGTATCTTTACAAATTATGACTTATCAAATGCCAGGGAAAGGAGTTACCAATTTTTTGTTGTTGTTGCTTTTAGTTATTGCTTACAAATTTCATAGCTCTGTATGGATTCAAGTTACCATCTACATAGTATGTCCTCTCAATTCAGCCTATTGCACTCATTTAGTATTTCTAGCAAGTTTTTTTTCAGTTTTTGTTTATCTGTGATACCTTAATTTCTCTTTTGTTTTAAAATGGTAGTTTTGCTGTATATAAAACACTTGGTATACATTTTTTCAGCACTTTGAATATGTAAACCCAATGTTTTCTTTTCTTTTTATATTTTTAGTTGTAGGTAGACATAACTTCATTTATTTTTTAATGTGGTGCTCAGGATCAAACCCAGTGCCTTACATGTGCTAGGCAAGCACTGTACCACTAAGCCACAAGCTCAGCCCTATCCCATTTTTCTGACTCCAATTTCTGTAAGGGCTTTGCTATTAATTCTTTAAAAAAAATTTAGTTGTTGATGGATCTTTATTTTATTTATTTATATGTGGTGGTAAGAATCAAACCCAGTGTTTCACACATGCTAGGCAAACACGCTACCACTGCTCTACAACCCTAGCCCTTCTCTTAATCCTACTGAGTATCCCTTGTATGGTGTCGGGGTTCCTAGAGCCCCCGGCCTTAGACATGGTCAAGATGGCGCCTGACGCTGAGCCAAGGGCGGCCAGCTATACAGTAAACAACCAGCAAATTCCAATGATTGGCTAGTTAACGATGTGATTGGAGCATGCCCCCCCCTCGTGTACCCATCCTGTGCCTGCAGCTGTCCGTGTTTATCTTGTGTACTCTCCCCTGATTGACTGAAGTGTATATAAGCCTGGTGGGTGGGAGAGTAGGGGGCAGAAGCTGAGGAAGGGACGGAAGAAGCGGAAGAACCGGCGGCAGCGACGGCGGCGACGGCGGCCGCAGCAGCAGCAGTTGGAGCGGAGCTGGAAGGAGGGAGTCCGCGGGAGTGGAAGGAGCTGGGAAAAAGGAAGCTGAGAGTGCGCAGAAGCTAGGGGTAGGAGAAGCGTAGGAAAGAAACTGTGCACAATAAACTTCCAAAGCTTCAGACGTTTGCCGTGTCTCTCTCTGCGGGCAGAGGGGACGCGAGAGCTGGTGCCGAAACCTGGGAGGATAAAAGGGACAAGGTAAGATATTTAAAAAAAATTTTTTTAACAAGCTAAACCGGTTATAAAGAAGTCAAAAAAGGTAAACAGGTAAAGAAGTCAAAAAAGGTAAACAGGTAAAGGAGAGGCGCCTCGACGTTCGCGGTATAGCGACTATCCGGATACGCGGAATGCGGTCCAGTTAAAGGGTATCAGGATACGCTATCAGCGGTCCTGGGGGCACGCGGAATGCGGTCCAATTAAAATAAAAATAAGGACACACGGAAGATGGTCCGGTATCGGGACACGCCATCAGCGGTCCTGACGCGTGGAACGCGGTCTAATTAAAGTAAAAGTAGAAACACGTTCGAAGCGGTCCAATTAGGTAGTACGTGAAAAGCCGCTATAAAAATTTTAATGCGCACTTGATAGTTTTCCTTTCAGTAATCTCGTTGCTCCTGGCAGCTAGGCCACTGTTATTGTAATTGCCATAACTAAAGCTATTCAAATTAGCAACAATAGGGTCTGAATGCAGCAACCCCTCAGGGAACCATTAAAAAACAATGGGAGCCATTGAGGAAAAAAAAGCTAAGTAAGAAAAGCTGCTTAGTGTGCCACAAGGGGGATCTTCATGAACAGGATTTAATAGTAACAGAAAAGAACGCTTAAAGAGAATGAAGTGAGGAAAAATTGAGTGGTAGTGACCTAGAAAATAATTGCTCAAAAAATCTAAGAACAAGGGAAAAAAGGGAACTAAGTTTAATATAAAGAACCCCCAAAAAAGGAATAACCAAGTGGTAGTGAAAACTTAAGAACAAGGGAAAAAGGTAGGAGAAACCTAAGCCTAATAAAAAGAGCTTCAGGATTTGTAAAACCTGCCCGTATTTGAGAAGTAAATGGAGATACCATCAACCATTAGAAAAACTTTAAAGAGGCAGTTAAGACTTGGAGACAGGTATGCAGAGCAGTGTTATTTGGAGAACAATGGCTAATTGGGGAAGCTCAGTGGCAAGAAATAGCTGTTGAAACTGCTTGCAGAAACATAGTGGCAAGGTTTTCCGATAGAAATGTTAATAAGAGAAGGCCAATACGTTTCAATAGATGCACAAAATCAGCAGCAAAGAGATAATGCCCTAACAAAAGATAAGAGATAACTATAGTAAAATCTGTTACACCTTATGCCCCAGGGCTATGTCCAAGATGCAGAAGAGGAAGTCATCGGAATAGTGCCTGTCAGCCTATTAGAGATAGGAAGGTAATTTTTTAGGTTTAAATCCTAAACTTCAAAAAAACGGGAGACAGGGCCCTCCCCGGGGCCCGCAACAAATATACGGGGTAATTCAACAAGTTCCCTGACGGTGGTATCCTCCCACAGAGAAGGGGAGCGCAGGGCCACCTCAGGGAGTGCCGGATTGGACATCTGTGCCACCTCCAGGCTCATATTAACCCCAGATATGGGAGTGCAGATGATTGATACCGACTGGCATGAAAAAATCCCACAGAACAGTGTAGGACTATTATTAGGTAGAGGTTCCTCAACACTAAAAGGACTTATAGTACACCCAGGGGTTATTGATCCTGATTTCACTGGACAAATAAAAGCCTTAGTCTCTTCACCAAAAGGAATTACGGTCATCTCTCCAGGGGATCGCATTGCACAAATGCTTATATTGCCCAGTCAACATTCTTTGTGGCCCAGTAAAAATACAAATAAAAGACAAGGAGGTTTTGGATCAGCAGGAACCACTTTAATAAACCTTACTATGGATATGGGACAGAGGCCCCTCCTAAAATTAAAAGTGGGAAATATGGAATTTACAGGTTTATTAGATACGGGGGCAGACAAAGTATTATTAGCGCAATGGTCTGGCCAAAGCACTGGCCATTGATCACAGCAGCTCAGAGCTTGAGAGGCTTAGGAGTAGCAGAAAGCCCCAATCAAAGTGCTTCCTCATTATCGTGGAAAGATACAGAGGGACACACAGGGATATTTCAACCATATGTCTGTAATGTTCCTATTAGCCTATGGGGACGAGATGTCCTGCAGCAAATGGATATGAAACTCACCACTGATCAGATTTACCAAGGGACTCCTGTAAGAAATATGTTACAAAATATGGATTATGATGATAAAAAAGGATTAGGAAGACATAGCCAAGGATCTACCCAACCACTGCCTTTATTTCCACCAAAAAATGATTCTCATGGGTTGGGTTTTTCCTAGGGGCCACTGATAAACCATCAATCCCTATAGTATGGAAAGATGATAAGCCTTGCTGGATTCCACAGTGGCCCCTAACAAAAGAGAAGCTAGAGGCAGCTCATAAGTTAGTACAAGAGCAGGTACAAGTAGGTCATTTACAACATTCTACTTCTCCTTGGAATACTCCAATATTCTTAACAAAGAAAAAATCAGGAAAATGGAGGTTATTGCATGATTTAAGAGCCATAAATGAACAAATGTACCCTATGGGACCCGTCCAATGTGGACTCCCTCTTGTTACTGCACTACCAAAAAATTGGCCTACTATTATTCTGGATTTAAAAGATTGCTTTTTCTCTATACCCTTACACAAAATGATTGTTGGAGATTTGCCTTTACTTTGCCCTCTCTTAATCACACTCAGCCTGACCAGAGATTCGAGTGGACTGTGTTGCCTCAAGGTATGGCTAACAGTCCTACTATATGTCAAATATACGTAGATAAAGCGTTAACAACTACTAGACAAAAGTTTAAGAGATTGTTGATTTATCATTATATGGATGACATACTTATTTGCCATCCAGAAAAGGAAGTTTTGTTAGAAGCATTACAATTTATAACTCAAGCATTAGAAAAGAAAGGACTAATGATAGCCCCTGAAAAATTACAATTAGAGGAGATCCAAGAATATCTGGGTACAAGGCTCACTGCTACTACAGTCAGACCAACAAGGTTGACCATCAGGACAGATCAATTGAATACCTTGAACGATTTTCAGAAACTCTTAGGTGACATTAACTGGATCAGATCCTATTTAAAATTATCCACAGGGGAATTAAAACCTTTATTCGATATATTAAAAGGTAATCCTGACTTGAATTCCCCTAGGAAACTTACTCCCGAAGCACGGATATCCTTACAGCTAGTAGAGAATAGACTTCAGCAGTGTTACGTTGATCGTTGTGATCCTACTCAACCATTAAGTTTAATCATAATCTCAGAGAAGCATACCCCTTTTGGCATAGTTTGGCAAGGAGGACCTCTGCAAAGTATAAATCTCCCTAGCTCTCCGGCTAAAACATTGCAATCATATCCCCAAGCTATTGCTCAGGTAATATTCAAGGGAATAGAATCTTGCATTACTGTTTTTGGAATCCATCCGTCTATTATTATAACTCCTTATTCCACTCAGCAAATTAAATGGCTAATTAATAATGATGATGATTGGTCAGTATTATATTGTTCCACTTCAGCTCAGTTCGATAACCATTATCCCCAACATCCCTGGATTCAATTCTGTAAAAATACTCCCATAGTTTTTCCAAAAGTGACTAGTGTCCAGCCTCTTAAAGACTGTGTAACCATTTTTACTGATGGCTCCAAAAATGGAGTAGGTGCAGTACTTATCAGTAAACAACTTCACACCATAATAGTTCCACCCAACTCCGCACAGGTTACTGAACTTGCAGCTGTAATATTAGCCTTTAAATTAGCAGATAATCAGCCATTCAATCTCCTGTCTGATAGCTCATATGTCGTCAACGCTTTACAGGTTCTTGAAACGGTACCCCATATTTCTTCTATGTCCACTGTAGCTTCTTATTTTACTACGCTACAAAACCTTATCCTACAGCGTAAACATCTATTCTATGTAGGACATATTAGAGCTCATTCTAATTTACCAGGACCTTTGGCCAATGCTAATGACTTGGTAGATATGGCCACTAAATCAATTTTTGTCTTTTCCATAGAGGAACAGGCAAAACTCTTTCATGAAAAATTTCACGTAAATTCCACTACTTTGAGCAGAAAATTTCCTATATCTAAATGTATGGCTCGACAAATAGTAAAAAATTGTCAACATTGTGCTCCTTTAATCCCAGTACAATCCTTTGGAATTAACCCCAGGGGACTGCTGCCTGGCCATATTTGGCAGATGGATGTAACCCATATTCCTGAATTTGGTACTGTTAAGTATGTACATGTGTCAGTAGACACTGCTTCAGGGATCATTATGGCTTCCGCTCATTCTGGAGAAAAGATGAAAGATGTCATTCAACATTGCCTACAAGCATTTGCTGGCTGGGGCATACCTAAAGTCATTAAAACAGATAATGGTCCTGCTTATACTTCCAAAAGCTTCCGGTTGTTTTTACAAACATTTAACATCCAATCAGTCACTGGCATCCCCTATAATCCTCAGGGACAGGGCATTGTGGAAAGAGCACATCTTACTTTAAAAAATTGTTTAAATAAACAAAAAGGGGGAATAGGAGCCTCCTACAAGTCTCCTAAAGATAAACTTAATTTAGTTCTTTTCATTCTAAATTTCTTAACTCTGGATAGGG
The DNA here is from genome assembly GCA_020740815.1 of Sciurus niger. NCBI lineage: Eukaryota > Metazoa > Chordata > Mammalia > Rodentia > Sciuridae > Sciurus > Sciurus niger. Next base: position 523,487 of record JAHUXG010010189.1, read on the forward strand.
ACGGCCATTCTGCAGCTGATCGACATTATAATCCCCATAATACTCCTCAAGTATGGGCAAAATGGAAAGATATCCTGACAGGTTGTTGGAAAGGACCGGATCCAGTCCTTCGTTGGGTCCGAGGGTCTGTTTGTATTTTCCCACAGGATCAACAGACTCCAGTCTGGATTCCAGAAAGGCTGGTCAGAGTTTTACAACATGCAAGTGATGCTGTTCCTCCTCGCGGTGACGAGCCTGAGCCTTCCTCCAATAACAGAAACTCAGACGGAAAGGCAAACCCGGAACCTATGGGCCATTGTTAGCCTGGCCATATTTTTCAGTTCTGACTAACATATTTTTTATTCTTCCTTTTCTTGTTCTTCACCAATTTCTCTGCAAGTCTGTCAATTCTACTGATGATTTTTCAGGTCGTGCTGCTTTTGGTGACAAGGATATTTCTAGCCTTTCTTTGCTTTAACAGGAGGAATTTCCGTACTTTGCCGTTGGAATCATACTACAGATCAGACTCAGAGTAGAGCAACTCGTTCTGCTGACCCTAGCTGTGATATTGCTTTTCCTCCTACGTCAGCTTGTGTATTTCCTCCCTTTTATGTTTCTACCAACCAACATTTCTAATAACATCTCTTAACTGTTCACTAACTGTCCTATCTCTCACAATACTGGAATGGTTCTTTTGCCACCTGTGCAATTTGCACATTTCTATCTTCCTACCAGTCCTAGTTTCTGTTGCAGATATAGAATTGCCAGTGCTATTATCAAAAAACAGAAGAGGCTTTGACATTGCAACAGCCGTGATCACTGCCACCACAGTCCTTGCAGTAGCAGCATTGACACAACCACAACAACGATCATTCGGCCGAGAATGCAGTTGCAGCCTTACAGACCATAGAGACTCTATCAGAGAATGGACTCATTATAAGAACAAGTGGATACCTTGCAAGAACTTTTGGGACTGGGATGCGTTTATTCCCTGAGAGCTGCTTTGTGTTACCCATATTGTAACTCTATTGGGATGTATATTGTTTCTGTATTTAATATGACTATAAGGTTCTTCTTCTGTTTATAGATTTGTCAAACAGTGGGCAAGCTTAGGAGCTATGGTGGTACTCCTCTGCCTTGGCTTTCTTCTCTTCATTTGTTTTGGCATGCATCTGCAAGCTAGCCAATAGAGAGATCAAATTATCTTTCATCAGGCCATGACCGCCCTAAAGGCCGACAGCCCCCCATTAGTATGGCTCTTGATGCTGGATCGGTAGTCAAGGACGGGTAATGAAGGAGGTAATGAAGGTCGGCTGTGTACCGACCTAAGACAGGAGCTGCAGCATGCTCTGCAGGCTCTGATGACAGGTAAGGACATATGCTGACCACTCAGCCTAAGACAGACACGGTCCCGAGCCTTAGTTTAATATTAAAGAAGGGGGATCTGTCGGGGTTCCTAGGGCCCCCGGCCTTGGACATGGTCAAGATGGCGCCTGACGCTGAGCCAAAGGCGGCCAGCTATACAGTAAACAACCAGCGAATTCCAATGATTGGCTAGTTAACGATGTGATTGGAGCATGCCCCCCCCTCGTGTACCCGTCCTGTGCCTGCAGCTGTCCGCGTTTATCTCGTGTACTCTCCCCTGATTGACTGAAGTGTATATAAGCCTGGTGGGTAGGAGAGTAGGGGGCAGAAGCTGAGGAAGGGACGGAAGAAGCGGGAGAACCAGCGGCAGCGGCGACGGCGGCCGCAGCAGCAGCAGCAGTTGGAGCGGAGCTGGAAGGAGGGAGTACGCGGGAGTGGAAGGAGCTGGGAAAAGGGAAGCTGAGAGTGCGCAGAAGCTAGGGGTAGGAGAAGCGTAGGAAAGAAACTGTGCACAATAAACTTCCAAAGCTTCAGACGTTTGCCGTGTCTCTCTCTGCGGGCAGAGGGGACGCGACAGTATGGAATGAGCTTTCTGCTTTAAAGAAAGCTCTCTTAATATTTAGCCTTTGATAGCTTATCTGTGATGAATTTAAGTGTGTATCTTTTTTATTGTATCCATATTGGAGTTCATAGAGACTTTTCGGATGTTTTCGGACATTACTCAAATATTCTTTTCTCTCCTTCTGGATTTCCCATTACGTACATGTTAGTATGATTGATGGTTAACATGTAGGTCTTTGAAACCTTGTTGAGTTTTCTTCACTTTTTTTCTTTAGATTTCACATACTAAATAATCTTAATTAATTTATCTCTAGCTTATTGATTTCTTTTGCCAGTCAGATCTGCTGTTGACTCTTCTAGGGAATTTTTTTAAAAGTAGACTTTATTTTCTGGAACAGATTTATGTTTACAGGAAGGTACCAGAGATATCCATGTATCTCCTGTCCTCAACATAGACATTTTCTCCCTCATTAACATCCTGTACCATGGGGACATATTTGTTACAATCATAAAACCTGTATTCCTGCATCATCACCCAAAGTTTATAGTTTACATTAGGTTTCCCCCTTCTCTTTTACTTTCTATGAATTTGGACAAATACTTAATGAATGATGTGTACACCAATAGAGTGTCCTACAATATGATTTCACTGTCCTGAAAAGTCCTCTCTTACACCCCTAATCCCCATTCCTATCTGCCACTGATCACATAGTTGTTGGGGTGTGCTTTTAAATATCTTTTAGTTATCAAAGGACATTTATTTATTTATATGCAGTGCTGAGAATTGAACCCATTGCATCTCATGTGCTAGGCAGATACTCTATCACTGAGCTACAACCCCAGGCCCTCCTTTGATGCCATCCAGCTGAGTCAATTTGGCATGGGGGACAAAAGAGTAGTGAAGCTCTTGAAATTGGAATGGTTTATTGATGAATCAGGAAACCTGGGAACTGGAAACTCGAACCTGGAACCTCCAACCTGAACCTCAAATCTCTTAAAAAAAACCTCCCGGCGCTCAAGGAGAGCCAGTTTATATCCCCTCCAGGAGGTGAAGGATAGGGCTGACACCAATTATGCAAAGATTAGGCAAGAGCTAGCTGCCCAATCATGGTAAAGATCAAAATGAGCAGGCATGAGCAGGAGCACCTGTGCACACATGTGTGCATGGACTTAATTGGATGTGGCCAATGACAAATCACCTGGGTGTGCTTATGTTAATCAACTTTCTCACTGCAGATGTGATCAAAGCAACCTCTGGCTGGCTGCCAAGTGCCATCCTAGCACCATCCGCATGGCATAGCCCCCAATATCCTTGGTTAATTTCTAGGGTTGGTTAAGAAGTTGATTTTGATCATCTTTGCTAATATTTTTCTTGTTTTTATGAAGAGGTGCATTTATAATAGCCCTCTCTCTACCATTTCAGAAATGACAAATCAATACCTTTGTCTTGATCATCTTCTTTATCCCTTCTTTATCCCTTGCTATTTTTCTTGATCGAGAAAAATAGCAAGGTAAAAAAGATTAACTCAATCATATTTTTGTGTTTAAGTATGTGTATTTGTGTGGTACAATTTTTTTTTAACTACCTATATCATAAGGATTTTCTTTGGACTGAATTTTGGCAGTTTCTTTAAAAATCTAATTGGATAATGTTTTATTGGTGTTTAAACAATTTATATTTTATTTAATGTAATTGTCATGGTTATACTTTTATCATTTTCATTTTAGTTGCATGTATGCCTTTTATTTTTATTACTGTTTTCATTTTTCTTTTAAATTATTTCAATATTCTTCAGACTTCTTTTAAATTTTCTTGTACCATTGTTGTACTAGGGATTGAAAACAGGAGCTTTGTGTGGGCTAGGCAAGTGCTCTATTACATAACTCTATCACTGTTGCTTTTTAAACTTTTATTTTGAAAAAGGGTCCTGCTAAATTACCTAGGCAATGCTACCTCAGTTTCCTGAGTCATTTGGGGATTACAGGTGTGTGACATCATACCCAGTTGGTAACTGAAAGTTGTGTATTTATTTTTTAACCTATAATCTTTTTATTGCTTAGCAGTTCCAGAAAATTGTGTATTCTTTGTGTTTTTTATTTTTACATTTACAATCATATCATCAGTAAACATTTACAGTTTTATTTTTTTCTTTCTAATCTTTTTATCTTTATACCTTTTATTTCAGTGTATCTTGTAAATTCTTAATATATCTTCTGATATGAGGAAACATTCATACCTTGCTATTGTCCTTAATAAGAAAGCTAGTTTCTCTCTGCTAAATATCATGCTAACTGCAATTTTTTGGTAGATGTTCTTTATTGAATTTAATAATTCCTTATTCATAATTTATGGAGAGACTTTATTATGTTGTTGGATATTGGGAAATAATTTTTCTGCAACTATTATCACGAGTTTAGGATTCTTCTTTCAGCTGTTTTCACATGTTCAATGGTGGAAGGCAGGTCACAGAGCGAACTGAGAACACATCTTTAGGTTGCAGATCACAGATCGCAGTACGCGGGACACATCACTAAAGCACCTCAGATAGATGCACCCTTAGTTCACAGGATGCAGGACGCAACTTTAAGAAGAAGCAGCAAAACTAAGAAGATAAGATCTCTGAAAGTGTAGTCTCTCTCTCTCTTAAGCAAAGTCTCTCTCTCTCTCTCTCTCTCTCTCTCTCTCTCTCTCTCTCCTCTCAAAGCAAGTAAACCTCATTTCCTCTATCCCCTATACCCACGCAAAGTGTTGCTGCAGGAGGTGACAAATACCTGTGGATTTGGAACTGCAGAGAGCCAGTGACATTCAACAAGTCTTCCATCCTTGGAGTAAATCTTACCTGGCTGTGATATATAATTCTTTTTATATATTGATTTTTTTCTCCCATATTTTTAAAAATTGGTGAATTATAGTTTTTGCATGATGGGATTTGTTGTTTTATGTTCATAGATGCATATAATCTATTAATGTAATTTGGCCAATATCACTCTCCAGCAAACCCCTGCCCCTCACCTCCCACTCCTTGATCCTTTTTCTCTACTGACCTCCCTTTGATTTTAGGAGATTCCCCCAACACCACTTTTTCTTTCTTTCTTCCTTTCTTCTCTATCTTCTGCATGTGAGAAAGAGATATGATCTTTAATCTTCTGAGTTCGCCTTATTTCACTTAATATAAGGGTCTCAAATTCCATTCTTTTGGTATAGCTAAGTCATGTTGTGGTTCCATGCATAGTCTTCTAAGGAAATTTCATACTGATTTCCACAGTGTCTGTACTAATTTGGAGTACCACCAATAGTGTAAAGTCATTCATTTTTCTCTACATCGTCTCCACCATGTATCTCTTTGTTTGTTTTTTTTTTCTTTCTTTCTTTGTTTTTGATGATTGCTATTCTGACTCGTGTGAATGAAATTTCAGTGTAGTTCTGATTAGCATTTACCAAATAGCTAACAATGTTGAACCTTAATTCTTTTATTTGTTGGCCATTTATTGTTGGGGGCTATACCATGCAGACTCGCCAAGATGGTGCCTGGCAGCCAGCCAGAAGTTGTTTTGGTCACATTGGCAGTGAAGAGGTTGATTAACATAAGCATACCCAGGTGATTTATCATTGGCCGTATTCAATTAAGTCCATGCACACAACATGTGCACAAGTGTTTCCAAGTGCTCCTGATCATACCTGCTCATTTTGACCTTCGCCTTGATTGGGCAGTGAACTCCTCGCCTAATCTTCACATAATTGGCATCAGCCCTACCCTTCACCTCCTGGATGGGATATAAGGGACTCTCCTCGAGCACTGGGGTTTGAAGTTCAGAGTTCAGAGTTCAAGTTTGAGTTCAAGTTCAAGTTCGAGGTTGGAGGTCCCAAGTTCCAGGTTCAAGATTCCAGGTTCCAGGTTGGAGAGTCAGGGTTCCTGGGTTTCCTGATTCAACAATAGACAGTTTCAAATTCAAGAGCCTTGCTACTCATTTGTCCCCTGTGCCAAATTGATGCTGCTGGACTGTGTCAATTTATGCTTCTTTTTTTGAGAAATATCTTTCATTTATATGCCCATTTATTAATAAGATTATTTGGTTTTGGGGTGTAAAGTTTTGGTGTAAGGGTTTTTTTTTTAGTGTTAAGTCTTTACATATTCTAGATATTAATTAACAGAAGAGTAGCTAGCAAAGATTTTCATCCATTCTTTAGTTCTCTTTTCACATTCCTAATTGTTTCCTTTGCTGGGCAGAAGCCTTTTAATTTGATGCTGTCCTATTTATTAACTCTTGGCATTATTTCCTGAGCTTTCGGGGTTCTATTTAGAAAGTCATTGCCTGTGCCTATAAGCTGTAGTGTTGACTCTGTTTTATTCTAGGAGTTGCATAGTTTGTTGAACACACAGCCCTTTTAACATGTGCCATGCCACTAGCTACACCACCCTACCCCAATTTTGTTGAGGAATTTGTTGTTGAATTTCGTTTTTGTTCTCATGAAACTGGTCTAGTTTTCCTTTGTTGTAAAATCTAACTTGGGTATTTTGGTGATGCTTTCCTCAAAGGATGAGTTTGGAAGCATTCCCTCTGCTTCTGTTTCTTGGTAGACATTGTAGAAATTGGTATTTCTTTATTGAATATTTAATAGAACTCACCAGTAAAACCATCTGAATTTGATGTTTTCTTTTTGGAAGATACTGTTAATTCACTGTCTTTAACATACATGTACAGTCTATTTAGGTTATTTCTTCTTGTATGCATTTAAGATAGATTGTGTCTTTTAAGGAATCAATCTAAATTAAATTTGTAGATATAGTGCTGTGCGTGGTATTCTTATTTTTACTGTAAATGTTCATGAGATCATTAGTTTTGAGTCCTGTTTTATTTGTGATGTAATTTGTGACTCCTCTCTTCTTGGTTAGTGTGGTGACAGGTTTTTCAACTTTTATTGATCTTGAAAAAGAAGTTTTGGGTTTCAATTTTTTCTTTCATCTGTTGATTTTCCATTTCATTGATTTCTCTTTTTAAAATTTTTATATTTTATAGTTGTAGATGAACAGAATTCCTTTATTTTATTTTGTTTTATTATTTTTATGTGGTGCTAAGTTTTGAACCCAGTACTTCACACATGCCAGGCAAGTGCTCTGCTACTGAGCTACAGCCCCAGCCTCATTTCACTGGTTTCTGATCTTTTAATTCTATCTACTTGGTGTAGGATTATTTTGCTCTTCGATAGTTTCTCAAAGTAGAAGTCTAGATTTTGATTTTATATCTTTTTAAATTGATGCATTTATTGCTAAAAATGACCACATCCTTGCTTTCATGGCATCTCTCCAGTTTTGGTAAGTTGTATTTTTATTTTTATTTAATTCAAAGGATTTTTAATTTCTCTTGAAACTTCTTTTTTGACATGTTATTGATGCTCAATTTCCAAATAGTTTGGATTTTTTCCAGTGAATATTTTTGTTAATGATTTCAAGTTTAATTCCATTTTGATTTGAGAGTATGCTTTGTGTGTTTTTTATTCTTTTAAGTGAGCTCTTTTTCTTTTTTATGTGATGCTGGATAGCAAACCCAAGGACCTTATGCTTGCTAGCCAAGTACTCTACCATTGAACCATAACACGGGCCCTAGCACATGGTCTTTCTTGGTAAATTGTTCCATGTAAGCTTCTGAAGAATGTGTATTTTACTCTTGATGTATGAAGTGGTCTATAAAACTTATTTATCTTACTCTAGATTTCATTGTAAAATTAACATTTGGTTCTTTTTAATAATTGCTTCTTTACTGAGAAAGTCTATTTTCACTTAAGAGTGTCTGTCCTTACTTCTTGGAATATTGTCATATTATCTTCTTTAAAGTCTGTTTTGGAAAGTTCCAACACATGAGTCATTTGATAACCTCTCCCTCCTCTGGTCAAAGAGAACTGATTTGAGACTTTGGTATGTGTGTGCCATTGGCAGTTCTACTTCATTGAACCATTGTAATTCCAGGCTGGGATATAGGAGAGACAGAAAAAAGTTCCACATGTATGTCACACCAGATTTCCCATCTGGTTCCAAGACACCTAAGTGTGCTATATTTTCCACCTTTCAGAGCTTCTTATAGAGTTGCGCTGCGTAGTTCAGTCCAGGCATCTATTGTAGGTTTGGGGAGAGAAAGGCTGAAGTGTGCTTTTACATTTTTTCCAGAAGTCCAAGTCCGCACTTTCTTTTAAAACAGGTTATGTGATCCTTTTTGTAAGTCAGTGTTTTATAAGAAATAGCCACTTTTTTATTTTAAATAATTTATTTTTTAATTTTTTACAGACTGCATTTTGATTCATTGTACACAAATGGGTACATCATTTCATTTCTATGGTTGTACATGATGTAGATTCCCTACCATTCATGTAATCATACATGTACATAGGGTAATAATGTCTGTCACATTGCACCATTTTTATATTCCCCTCCCTGTCAAAATATAAAGTCTACATAAACTAAAGTTCCATTCTTTTCTCACTCCCCCCTATGACCTTTATTATATATCATTTTCCACTTGTCAGGGGAAACATTTGACCTTTGGTTTTTTGGGATTCACTTATTTCACTTACCATGATATTCTCCAATTCCATCCACTTATTTGCATATGCCATAATATATTATTCTTTATGACTGAATAGTATTCCATTGTGTATATATACCACAATTTCTTTATCCATTCATCTGTTGAAGGGCATCTAGGTTTTTTCCACAATCTAGCTACTGTGAATTGAGCTGCTATGAACATTGATGTGGCTGTGTTACTGTAGTATGCTAATTTTAAGTCCTTTGGGTATAGACCAAAGAGTGGGAAAACTGGGTCAAAAATGGGGTCCATTCCAAGTTTTCTGAGAATTCTCCACACTGCTTTCCAGAGTGGCTACACCAATTTGCAACTCAATCAATAGTGTAAAAGTGTGCCTTTTTCCCCACATCCACACCTACATCTATTATTGTTTGTATTCTTTTTTTTTTTTTATTTGCAATTCTAGTCATTGGATTTATATCTAGTATATCTTTGCTCTTTACATAAATATCAGGAACACCTGGAATATGAGCCATTTGTTTCTTTGATTTTTTTTTTTAATTTTTTTACATTTACATAGGGTAATGATGTTTATTTTATTTTTCCCCTCCCCCCCACCCCTCCCACCCCTCTTTTCCCTCTACACAGTCCTTCTTTCCTTCATTCTTACCGCTCTCCTTAGCCTAACTCTAAACCTAACCCTAAACCTAATGCTAGCCCCTCCCACCCCCCATTATATGTCCTCATCCGCTTATCAGCGAGATCATTCGTCCTTTAGTTTTTTGAGATTGGCTTATCTCACTTAGCATGATATTCTCCAATTTCGACCATTTGCCTACAAATGCCATAATTTTATCATTCTTCATTGCGGAGTAATATTCCATTGTATAAATATGCCACAGTTTCTTTATCCATTCATCAACTGAAGGGCATCTAGGTTGGTTCCACAATCTGGCTATGGTGAATTGAGCAGCAATGAACATTGATGTGGCTGTATCTCTGTAGTATGCTGATTTTAAGTCCTTTGGGTATAGGCCAAGGAGTGGGATAGCTGGGTCAAATGGTGTTTCCATTCCAAGCTTTCTGAGGAATCTCCACACTGCTTTCCAGAGTGGCTGCACTAATTTGCAACCCCACCAGCAATGTATGAGTGTTCCTTTTTCACCACATCCTCGCCAACACCTATTGTTGCTTGTATTCTTGATAATCGCCATTCTAATTGGGGTGAGATGAAATCTTAGGGTAGTTTTGATTTGCATTTCCCTTATTACTAGGGATGTTGAACATTTTTTCATATATCTGTTGATTACTTGTACATCTTCTTCTGTGAAGTGTCTGTTCATTTCCTTAGCCCATTTGTTGATTGGATTATTTGTATTCTTCGTGTAGAGTTTTTTGAGTTCTTTATAGATTCTGGAAATTAGCGCTCTATCTGAGGTATGGTTGGCAAAGATATTCTCCCACTCTGTAGGCTCTCTCTTCACATTTCTGATAGTTTCCTTTGCTGAGAGAAAGCTTTTTAGTTTGAATCTATCCCAGTTGTTGATTCTTGCTTTTATTTCTTGTGCTATGGGAGTCCTGTTAAGGAAGTCTGATCCTAAGCCAACAAGTTGAAGATTTGGACCTACTTTTTCTTCTATAAGATGCAGGGTCTCTGGTCTGATTCCGAGGTCCTTGATCCATTTTGAGTTGAGTTTTGTGTAGGGTGAGAGATAGGGGTTTAATTTCATTCTATTGCATATGGTTTTCCAGTTTTCCCAGCACCATTTGTTGAAGAGGCTATCTTTTCTCCATTGCATATTTTTGGAACCTTTGTCTAGTATGAGAAAATTGTATTTATTTGGGTTTGTGTCCATGTCCTCTATTCTGTACCATTGATCTACCTGTCTATTTTGGTACCAATACCATGCCGTTTTTGTTACTATTGCTTTGTAGTAGAGTTGAAGATCTGGTATTGCAATACCCCCTGCTTCGCTCTTGCTACTGAGGATTGCTTTAGCTATTCTAGGTTTTTTATTCTTCCAGATGAATTTCATAATTGCTTGCTCTATTTCTGCAAGGTACATCATTGGGATTTTAATTGGAATTGCATTGAATCTGTATAGCACTTTAGGTAGTATAGCCATTTTGACAATATTAATTCTGCCTATCCAGGAACATGGGAGATCTTTCCATCTTCTAAGGTTTTCTTTAATTTCTTTCTTTAGTGTTCTGTAGTTCTCATTGTAGAGGTCTTTCACCTCTTTTGTGAGATTGATTCCCAAGTATTTTATTTTTTTCGATGCTATTGTGAATGGGGTAGTTTTCCTAATTTCTCTTTCTGAAGATTCATCACTTATGTATAAAAATGCATTGGATTTATGAGCATTGATCTTGTAACCTGCTACTTTACTGAATTCACTTATGAGTTCTAAAAGTTTTCTGGTGGAATTTCCAGGTTCCTCTAAATATATAATCATGTCATCAGCGAACAGGGATAGTTTGAGTTCTTCTTTTCCTATTCGTATCCCTTTAATTTCTTTGGTTTGTCTGATTGCTCTGGCTAGAGTCTCAAGGACGATGTTGAATAGAAGCGGTGAAAGAGGGCATCCCTGCCTTGTTCCAGTTTTTAGGGGGAACGCTTTCAGTTTTTCACCATTTAGAATGATATTAGCCATGGGCTTAGCGTAGATGGCCTTTATAATGTTTAGGAATGTTCCCACTACCCCAATTTTTTCTAGTGTTTTGAGCATGAAGGGATGCTGTATTTTATCAAATGCTTTTTCTGCATCTATTGAAATAATCATGTGATTCTTAACTTTAAGTCTGTTGATATGGTGAATGACATTTATTGATTTCCGAATGTTGAACCAACCTTGCATCCCTGGGATAAAACCCACTTGATCGTGGTGCACTATCTTTTTAATATATATTTGTATGCGATTTGCTAAAATTTTGTTGAGAATTTTTGCATCGATGTTCATTAAGGATATTGGTCTGAAATTTTCTTTCCTCGATGTGTCTCTGTCTGGTTTAGGTATCAGGGTGATATTGGCTTCATAGAACGAGTTTGGGAGGGTTCCCTCCTCTTCTATTTCATGGAATAGTTTGAGGAGTATTGGAATGAGCTCTTCTTTAAAGGTTTTGTAGAACTCGGCTGAGAACCCATCTGGTCCTGGACTTTTCTTTGTTGGTAGGCTTTTGATGACCTCTTCTATTTCATTGCTTGAAATTGGTTTATTTAAGTTGTGTATGTCCTCCTCGTTCAGTTTAGGTAGTTCATATGTCTCTAGAAATTTGTTGATGTCTTCGAGGTTTTCTGTTTTGTTGGAGTATAGATTTTCGAAATAGCTTCTAATTATGTTTTGTATTTCACTCGTGTCTGTTGTGATGTTCCTTGTTCAATCCGAATTTTAGTAATTTGAGTTTTCCCCTCTTTCTCTTTGTTAGTGTGGCTAAGGGTTTATCATTTATTTATTTTTTTCCAACGAAGAACCACTATTATGTTTGGTTATTTTTTTCGATTGTGTGCTTTGTTTCGATTTCGTTATTTCGCTCTGATCTTAACTATTTCCTGTCTTCTACTACTTTTGGTATTGGTCTGCTCTTCTTTTTCTAGTGCGTTGAGCTGTAGTGTTAAGTCATTTATTTGTTGATTTCTACTTCTTTTTTTGAATGCACCCCATGAAATAAATCTTCCTCTAAGTACTGCTTTCATAGTGTCCCAGAGATTTTGATATGATGTGTCTTTGTTCTCGTTTACTTCTAAGAATTTTTTTATTTCCCTCCTGATGTCTTCTGTTATCCATTCATCATATAATAGTGTATTATTTAGTCTCCAGGTATTGGAGAAGTTTCTGTTTTTTATTCTGTCATTTATTTCTAATTTCAATCCATTATAATCTGATAGAGTACAAGGTAGTATCTCTATCTTCTTGTATTTACTAACAGTAGCTTTGTGGCATAAAATATGGTCTATTTTAGAGAAGGATCCATGTGCTGCTGAGAAGAAAGTGTATTCATTCTTTGTTGGATGGTATATTCTATATATGTCCGTTAAGTCTAAATTGCTGATTGTGTTGTTGAGATCTATAGTTTCTTTATTCAATTTTTGTTTGGACGATCTATCCAGTGGTGAGAGAGGTGTGTTAAAATCGCCTAGTATTATTGTGTTGTGGTCTATTTGATTTCTGGAATTGAGAAGGATTTGTTTGACGTACGTGGATGAGCCAATGTTCGGGGCATAGATATTTATGATTGTTATGTCTTGCTGATTTATGCTTCCCTTAAGCAGCATGTAAGGTCCTTCTTTATCCCTTCTGACTAGTTTTGGTTTGAAGTCCACATTATCTGAGATGAGGATGGATACTCCAGCTTTTTTGCTGTGTCCGTGTGCATGGTATGTTTTTCCCCATCCTTTCACCTTTAGTCTATGGGTGTCTCTTTCTATGAGATGAGTCTCTTGCAGGCAGCATATTGTTGGATTTTTCTTTTTAATCCAATCTGCCAGTCTGTGTCTTTTGATTGATGAATTCAGGCCATTAACATTCAGGGTTATTATTGTGATATGATTTGTATTCCCAGTCAATTGACTCATATTTGTTTTTGACATGATTTGGTTTCTCCTTTATTTGGCTATTCCTTTAGGCTAGCGCCTCCTGTTGCTGATTTGCATCGTTGTTTTTCATCTCTTCCTCATGGAATATTTTGCTGAGAATGTTCTGTAATGCTGGCTTTCTTTTTGTAAATTCCTTTAGCTTTTGTTTATCATGGAAGGATCTTATTTCATCGTCAAATTTGAAGGTAAGTTTTGCTGGGTATAAGATTCTTGGTTGGCATCCGTTTTCTTTCAGGGCTTGGTATATGTTGTTCCAGGCCCTTCTAGCTTTTAGGGTCTGGATTGAAAAATCTGCTGATATTCTTATTGGTTTCCCTCTGAATGTAATTTGATTCTTTTCTCTCGTGGCCTTTAAAATTCTGTCTTTATTTTGTATGTTAGGTATTTTCATAATAATGTGCCTTGGTGTGGGTCTGTTGTAATTTTGTATGTTTGGAGTTCTATAAGCCTCTTGTACTTGGTTTTCCATTTCATTCTTCAGATTTGGGAAATTTTCTGATATTATTTCATTGAATAGATTGTTCATTCCTTTGGTTTGTTTCTCTAAGCCTTCCTCAATCCCAATAATTCTCAAATTTGGCCTTTTCATGATATCCCATAGTTCTTGGAGATTCTGTTCATGATTTCTTACCATCTTCTCTGTTTGTTCAACTTTGTTCTCAAGGTTAAATATTTTGTCTTCAATGTCTGAGGTTCTGTCTTCCAGGTGTTCTATCCTATTGGTTATGCTTTCTATGGAGTTTTTAACTTGGTTTATTGTTTCCTTCATTTCAAGTATTTCAGTTTGGTTTTTTTTTCAGTATCTCTAACTCTTTATTGAAATGATCTCTTGCTTCCCGTATTTGGTCTTTTAACTGTTGATTGGTGCGATCATTTAATGCCTGCATTTGCTCTTTCATCTCCTCCTTCAATGCCTGCATTTGCTCTTTCATCTCCTCATTAGCTTCCCTGATCGTTTTAATTACGTACATTCTGAACTCCCTTTCTGACATTTCTTCTGCTGTGCTGTCATTGGGTTTTATTGATGTAGTATCTAGGTTTGTTTGGGACATTTTCTTCCCTTGTTTTCTCATATTGGTCAGTTGTCAGTGGGACCCTGAGATATTGCAGTTTTCCGCTATGGCTTATAGTGTCCCGGTAGATTTCCAGTGTATCACCTCCCAGCCTTCAGTAGCCTGATGTCTTGGAGGAATCTGATAAAGCAGCTCATTCGAAGAATACTGCCCCTAGCCCCCTACTGGTTCCACGTTTTGGAACTGGCTCTGTGCGGAAATGCTCTCACTGTGGGCCTGCACTGTGCAGCTGGCTGTGTGGGGAGAGCCCACTGCCGGAGTGTGGAAGACTACCTTGGGAAGACTCAAGCTGCCCTGCCCGGCTCCGCTAAGCCACCTCTATCTGGGCCTGCCACCCGGGCCGAGCTTTACCCAGTGGGCAGACTCACCAGTGGCTCCACTTCAGTCCGAGTCTCTCAATGCCTCCCCTTCTTAACTCCTGGGTTCTGGAGCGACTGGGGGTGCAGTCTCCCTCTAGGCCGCCAGCTTGGATCGCCCCGTGAAGAGAGCCCGCAGCCGGAGTGGGCAGAGCCGCCTGAAGAGGTCTCCGGCTGCCCTGCCCTTATCCCTGAGGCTGATTGCAGATCGAGGCTCTCCGCTGGTTCTTTGCAGGAGTACACTGCACTGCAGCAGCTCCGGGACTCGGAGCCTGCTCTGTTCAGACAGGCTCTCACTAGCGGGCCAGTTCCGTTCCGGGAACCTGGAGAAGCTGGATGTGTGGGCGGGGCCCACCGCCGGAGTGCGCAGGACTGCCTGTGGATGACTCTAGCTGCCCTGCCCGGCTCCGATAAGCCACCTCTATCTGGGCCTGCCACCCGGGCCGAGCTTTACCCAGTGGGCAGACTCACCCGTGGCTCCACTTCAGTCTGAGTCTCTCAATGCCTCCCCTTCTTAACTCCTGGGTTGTGGAGCGACCGGGGGTGCAGTCTCCCTCTAGGCCGCCATCTTGGATCGCCCCGTGAAGAGAGCCCGCAGCCGGAGTGGGCAGAGCCGCCTGAAGAGGTCTCCGGCTGCCCTGCCCTTATCCCTGAGGCTGCTTGTAGATCGAGGCTCTCCACTGGTTCTTTGCAGGAGTACACTGCGCTGCGGCAGCTCCGGGACTCGGAGCCTGCTCTGTTCAGAAAGGCTCTCACTAGCAGGCCAGTTCCGTTCCGAGAACCTATTGTTTGTATTCTTGATAATAGCCACTCTAATTGGAGTAAGATGAAATCTTAGATTTGTTTTAATTTGCATTTATCTAATTACTAGAGATGTTGAACACTTTTTCATGTATTTATTAATCACCTGTATGTCTTCCTCTGGGAAGTGTCTGTCCAGTTCATTGGCCCATTTATTGATTGGGTTCTTTGTGTTTTTGTTGTAACTTTTTATAAGTTCTTTATAAATTTTGGAGATAAGTGCTCTATCTGAAGTATGTGTAGAAAAGATTTTCTCCCATTCTGTAGGCTCTTTTTCACATTATTGATTGTATCCTTTGCTGAGAAAAATTGTTTTAGTTTGATCACACTCCATTTATTGATTCTTTCTTTGATTTCTTGTGCTTTGGGAGTCTTGTTAAGGAAGTCTGATCCTAAGCCAACTTGATGAAGATTTGGGCCTACATTGTCTTCTATTTGGTGCAGCATCTCTGGTCTAATTCCTAAGTCCTTGATCCATTTTGAGTTGAGTTTTGTGCAGGATGAGATAAGATGTTTAATTTCATTTTACTGCTTATGGATTTATAGTTTTGCCAGCACCATTTGTTGATCAGGCTACCTTTTTTCCATTGTATATTTTCAGCTTTTTTGTCTAGTATGAGGTGACTGCATTTTTGTGTGTTTATCTCTGTGTCTTCTCTTCTCTACCATTGGTCTGCCTATCTATTTTGTTGCCAATAACATTCCATTTTTGTTATTATTGCTTTCTGATGTAGTTTAACATCTGGTATTGTGATAGCTCCTTTTTTTGTGGTGCTAGGGAAATAGAACACTGGGCCTTGTGCATGTGAGATATAAGTCAGTATTTAATGGCATAATATTTTGATACTTCCTCTGTGCAGAAATCCCAGAGTGAGGAAATAACTAGCACAACTGATAGTGTGTATA